>ML789321.1:147665-169565 GCA_009831015.1 Picea engelmannii
GTGGTACCCTAGAAATCAGAATTTCCAGTTAATTGCTTATTCAGATGCTGACTGGGAAAACTGTGTTGATGAGAGAAAAAGCACCAGTGGAGGAGCATTCTTTCTGGGTGACTCATTAGTTGCATGGCTTAGTAAGAAGCAAGCATCTATTTCATTATCCACTACAGAGGCAGAATACATTGTTGTTGCTACTTTTTGCACACAAATCTTATGGATGATGCAAACCCTTGCAGATCTGAAGGTAACTTACACTGATCCTATTCCAATTCATTGTGATAACACAAGTGCGATTAGTGTCTCCAAGAATCCTGTTCTTCATTCCAAGACTAAGCATATTCCTATAAAGTATCATTTTCTCAGAGAACAAGTTACAAACAGAATTGTTCAACTGAACTATATACCCTCTACATAACAGATTGTTGATATTTTTACTAAACCATTAGCTGCGACCCCTTTTGGATATCTTCGTCAAAAGATGGGTGTCATAATTTCTTGTGTCTAATCTGTTCACCTGGTGAGGGGGATTATTTATTAAATATCTGGTGAATTTCCTAAGTGCTTATAGACGACAGGGGGAGTCTGTTTTGCAACAAGATCAGAGGAAGAATGTTTCTTCTTTGACATTGATGTCAAAGGGGGAGAAAATATCTCTTTCGGAAGTAGGAGCAGAGTCCAGCCGAAGTAGAGTCATTTCGGGAGTAGAGTCGAGTCCTAAAGGCATTTGGGTGCTTGTTTTTCCATCAATGCCAAAGGAGGATATTGTTAGCAAATATTGCACAGACAGCGAATGCGTGTTGGCAACAGACAACGAATAAGCGAATGGTTGTCATTGATGGCAACAGACAGCGAATCAGCGAATGATGGATGTCATTGATGGAAAGTCTGTATCAGACAGGAATCCAATTGCAACAAGCTTTCATGATTCAATAGTAGTCATTGGATCATCAAAAATGAATCTAGACCGTTGATTCAAGTCTGTATAAGAGTTTCAGGGATCGCGATTTGGAAGTGACAAGAACTTTGAACATTAGAAATGCAGAAATTGCGATATGCGATATCGCGATTTAATCACAGTCGTTAAATCAAGCTTAGAACTGGACCGTTGATGTAACTCCATATCGGAGTTTTGAGGATCGCGATTTGGAAGTGACAAGAACTTTGAACATTAGAAATGCCGAAATTGCAATATGCGATATGGTGATTTAATCATAGCCATTAAATCAAGCAGAGATCGGGACCGTCCACTTGGAGAGGACACGTGGCAATGATCGAGTGCCACCGGGAACAGCCCCGACAGGGAGGCCATCCATCGGCATATCGAGAGTCAGGATATCGGCAATCCCATTGACCAGTAGTCGGGGAATTTCATCGTGGAAAACCCGACCTAATCAGAACCATCCATCTGCAAGGACAAGTGGAAAAGGATCAAGCGTCATCGGCATATCGGGAGTCTTGAGACTAAGGGTGCGAGGCCTGATGAACCCCGAACTGCGAGAAGAGACCACAGTTGTGGATCTCATATAGGACGCGTGTCAAGGATCCAAGAGGAGTCGGCGTGGGAAGACAGGTGGCATCTCACATCGGATATCGGGATATCGGAGATCCCGGGAGAAAGGAGTTCGTGCATCTCGAACTCGCGAACCCCGTAGCCCCGACGGGATAAGGTTGTGGTCACAGGAGTTGGTCATATGAGCGGGAGATGAGCCGAGAGGGCCAGCATGTGAAGGGACACATCGGGGATCGGAGGATCGGGAATCCCGTAGGCATGTGCATGGTTACATCGAAAACGTTGAAACCCCGATGAGAGGTTTGACCGAGGTCATGTGTTGACAGTCATATGGGCCAAGGCCTATATCCAGCAGGGCTAGCGCATGGAAAGGGGTGCATCGACATCAGGGATCGGAACTTTGAAGTGAAAAAGTCACTTGACATCAGGAGTGTCGATTTCGCGATATGCGAAATCACGATGTAATCTGAGCTATCAGATCAGGCTTTGATCTGGAACATTGATTCTAGACCGTGTTAGAGTTTCAGGGATCACAACATGGAATGGAAAGTGAACAAATGCAACGAGACTTTTGAAATCGTGATACGTGATATTGCGATTCAATCGCAACCATTGAGACAAGATCTGACCTGGGCCGTTGATCTAATCTCTATTACGAATTTGCGATATGCGAAATCGTGAAAGCTCCTTTTGCATAAAACTGTGGTCACAGCCCTTGGTCACGGGAAGAGAAGGAGTCAGCCCAGATAAGCTCCATTTTGGAGTTTCGGAGATCGCAATGTGAAAGTGTTGAGAAACTTGGGCAAAGGAATGTTGAAATGTTGAAACCCGATTTAAAGGCAAAGAATGATAAAGATCATCCAACGGTGCGAATAAAGCTTGAATGTGATCAGAGGGTTACTGTTCTTCCACACACATGTAACTCATCAGTTACGATTCTGCTAAACAAAATGGATTCTTGAGTGCGAAACAATTATCATTTCAGTTGCTAAGACAGGTGTCCTTGGATTGCCTATTGGAAGGTGAAGTGGAACTGTCAAGGGTTATGTGTATAAAAGAAAATGAGAGAGACTGAATTTGGTTAGTTGTTCTGTATGGAAAAAGAACGAAACAGTAAGAAAGGAGAAATGAGAAGATGCATAGTATGAAATTTTAACAGATGTACAGAATGAGATGAAATGTAAAGCAGAAACAGAGCAGAACGACAGGCAGAGAAGAAGAAGAGAAGAATGACAAAAGAATGTGATGCAGAGCAGACCTGTTGAACGGACAGAGGAAGAGAAGATTTGCAGAACAATTTGTTGAAGATCAGATCTACAAAACAAAGAAAGAATGGTAAGAAGTTATTTATATGCATAAATTGTCTATGTATTAATCTTTTCAAATTTAAGGGAGGTTGGGAGGTGCTTGGGAGGACTGTTGTCCTCAGAGGTTCAAGTGGGATCTTGAACACAGGAAGTTGTAGCTTCCATCTGGTTGCATCCAAAGAAACCAGGGTGGAAGGGTGGTGCAAGGGAGAACAAGTGTTCTCTATTATACAGTTTGGAGCCTCTGTAACTGGAAGTTGGTGCTTCCATCTAGTTGGTGCTGGAACTTTCAGGAAGTTGGTGCTTCCATCCAGTTGGTGCTGGGATATTCAGGGAGTTGGTGTTTCCTTCTAGTGGGTGCTAGAGAAACCAGAGAGTTGGTGCTCTCAAACAAGTTGCAGCCTGTAAAACAGAGGTAGCAACCTCACATTGAGTTGGTGCTCAATTGTAGATGATGTACAGAACTGAAAAGATTGCCTATCATTTCGAAGAAGAAGAGGTTTTCTCCCTTTATGGGTTTCCTTGTGAAAATCTGTCTCTGTGTATACTTTATGTGTGACTGATGTTCTTTATTTTTACTGTCCCTATACTATATATTGTTGATGATCACTTGAAGAAAGATTAATAATGTTTTAAAAGGAATAAAATTGTTTAAGCTCATAAACAACTGATTCACCCCCCACCTCTCAATTTTTTTAGTATTTCCAACACCTGCAACTCCTAGACAAGTATAAAGATAGGGAAGTCGGGACCGTGAAGTTGCAAAAAACAAGAGAAGGTGACATATTGATTCAACCTTCCCAGCAAGAAGTCTTTACATTAGAATCCCACCCACCTACCTATGCACAATGCACCAGGGTTTTTCAAGGTATGACCAATTTCAAAATCAGAGAGTACATGGAGGGAGACGTAGTATGGATGTGGTATGCCAATAAAGGGGAGCCTACTAATGTCAAAGGAAGTACTCAATTTTGGCTTGGCGCTTTCAAAGTTGGAATAATGTCAGTTAATGACTCTTATTACCTGTCTATATCGAAACAAAAAAGATGCACAATGTTGGTAAGAGGGTGCCTCCTCCAACCCCACCAAGGTGGGGGGACCTGACATGCCAGGTAAGTACAGGTAAGTAGGTAGGATTTTTTGCGTTCATGTATTATACCATTTGCATTGCATGTTAGTTTGCTTTCACATTCACACTTATTGGTAACTGACTGGGGTTGTGGATGACGTTCCACCAGAGAAACCTTGACACAACTTGACCTAGGGGGGTTGTGCCCTCTCCATTGGAATGTTGACCCTAGAAGGCCCAATATGTCACCCATGATGATGATGATTTCATACAGCCTTATGGACATCTTGGGAGACAGATTTGGCAGTGTTGGCACGTGTGGCAGGTTGGAGAAGCCCAAGGAGGGATAATGTTTTTCTCTAGGATGTTGTAATTTCCCTAGAAGGGGCTAGTGTCACCCTTAAAGGGGCATGATGTCTCTCTTTACCTTGATTAGGGTTTAATTTAAGCATTTAATGTAAAACAGTATGATTTTTAGTATTTTGGCCTTGTCGGCATTTTTATGACCGAAAAGTGAAATTAGGTCATAGTACAGTATAAGTTGTAGTTTTTTGCTCTCATTTTTTCATAATCTCTCACTCACTCATTAGTGAGGTCTGAAATTTGTGCTACACTTGGTTTTCTTGGCTGAAATTGTGAGGCGCACTTGTTGAAGGAAGGCATTTTTGGAATTCTATTGGCATTTTTGGCATTTCTTGATGGAAGGTGTTACAACTAGGGTTTGCTATTTTATTTCTTGGTGAAATGTAAGTAAATTTATGCAAAACTTGATAATTGAATGGTTATATTGTTATTTCTTGCATATATTGTTATAAATTTGTTGAATAAACCCTAGGTGACAAGAACACATTGTAGGTCCTTGTCTCATGTCCCCGTCAATATTTTCATCCATTATTTGAAGTGAGATAGAGCCTAGCCTTAGCTACACTCTATTCCTCCTCTTCTTTTCTATCCATTTTACATTTTTGAGCTAAGAAGAAGAAGACGCATCAAGGCCTAGTTCCCCCACACCTTGATGAGTCGATTTTCTAGGGTTTGTTGGTAAATCCTTGTCATAGCAACATGTTTCCTGCAAAACCTCTTGTCTTATTTTTATGCCACTTTATGAGCTAGTTGTTTTTTCCATTGACCTAAGGAAGGAGGAGAGAGCACTTAGGCCTAGTTCCCCTACACCAAAGTGAGGCTCTCTCCCCTAGGTTTTTGACCTTGAGGCCTTTCCATATAAACACTTCAAGGTTTGACGATCCCGTCCTTAGTCTTACTATCCTCCTTGATCCTTCAGCCTCTGCGTCCTCCTTTTGACTCCATTAACCCTAGGAACGCACTAATCTAAGACCTAGCTTGTGAGTACTATGATCAAAACAACTCTCAATACTTTGAACAAAACCATAACTATTCTGACCCTAGCCTAAGACTAACCCTACTAACTAAATGTTGTCGTCATCTCTTGCTATTAACATCATTATGCAGCTATCATCCTACTTGTGAGCAATTGAATGGTTATTTAAGGGCATTACTAGAATGAAGTGTTGATTGTTACATTGAATGCCATGTTTTCTTATCATTTATTGAAGAAGTGACATAGTTTATCATTGTTATTTTATAAACATTGACTTCGTCAATATTAATTATTCAATTGCTTATATATCAGACAGTCATTGATTATATGAAGTACTAACCAAGTGAGTAATCTTTCATATATACATTTCTTGTTGCTTTGTCTTGGGCAGGTGCATCTCTATCTTTTGGTTGTACTTCTCTGTATTGGCTATTAGCCGAACTGTCTGCTCGGTGGTGACTTGTGAGGGGTAATTTACCTTTTATATTACAATCCTTTGCATTCTCAAAACCCTAGGTCACCAGGGACGTCTCCCCTGGGACTTACCTCCCTAAACAAAAAGAACCATCCTATTGAGGTGACATTGGGTGGGATTGGTTCAAGTTACACCAATTTGCCTCTTCATATCTATCTTTTAACCTTACTACAAATTGTGTGATAACATTTTTCCGTCGTTTCTGGGGAACATTGAGTTAAACCCTCCTTAAGATAACATTATCGATAAGCTTTGCCTCCAGATTCTTTACCTTACAAGCTTACCTGGCGACTCCACTTAGGATTTTTTCCCTTTATTTGATGATTTCAATCAAATTATCTGGTGACTCCACAAACCGCTAATGATGACTCGTAGTGGGCATGAATACATACCTTCATATACTAATATGACCTATACAAATCCTGTTATCCATGTGAGTTCTCCCAATTGGTCTCACAAAGAAAGTTTTGGCCTTTTTGACTTAGCCAACACCCCAGGAGGACTACATGATCTACCCAGTAAGGTTGACTCCTGGATACCTAGATTTTTAGGAGAAGATGGATCCTGTGGCAACTCTCATTGGACCAAGTTTTGTGAAGCGTTACAGTTTATCCAATCCAAGCAAGAGCACCCTGATGTATTTACAAGGATCTTTATGATCTCACTCACCGAAAGTGCCAGAAAATGAATTAACAAACTCCCGAAAGGAAGCATCAAAACTCTTGAAGATCTTGAACAAACATTTAAGAAACATTGGTGTGAAGAGGAAAGTATGGATTCCCTTTACTCTCAATTCCTTGAAGCCTGCAAACAAACAAACGAAGACGTTAGGGGATTCAATGATAGGTTCAATACTCTTATTCACAAACTTGAGCCCAATTTCCTACCTAAGAGCATGATTCTCCAACGTTACCTCGACTCCTTTGAAGGGATCTTAGAACTCACTCTCAAAAATCGTTTCCTTGCAAACCTAGAAGAACCTCAAGATGTTTCCTGCCAAATTGAAGAGAACCTCAAGTTTAGCAGCCTCACCCATCAGGTCAACCATTTGAAAAATGATGACATCTAGGAAAGCACGAAAGAACCAAAGCATGACCTCATGGAAACTCTAGAGTTGGAGAACAATACTCCCCAGTGGAAATGGAGCACAGGTTTCTCAAATATGAAAGATGTCCTAAAATTTTCAAGGCAACATGAACCATCCGAGGGTCTAAGTATGGCTACTCGTAAAAAACCTAATTTTGAAGACTCCTTGTTCATATTGACCACACCAAGTCAAATCAAAGAAAGTCAAGATATGAGTGAACCCAGATTTGAATTCTTTAGCCAAACCTATGAGGACTCAGAAATGAAGTATGAAGAGCCCCAAGTGCATACCAGTATTGGAACCAACCTAAGCGCTAGTGTATCCTATATCTTGCAAAGGGTTAAAAGGATTCGTGAAATGTTGGAAATCCATTTTATGAAAAATAAAAACCCGGATGACCAATTATCGTTCGAAGGAACTTCCACACTATTACAAATTGGTCATTTTGAGCAAGATGAGAAAACACCCTTTTCCTTTTTAACAGATGATCTCGGACCTAGTGACTATAACTTCGTAGATCCATGCTTGTTTCAAGGTTGGCCCACTCTTCCCTTGACATAAGAGGATACAATTTGGGGTGATTGTCCCGATGATGCCTCTCACATCTCTGAAGATTGGGATGATTATTGTCCTACACAAGGAGATGACTATTTAGTAAAGAAAGGAGTTGGCTTCGTTAAATGGGAAGAAAATGTTTTCAGGGAAAATGAAGTCCATGACCAAATAAAAAACATAGACCATGTTATAGAAGGCCCCCATATCTGCCTCAACATCATTCCTGAAGAACACTGAGAAGAAATGAAATAGGCAGCAAGGAAGGCTATAATGGAAATAATAAACAATTTGGACCCTGACTCAAGGGAGAAGTTGGCGAAACGAGAATTTGAGGTATATAGACAAAATAAACTAAACCAACCCTCCCTTACCATTACTACAATGACTAAAACAAATCCTTCAACTTAGAACCTCCCTCCTCCTGAAACATCCAAGACCGAAAGGGCGGACTTGGAATTTGACTTCGAAGGGGAATTATCCAAAATGCACGTGACCATCCCTCTGAAGGAATTCATTAAGGTGCCATCTATTAAAGTGAGATTTTATAAATTCTTCAAAGGATCAGATGAGCCTATGGACCCTCCTACTATGTTAAAAGCTGATCACTTTAGGGTTCAGTATGGTGAACACCCACCCTTCTTCATGACATTGATAATTAATAATAAAATCCTTAACAATTGCATGTTAGATTCAAGGGTTGGTGGTAACATGATGTCTCTCAGGGTCATGCAACAATTAGGCCTGAAAGTCACACAACCTTACAAAAATGTGTGTGGATTTGAATCTAAATCCATACCCACATATGGATTAGTTGAAAATGTGGAATTTTTCCTTAAAGAGTACCTTGAGAAAGTAATCCACATTAACATTGTGATAGTAGACGTCCCATCCCAGATGTGTGCGGAATGTTGTTGTCTAGGAAATTTTCCTTAATGTTGGGTGGCACCCTTGAGATGTACCTCACTTATGTGAATTTACCTTTAAAAAATGGAATAATAGGTCGTCTCCCAAATGTGCTAGTAATTGGAACCCATGTTCAAGAAACTAGTCACCCCGTCAAAAATAACAAAGCACACGAGCAAGTCATGGGAGATCTTCCTAAATGTTCTCCTAAAGATGTGCCCTTTACAAAAAAGGAAGTTCATATACAATGGACCACAAAATAAATATACCTGCAACTCCTAGACAAGTATAAATACAAAGAAGTCAGGACCGTGAAGTTGCAAAAAATAGGAGAAGGTGACATAATGATTCAGCCTTCCTGGCAAGAAGTCTTTACAGCAGAATCCCACCCACCTCCCTCTGCACAATACACCAGGGTTGTTCAAGGGATGAAAAATTTCAAAATCAGATAGTACATGGAGGGGGGAATAGTATGGATGTGGGATACCAATAAAGGGGAGCCTACTAATGTCAAAGGAAGTACTCAATTTTGGCTTGGCCCTTTCAAATTTGGAAGAAAGTCAGTTAATGACTCTTATTACTTGTCTACATTGGAAGAACAAAGATGAACAATGTCGTTCAGCAGGTGCCTCCTCAAACCCCACCAAGGTGGGGTGACTTGACATGATAGGTAAGTATAGGTAAGTAGGTAGTCATTTTTTCATTCATGCATTATACCATTTGCATTGCATGTTAGTTTTCTTTCACGTTCACACTTATGATTGCTATATATATATATATATATATATATATATATATATATCGATTACTAATATTGCTATTGATATCAAGAAGGTACATAGGTTATTCCAGAGATGTTGAGGTTCTCATGCACTCTACAGTGAGCACATGTCCCCGAGTTGGAACCAGATGTTATCCCCCACTTCTAGGGATAACTAGGAGATCATGTCTCAAGGCCCATAGGTCCTAGACATGGAGTACCGAGAGCCGGATCGACTTTAGCATGGCCCTGGAGGGCCCATATTTTCTCCCTTTCAACGCCTCTACTTTTTCAGCAGCAGTAGCATCCATCACCATCGGCTTGGTCTTGTGTCAGAGATGGTTCTTGCTCCATGAGGTAATGAGTCCGAGTATCATGGTATGTGTCACTCTGATCTTCAAAACCTTTGAATATGTGCATTTAATTCCTTTTGTTTCTAACAAATGATTGGATATTATACTTTCCCACTTGACCATGTTTGGGGGGGATGACAGGATTCCCTAGTAAGCATGTGTCCATAGGTTTTGGTTTACCACTGCAGGGATTTCTGAAAATCCATCATCTTCTCACATCATAGCACCACTTTTCATCTTGTTTCCCACTCATCTATCCCATTACACTTGTCCGGGAATTGGGCTAACATATTTTCATGATTGCACCTTATCTCATGGGAAGAAGGGGATAAAGGTCCAGAAGGTAAAAACACGCTGGAAAAAGATAAAACCCTAAGAATAAAACCTCGATATGCTTCACCCAGGGATCCCCGAGAAAGCAATAAAAGGATTCTCAGCAAGAAACAAGAGGGACCCATAAAAATAATAAAAAAAGACCTAGTTAGAGGATAGGGGGTCTCATCACGAGCCAACCAATTAGGTCCATGGATACCTAGCAGTATGGCATTACCACCAGCTAGTAACCACACCAGTGTTGTGACTCTTGTTTACATGGCCAAGAGAAAGGGGGTCTCATCATGAGCCATCCTTCTCATTTCTGCGAAATTACTTGTGGGTAACATTGTCACCATTGGTCACCATGCCAGGGAAGTGTCCCCCGTTTAGCCTCTTGAAGAAAAAGAAATAAAAAAAAATAATAATAATGAATAAAAGGCATAAATGGGCTTGGAAAAAATTACATCGAGGACAGGTGCATCTCGCCTTCTACAAAGGCACCCACAGGTAAAACCTTGCATCCTCGGCTCTCACTACACCCACTTGCCTGAACATCCATTATCCACATCACCCACTCACATGGATCAGATGGGGTCTCTTCCAGAAACTTTCCTCTTCCATTGGACACTAGCCCAATAGGACGCCTTGTCATTTCTCCAAAATTGTATTGCAGGCTTATGTAATGTCTTTGAGATTTTAACTGAGGTATTAGGGATTTTATGCACATTTTTAATAATAATGATGATGAGATGTGATTGACATTTCTATGATCCCTGTGACTTATGATCCCATGGAGGGCGTAGCTGTTGATGTGCAGGATCATGCCCATCGGACAGGTACCATGTTGGACCGGTACACATGGGGAGATGATCAGTTCGGACCTCCATGGGGCTGAAGAGCCCACCAGATGGATGTTGAGACCCCGTCAGGGGGGCAGAGACAGGACATAGATGTTCATAGGTTTTGCACCAGAGAAGATGATGACATTCCACCAGAGACACCTTGGCACAACTTGACCTAGGGGGGTTGTGCCCTCTCCATTGGAATTTTGATCCTGGAAGGCCCAAGACGTCACCCATGATGATCATGATGTCATCCATCCTTATGGACGTCTTGGGAGACATATTTGGCAGTGTTGGCACATGTGGCAGGTTGGAGAAGCCCAAGGAGGGCTAACGTTTTGCTCCTGGATGCTGCATTTTCCCTAGAAGGGGCTAACGTCACCCTTAAAGGGGCATGTCATCTCTCTTTAGCTTGATTAGGGTTTAATTTAAGAATTTAAAGTAAAACAACATGATTTTTAGTATTTTGGCCTTGTCGACCTTTTTATGACCTAAAAGTGAAATTAGGTCATGGTATAGTATAAATTTAAGGTTTTTGCTCTCATTTTTTCATCATGTCTCACTCACTCATTAGTGAGGTCTGAAATTTGCGCTACACTTGGTGTTCTTGGCTGAAATTGTGAGGCGCACTTGTTGAAGGAAGGCATTTTTGGAATTCTATTGGCATTTTTGGAATTTCTTGATGGAAGGTGTTACAACTAGGGTTTGCTATGTTATTTCTTGGTGAAATGTAAGTAAATTTCTGCAAAACTTCTTAATTGAATGGTTGTATTGTTATTTCTTGCATATATTGTTATAAATTTGTTGAATAAACCCTAGGTGACAAGCAGACATTGTAGGTCCTTGTCTCATGTCCCCGTCAAGATTTTCAACCATTATTTGAAGTGAGATAGAGCCTAGCCTTAGCTACACTCTATTCCTCCTCTTCTTTGCTAGTCGTTTTACAGTTTTGAGCTAAGAAGAAGAAGACGCATCAAGGCCTAGTTCCCCCACACCTTGATGAGTCGATTTTATAGGGTTTGTTGGTAAATCCTTTCCATAGAAACATGTTGCCTGCAAAACCTCTTGTCTTAGTTTTATGCCACTTTCTAAGCTAGTCATTTTTTCCATTGACCTAAGGAAGGAGGAGAGAGCACTGAGGCCTAGTTCCCCTACACCAAAGTGAGACTCTCTCCCCTAGGGTTTTGACCTTGAGGCCTTGCCATAGAAACACTTCAAGGCTTGACCCTCTCATCCTTAGTCTTACTATCCTCCTTGATCCTTCAGCCTCTGCATCCTCTTTTTGACTCCATTAACCCTAGGAACGCACTGATCTAAGACCTAGCTTGTGAGTACTATGATCAAAACAACTCTCAATACTTTGAACAAAACCCTAACTATTCTAACCCTAGCCTAAGACTAACCCTACTAACTAAATGTTGTCGTCATCTCTTTCTATTAACATCATTGTGCATTTATCGTCCTACTTGTGAGCAATCAAATGGTTATTTAAGGGCATTACTAGAATGAAGTGTTGATTGTTGTATTGAATGCCATGTTTTATGATCATTTATTGAAGAAGTGACATAGTGTATCATTGTTATTTTATAACATTGACTTCGTCAATATTCATTATTCAATTTCTTATATATCAGATAGTCATTGATTATATGAAGTACTAACCAAGTGAGTAAGCTTGCATATATATATTTCTTGTTGCTTTGTCTCGGGCAGGTGAATCTCTATCTTTGTGTTGTACTTCTCTTTATTGGATATTAGCCAAACTATCTTCTCGGTGGTGACTTGTGAGGGGGGAATTTACCTTTTATATTACAATCCTTTGCCTTCTCAAAACTCCAGGTCACTAGGGACGTCTCCCCTGGGACATACCTCCCTAAACAGAAAGAACCATCCTATCGAGGTGACATTGGGTGGGATTGGTTCAAGTTACGCCAGTTTGCCTCTCCATATCTATCTTTTATCCTTACTACAAACTGTGCAATAACATGTACTAGCTTCCTAGGGCATCCTATCATTCCCCCCAGGTATGGTCAAGTGGAAAAGCATAAGATCCAAGAACCCGTTAGAAGAAAAAAGAATTAAATGCACATATTCAAAGGCTTTAAGGATCAGAGTGACACATACCATGATACCCAGACTCATTACCTCATTGAGAAATATTCATCTCTTCTATAGGACCAGGTCGAGGTGATGGATGTTTCAACTACTGAAAAAGTGGAGGCATTGAAGGATGAAAGGATGGGCCCTCTAGAGCCATGCTCAAGCCGATATGGCTCTCGGTACTCCATGTAAAGGAACTGTGGGCCTCGAGACATAATCTCCTTAGTTATCCCTAAGATAGGGGATAACATCTAGCTCCAACTCGGGGATATGTGCTCACCGAATAGTGCATGAGAACCTCAGCATCTCTGGCATAACCTGTGACTTGCTTGATCTCAACATAAGTTTGTTAGCAATCATTTGGGGTGGTGATATCACCCCCGATTCATATATATATAATACAAAATGTGGAAACAAGCATATGTACAAATGTGAATACAAATTATTCTAGCATGAAATGAAAATGATATGTACAATTAATGAAAGACCCTACTTACCTGGACTTACCTATCATGTTGTTGGCAGGTAGTAACGCTTGATGTGCAAAGCGTTCACTGGTAACTTTAGAGCTTCTCCCTCCATGGTCCCTAGGTTGAAAGAGTTTCTCCCTGGAGGACTTATGATCTTGTAAGTACCTGTCCATATTCCATCCAACTTCTTGTGCATACTAGGTTTCTCCCTTCTCTTAACCCATAACAACACCATATCTCCCTCAATGAAATCTCTCTCTTTTACCTTGTGATCAAAGGTGTTCTTGATTTTTTTTTGGTTTCTTGCCATTTGTCTCAAGGCGGTTCTTCTAGCCTCATCCAACTCTATTAACTAGTTAATTTTCCCTTGGATTGATTCTCTATCAATAACATATTCTTGAGAAAAACTGAGGATGGAGATTTGGAGGTTCACATGAAGTTTCACTTCTAAACCATATACTATCTCAAAAGGGGTCCTTCCTATTGAGGTCTTTGTTGTTATTCGATCTGCCCATAAGGCATATTTAATTTTTCTATCCCAATACCTCTTGTTTTCCCCTACGACTTTCTTGATAATGTTCATAGGGTTCTTATTGCTAGATTATGTTAATCTGTTTCCCTAGAGATAGTAGTTGGAGGAATGAGATAGGACAATATTGTACTTGAAACAAAATTATGCTAGTGCATGGGAGTTGAATGCCTTAGCATTGTCTGTAGTAATCTTGGATGGGACACCAAACCTAGTTATGATTCGTTCCTCCAAAACTTCCATGACTACTTCATCGATGGTCTTCTTTGTGGGGATAGACTCTACCCATCTAGTAAAATAATTTGTGGCTGCTAGGATCCAATGGTAGCCATTACTCGAATTTTCCTTAAATTCTCCAATGAAATCTAACCCCCATTGTTGAAACAGAGCTTCTACCACTATGGGTTTTAGAGGTTGTGCTGGGATTTTTGTATTACCAGAGAATTATTGGCAAGGCTGGCAAGATCGGACATATCGATGAGTATCAAAAAATAGTGTTGGCCAATATATCCAGCTCTCAAGATTTTTTGGGCAATAGTACGAGCTGCGAAATTTCCACCACAAAATACAGAGTGTAATTCCCTCAACAGATTCTTAGCTTCTTCTCGGTTGACACATAATGGAGAACTCCATCGAGATCCTTCCAACCAGGGCCATTTTTGGTTAAGAAGTATTTCATAGCCTTAAGCCTCAAATCCCTTCTTTTTGTAGTCCACTAGGTGATCTAGGCATGATAAATTCTTAAGGTAGTAGATGATATTGGAATACCACTCGTCATGCTCTAATTCATTGACTACCATGTTTATTTGTTCACTTTCTCCCATTTGTATGGCCTCTTGGTTGCTCTTAGTCAACATATGGTCCAGACCCTGTCCCTTTATAATCTTGGTGGGTTTTATCTCAAAGTCATACTCTTGGATTTTGGAAACCCACTTACCCCTAGTACCCATACAATATTGTTGTGATAAAACAACCTTCACTGTTGGGTAAGGGACATAATCTTTGATTTTGTTGTAACCCACGTAGTTTCTAAAGTCCTTGAGGGATTTCACTAAGGCATATGCTTGCTTCTCGGTAATAGAATAATTCGTCTCTAAATCCCTAAGGAATTTACTCATGAAGGATATAGGGTGTTCATAATAGTTAGCGTCATTTTGTAGCAAGACACATGCAAAGGTATCCTGGGAGGCAAAAGAGAATATTATGAAATCTTGTGAATAATCCAGGCTGATCAAGACTGGGGATTGGGAGATAGCATATTTTATGTCTTCAAAATATTTGATGGATTTATCATCCCATTTAAACACAGCGTCCTTCTTTAGTAAATTACTCATGGGTTTTATCCTTTCGGCAAAGTTTGGGACAAATATTTGAATGAAATTTATTTTTCTGAAGAAGGATTGCAAGGACTTCTTGTTGGTTGGGGGATGTACATCCTTAATAGATTGAACCCTTTTAGGGTATATGGATATTCCCCCTTCCGAGGCTATCTGACCCAAAATTTTCCCTTCGTCTACCCCGAAGACATATTTCTTAGGGACCAAGAAGATACCATATTACTTACATCGTTCAAAAACAATTCTTAGGTATGATATGTGGTCTTTCCTCTCCTTTGAAACAACTGTGAAATCATCTTGGTAAATCTCTATGATTTTCTGACTGATATCCCTAAAGGAAAAATACATTGCTCTTTGAAAGGTAGCACCGACGTTCATAAGGACAAATGACATTCTCAAATACATAAATGTTCCCCATGTTGTGGTAAATGTCGTTTTAAGTTGATATTCTCTTTTAAGAAAGACTTGGTTGTACCCAGAAAAACCATCCAACATGGAAATCATCCATGGCCCTGTAACCCTTTGTAACAAATGTTCCATATTTGGGAGGGGGTATTTTTCCTTCAAGGATAACTGGTTAAGGTTTCATAAATCAACACACAAACATATATCACCATTTTTCTATCGGACAACTACCAAATTCGACATCCATGATGAGTACCTAATGGGAGCTATGATACCAGCATCAACCATCTTTTGGAGTTCCTTTTGTATTTGGTTTTCAAACTTCGAGTTGATGTGTCTTAGTTTTTGTCGGAAAGGTTTGGCTCCTTCTGTCAAAGGTATAGCATGTTGGATGGCATCACCCCTATAATATTTTAATTCATCATAATTCCAGTCGAAAGTATCCTTGAATTCTCTTATGAGGTATAGAATTTCCATCTTTTCCTTCTCAGTAGTTCATTTCCCTATCTTGACCACCCTTGGATCCATCTCCATATTGATGTTGAATTCTAGGGCTTCATCTATTTGTTTGTTGGGCTTATTTTCCTTGAAAACATTGTGTCTGTCAAAGAGGTATTCTAAAGGGACACATCCATTAGGCAAAGTGTTATTTTGAAGGTTAACCACATCCAAGTCCATGGAATCAACCAGGAATTTTACTTGTGAATCAGTGAATTCTTTACTATTTTCCATAAACCTAATGATCTAGTCATCATATTCAAAGACTTTACAATGTTCCAAGTTATCAGGGATAGAATGCCTAAACATGACTTCCATTTTGCATAGGTCTTGGAATGGACCATCACAAGGTTGTAAGGTAGAAGAAAAAACTGCCAAGGCATCTACCACATGGTTTTGTTCTCAAGGAACGACTTTGATTGTCACCATCTCAAACGATTTTGCAATGGATCGTGCAAAGTCACGGTACATATTCAGATTTTAATTCTTGGTAGCAAAGTCTAGTAACACTTGTGACACTATGAGCTCTAAGTCCCCTATCACCCTTAAGTGTGTGACACCTTTATCGATAGCCAAGTTGAGACCTATGATCAGAGCTTCGTATTCAGCAATGTTGGTTGTACAGTGATACTCAAGTCTATAAGAATAATAGAAGCTCTCTTGGGAAGGGGTTGCCATGAAGTAACCTACCCCTGACCCAGAACTTGAATGAGATCCATCAAACTCTAAAGTCCATAATCCTTCAGATGTTTCGACAGTCCCACCTCCCAAAATTTATTCTTAGACAAACCAATTATCAATACCATTGTTAACACATAGGAGTTGATGATCTGGTTCACCAGGGGTCTCAACTAGGGGTCCTATAATGGGTTCTTTTTGAAAGGTGAAGAATCCTCCTTCAGGGTGAGGTATGGCCACTTCAGATCCTTGGTTTTGTAATTTCCAAGCCAAGTATTCTACAAGTTCCTTGTGGAATATGATACCCCAATTGATCAAATCATCTATTACCAACACATCTATAGTAAAAGGAGCGCTAGGGAAAGAGTCAAAAGAAACATTCAAATCCTTGATAATTCCCTTTGAAAAATCTCCTCGTGTGTTTGGTTGTGATATAATTAGACCCAATTGATGCATGACCTTCTCAGTCATAATGTTGGTTGTAGAGTTTGGGTCAAAAACGTAGTCATGGAGGAGGGAGTCAATGACTTAGAGAGTAACTTACAAAGGTTTGGTCTCCCCATACATTGGTCCAATGCTTTCCACCTGGTGGACAAAAGGAAAAAATTCTTCAAGAAGGTCATCTCTGTAAATTTGCGGTAGGGAAAATTCAATCTCCTCATTCTTGTGTGTTGCAAAGATGTTTTGAATGGGTTCTACTTTCTCAGGGGTTTCGTTCTTTTGAAAGAATAAGGAAACATCATGTATGTTGGTGGAATGTGTGCTCCACTTCCTAGGGTAAGCATTGGATTCCACCCCAAGAATCTTGGGAAGGTCAGGTTCATATTCCAAAACACCCCCATTATTTGGTTCCCATGAGTCATTGTTGTACAAAAGGTTAATCTGATGGATGGAGCTCTCAAACCTAAGGTTTTCCTCAATTTGATAAGCAGTTTCTTGTTCTTCGTTTAAGCTTGACAGTAGTCGATGCTTGAGGGTGAATTGCAGATTTCCCTCTAAGGAGTCCAAGTAATGCTAGAGAATAGCACTTTCTGAGTTAAAGTTGGGTCAGAGTTTTTTAAGGAGAAGATTGAACCTATCATTGAAGTCCCTAATGCCCTCGTTAGATCCTCTGCAAATTTGGATGTATTGGGAGTAAAAGTATTGTACATTTTCTTTTTTACACCACTTCTCTTTGAAGGATTGCTCCAAGTCCTCGAGGATCTTGAAGCTCCCACTTGGTTGAGCATCTATCCATTTCCTAGCACTCTTGATGAGTGAGCTTACAAAGAGTCTCATAAAGACGTCAGGGTGTTCTTTTCCAGATTGTTTGTTATGAGGAAAATATCTCTATCGTTAGGGGGAAACCACAACAGAAGGAATTCACTGCAGAAATCAACTATATTCTCCAGTATGTTATATAAACGAATATGCTAGCAAGACAAGATAAAATGCCTACCTCCTCTAGACGTTCAATGAAGTCCACCATTGAGCACTTGACCCAAATCAATATACCTGCAACTAGTCCTCAACAACCAAGAAAAGCAAGCATATGGTGATAATATATGATGTTAGCACATTCAATAGCATAATACATTAACATACATAACAAATACACCCATGGAATAATAATTCAAATATTTGCAAGATATCAATTGGACGAGAAAAGAGTATTTCTATTAAAATATAATCAACAGAAGTGAATAAGTTTCAAACTTTTGTGTCAGCATGGTTCGGAATTGAGAAACTAAGTTCCTTCCAGTTGAGCCTCCACCAAAGACAAGCTCATGTAAGAGAGAAAATGGAGTTCTCACTCAATAAGGGAATAGCTTGGGGGTTGAACATTGTGTTTAGACTTAAAGGACAAAGGGATGCATACTCAATGTGAAGTGAATAATTCCTCCAGAGTAACTTTTCTCTCAAAGTTGAATTCTTTCTCCTCTTTTCCATAGCTCGGAATTGGCCCATTTATATCCTTCAAGTGGAATTGCAGGGTCGATTCAGAATGTTTCCAGTATATGGAAGGCCAGAGATCATTGATCTTCTATCGTGACATGGAAACCTGACACCTTTTTTCATTTTTGGGCACATTTCCCAATGTACACAGGTTGTAGTGGTGCAACCTAAGTATACGCATGTCGTATAGTAGGCAAGGTGCGTATATGTGGAAAAAATGTATTTTTAGCTCTAGGATTTGCAAAAATGGATGAAAAGTCTGCATAAGGAAATGGAAAAAGGTCCCTCTGTGAAAGATTGCATAGGGTGAGGCAAATCTTTCTATAACATTGATGAAAATCAAAATCCTCATAGAACTTGGTCCAATGCGAGTTACCATATGATCCCCCTTCCCCTGAAAACGTGGGTATATAGGAATTAGATTTCTTGGGTAGATCATGTATTCCTCCATGGGTATTAGCTAGATCAAAAAAGTCAAAAATATGTTTATGAGACCACTTAGGAGGATTTGCAGTGGTAACAAGGTTTGCAGGGGTAATAGAAATTAAAGTAGTAGAAGGGGGTATGTACTAATGCCCACTATGGGTCGTCATTTGTGAAGTCGCCAAATACTTTTCTTGAAATTATCAAACAGGTAAGGGAATCACCCTTAGTGGAGTTGTCAGGTAATCTTGTAAGATAAATATTCTTGAGGAAAGGCTTACCAAAAAAGTGTCGTTTGAGGAAGATTGACTCAGTATTCTCTGACAACGATGCCAAAATGTTATCACGCAATTTGTATTTTGATAAAAGAGAAGGTAAATGGAGAGCAAATTGGTGTAATGAGAGACTATCCTATAACTGTCACCTCAATAGGATGTCTCTTTCTATTTAGGGTGGTAAGCCTAGGGGAGACGTACCCGGTGACCTGGGTTTTGAGAAGGCAAAGGGAGAGTTGCTAGGTAAAATTTCCCCTCTCATAAGTCACCACCGATCAAAAAGTCTGGTTAAATAACCAATTAAGATATAATATGCCAGAAGTATACCTACTCGGAACAAAGCAACATGAAAACTATATATTTGCAAGAGCACTTGATGGTTATCACTTCATAAAACCGTTGACTTTCTTAAACAAAGGAATTTTGTTGAATATAATGAAGTAAACATAAATCTTATAAAAACAATATTTATAGAGAAATACTTCACATAAAATGTCTTAAGACAATCTTCAAGATGACTAAAAACCATTAGCCATTGAAGTCATATCATTAGCATTTGACAGAAGCACTTAAGACAAACTATAATTTTTCCTTCATAATTTCGTTATGAGTTTTTAATACTGCATTAAATGGATGTAACTTACTTTAATAATAGCAACAAGTAGGTTAGTACATAAAGCTATTCTAGGGTTAGAAAATGTTAGTAGGGTTTTTGAAGAATAGGTTTTGAAGGTTTGTTTGATCAAAAACTCAATGGAGGTCTTGGAATAGTGCTTTCTTAGGGAAAATGGAGTCAATAATGAAGAAACAAATGTTGAAGAAAAATGATAATGGAGAGTCAAAGACAAGATAGAATGATAGGTTGGAGTGTTGGTAACCCAAGGCTCCAATTATCAAACCCTAGGGGAAAATAGCTACTAAGGTGTAGGTAACCCTAGGCCTTAGTATATTTCATCCCTCTTTTACGCAATGATGAAATAAAATCGGCTAAGATGAAGCAATGGATACTAAGGTGTTGCAATGGCAAGGCCTTAGCTCATGCTTCAATAAAATTGGCCTTTTGACAATATCTAGTAGGTGAAATATTTTGAAGCTAGGACAATAATATGTGCTAGTCTTCCTAGGGTTTAAACAAGCAATTTCGTAATCTTGAATGTAAATTCAAGAGAAATAAAACCATAACCATTCAATTAAGAAGAATTGCAGAAAATTCACTTACATTCATCAAGAATAATCAAGAAAATCCCTAGTTGAACACATCCACCAAGAAACTTGCCAAAATACACCAAATTTAGCCTCCTTCAACAAGTGCGCCTAAAATTTCAGCCAAGAAACCCTAAGTAGGGCGCAAATTTCAGTCCTCACAAGTGTGAGTGAAAGATGATGAAAAATAAGGAGGATTTTCCCCCTATTTATACAATACCAAAGACCAAAATTAGGTCAAAAAGGCCAACATGGCCCATTACAAATAATCTCCAGTTTTCACATTAAATGTCACAATAAAACACTAAATAAAGTTTCTAAGGTGATTTCATGCCTCTTTAAGGTGACGTTAGGACTTTTTCGGGAAATGTTGGCATCTTGGAGCAAAACATTAGACCTTCTTGGGCCTCAAGAACCCGCCACACGTGCCACTTGGCCCACAATTGCCTCTAAAACCTCCCAAAAGGCTAGATGATGTCATGGGTGACCTGGGTGATGTCATGGGCCTTCCAAGGCCTACATCATAATGGAAAGGGAATAAACCCCCTGGGTCTAGTCCTGCCAGGCTTCCCCTGGTGAAACATCCTCCTCTCTCTCTGATGAAATCCTTTGATCTGTCTCTACGCCCTGCTTGTTAAGAACCAAATATCAATATAGCATAGAAAAACCTCAGAAAAAGTACTCAACGCCTTGAAAATGAGATAATTTCATATAATAAGCCTCTTCAAGGGGGAAACCTCCTTTTACCCCACTTAAATGTTCAAGTACAAGATGATTCAAAATGAAAATGTATCCTTGGTATATATAGGAGACTAGGAGGCATAATTACAACTAATGGCCTAAAGTCGACATAAATAAATTAACATTACTAATATAATATGACACAATTAAGGGGTAATGAGCCAATATTAGGGCTTAACATGCCCCTCCCTTGAGACAAGTGTTGTTCGCAATGCTTGAGTAATTCTGGATGCTTCTGTATAAAAGACTCATCTTCCCAAGTGGAATCTTCAGCCGGTAGTTTCCTCCATTTAATGAGATACTCTGAAATGGATCTATTCCTTAGCTGGAGAATTCTTGTGTCAGTGATGGCTTCAGGATCCAATATGATTTTTCCTTCCTCATAAAGTTTTGGCAGTATAGTTTGAACTGGGATATTGTCGCCTATAACCTTCTTTAAGCATGAAACATGGAAAACTGGGTATACTCAGGAAGATGCAGGCAGCTCCAATTTGTACTCCATAGTACAAATATTTTGCAACACCTTATAAGGGCCATAGTATTTTGGTGATAATTTATTATCCTTCTTGGATTTCTTGAAGGACATCTGTTTGTATGGTTTTAGTCTTAAAAATACCCAATCCCCTACTTCAAAACTTTTTTCACTACGATGTTGATTTGCATGTTGTTTCATGCAATTATGTGCCATGGTCAGGTTGTCCTTTAAGATTTGGAGAACTTGTTGTTGATTCTCGATGTGATCTTCCACTGCTTGAACCTTATATTTTTCTTTTAGAGAAGAAGTGATGGAAGGA
>ML789321.1:173202-184095 GCA_009831015.1 Picea engelmannii
CAACTTAGCTTCCATTGAATCCATCTTAGTATCCAACTTAGCTTCCATTGAATCCATCTTCTTTTGTAGTTCATTTATGTCCCTATGCATTTCTTCACCTTCATCAAGAGTCCAAGTAGGATTTTATGGAGGCTTATTTGGTGCATAAGTTCCCTTTTTTGGTGGCATGTTGGCCAAGTATCACTTTTGAACCTTGATTTTGAGGTGGTTCTGCTAGACAATATTTCTTTTGTTGTATCTACCAAGTTTCGTCCCTTCTGGGTATGAAACTTTATTTTATGTATTTCTCTGATATTTCTTCTCTGCAATGACACAAGTCTGATCAAAATTGGATGTGTCAAGTGGAATTTACAGTAACTTCCCCACAACTTGCTGATTTTTGGCCTTTCCAGGAGATCTCACTTGTATAGCATGCCCCACATAAAATAATTGATATAAAATTATGAAACTCACACCAGAACTACTACAGACTGTCCATGATCCAATGAAACCAGTTCCACTCAATTTGGATACTCTAGGAAGAAGTTATGATTGTTTTAACTGGAACACATTCTTGAGACTAGTCAATAGGACTAGTCAGATACCCTATCTCACACAGGGTGTATATACAAATTTAAATGACCTAGAAGCGGAAATTTTTACCACAAATACCTTACTAATTTCTATAAATAGCTTCTGGATTTCAGGGTCTGAAACGTTACAGAAAAGTGTTTATAGAGAAAATTCCGCAATGACTCAGTTTAGGATGATTCCAGAACCCTATCTTGTACAGGTTGTATCTCTGAAAGTATAATGCGTCAAGAGATAAATTTTGAACCCAACGTACCTTGATCCATCTACTAAATATCCTCCAATCCATTCCTTCTGAAACGTTGTAGAAAAAAAGTTATAGCGAAAATTCCAAGGTGTCTTAGATGTAGCAGCGAAACCCCAAGACCTTGAGCTGTAATACCATATGTTAAGAACCAAATATCAATATAGCATAGAAAAACCTCAGAAAAAGTACTCAACTCCTTGAAAAAGAGACAATTTCAGATAATAAGCCTCTTCGAGGGGGAAACCTCCTTATACCCCACTTAAATGTTCAAGTACAAGATGATTCAAAATGAAAATGTTTCCTTGGTATATATAGGAGACTAGGAGGTATAATTACAACTAATGGCCTAAAGCTGACATAAATGAAATAACATTACTAATATAATATGCCCCAATTAAGGGGTAATGAGCCAATATTAGGGCTTAACACTTTTAGGGTCTCAGCATCCATTTGGTGGGATTTCAGCCCCATGGGGGTCCGAACTAATCATCTACCCATGTGTACCTGTCCATCAGGTGTGACCCTGCAAAATCAACATATACGCCCTCCATGGGATCATAAGTAACATGGATCATAGAAATGTCAATCATATCTAATCATCAAGTTTATTAAACATGTGCATAAAACCCCCTTTACCAAGAGAAGTGCTCAAAGACATTATAATAATCTACAAGCGTAGTTTGGAGGAAATGCTAGGATGTCCTATTAGGCTAATGCTCATTGGATGTGGGATGTTTCCAGGAGAAGTCAAACCTAGGCCATGTGAGTGGGTGAGGTGGTAAGGGATGTCTGGGCAAGGGATGTAGTGATAGCAGGGAAATGTATGGCTCACCTGTGGGTGCCTCTGAAGAGGGTGAGTTGCACTTGTCATGGATGAAAAGTTTTCCAAGCCCATTCATGCCTTTTATATTTTATTCTTGTTTCTTTTTCTTTCAAGAGGCTAGTCAGGGGACACTACCCTGGTGTGGTGACTAGTGGTGGCGATGTTACCCACAAGCATTTCATGAAGATGAGAAGGATGGATCGTGATGAGACCCCCTTTATCTTGGCTATGTCACCAACAGGCACTACTATGGCGTGGTGACAATCTGTTGGTAGTGTCATACCGCTACATGCCCATGACCTAATAGGTTGTCTCGTGATGAGACCCCCTATCCTCTAACTAGGTCTTATTTTATTATTTTTTATGGGTCCCTCTGTTTCTTGCTGAGAAGCCTTTTATTTATTTCTCAGGGATCCTTGGGCGAAGCATCTCAAGGTTTCATTATTTTTCCTTTTATATTTTTCCAGCTACTTTTACCCTCTAGGAATTTATCCCCTTCTTCCCACAAGGCAAGGTACAACCCTTAGATATTTGGTCAACCCAATTCTCAGACCAGTGTGATGGGATGGATGAGTGGGAAAAAGATGAAAAGTGGTAAGTATGGTGGGGGGAGATGATGGCCTTTCATGAATCCCCCAAGTGGAAACTCAAACCCTATGGGTATCAGCTTACTAGGGCATATTTTCATCCCCCCCAGGTATGGTCAAGTGGAAAAGCATAAGATCCAAGCACCCATTAGAAGCAAAAAGAATTAAATGCACATATTCAAAGGCTTTGAGGATCAGAGTGACACATACCATGATACTCGGACTCATTACCTCATGGATCAAGATCCATATTTTCTATAGGACCAGACCAAGGTGATGGATGTTGTTGTTGTTGACAAAGTGGAGGCACTGAAGGAGGAAAGGATGGGCCCTCCATGGCCATGATCAAATCGATATGGCTCTCGGTACTCCATGTCTAGGACTTGTGGGCCTCGATACATAATCTCCTTAGTTATCCCTAAGTTAGGGGATAACAGGCCCCATTGAGTAGCTCACAAATTACAAGGTGATGTTTCCATTTGGTGGAAACTACTTGATTATAAGGATATGTTGACACTCTCCAATGGACAATTTGAACAAATATTGTTAGATAGGTGGTCTCATGGAAAAAAAATAAGGATACAGAGAGCACCAAGGGTTTATTTTCACGTGGAAAATCTATATTACAAGTTCATGGTTGTATTCATAAAGAAAATTTCATTGTTTCTATTAACCCTAGTTGCAAACAAAATTTTATCAATATTCAGTTGGTTAATAGATTGCAAATTCTGACAAAGAATATTCAAAGAACACAGGTTGCAAGTGAAAATGTTAAACTTTTTAAATATTTGAAGCTCAGTATGGATAAATATGTGTTTCATTCAGATTTTGAGGCTCTAGATATGGGTGATGAAGACAATGTTTTGGGATATCCTTGGATAGAATCAGTGGGTACCATTAATATTAATGTGCAAAAGAAGTTTTTAAAACTTTGGTACAAGAAAAAGAAAATTATATTGCAGGATGTGTCTCTTAGTAAGAAAGATGGGCCCATGGAATCTAGCAAAGAAGTTATTGTTCGGTCTGAAGTTGAATCAGAGGCAGAGTCTACAGAAGGATATGAAGCAAAACTACAAAAAGGACATAATCATGAAGCTAAGGAGGTCATTGACTCAAACGTACAAAGTGTTGCAGATTTGAAGAAAAAAGGATAGATTCCTACAGTTGTTGTATATTGCCATCCACATCATATAGAGACATAGCAGTCATCAAGGCAAGAGCATGTGCATCAACACACTTATGCACCAAATAGGAAACCAATCAAGACCTGCATGGAGGACTACCGACACTACGGGAAGAGCTCGGGCTACATAAAAAATTCCATGGAAACCCCGACATGATGCAAAGCAAGATCAGGGTGGCAAGGCAACAGATGGACATCATGTTCGACTTCCATTAGGATGGATGGATGGTCGTACTTGGTACCAGTTGGCTACATTTCTTAGCCATTCATATTGTATGGTTTATTCTCATGTTTCAAGGACGAAACATGTGAAGGGGGATGGAATGTAATATACCTAGGGAGGTAATATAGGGTACCTAGTGAGGTACCTAATGGGAATGTGGTTATGTATTATTAATGGAAGTGATTTAATATATGAGAATGTGGTCATTCAATGTAAGGTGGACAATAGGTCCACTATATCAATAAATACCCACAATGGTAGTTAGATGTAATAAATGTAAGAAGGCTCTCCATAAGGTTTCTAGGAGATAGATAGATCTATATAAACAAGTGTAAGCAATGTAATGAGGCATAGTGAAGAATATTGTGAATGTATCAATCATTGCTTGAGGAGTGTTATCCTCCCTTAAGGATTAATATATGGTGTTACCCTACCTCAAGGGTTTTCTCTATTTCTTGTGTTCATTATTTTGGTGAATGGTTTGGTGTTTATTATTGGCTTATTGTTGAGATTTATCTTCAGATCTATTTAGGTACTTAAGGTACCCAATATTACCTCCCTAGGTATACTACAACTTTGACCATGGTTGTGGTACGGAAAAAATCCTTAGGCCCTTAATCTGCATGGTTAAGGGATGGAAACAAAAAATCAAGTCCCAAACATATCATATCTAGCTCAAGCACCATGAACAAGTCCTCAGGTCACCACACAAGGCCATGTATGGGTGAACAAATTGTCATCAAGAGCCTTGAACAAGTCCTCAAACCAACATAACATAACTTAATTGTCCTTTAAGAGGGATATAGGCATCATGATTAAGTTTTGTACATTGAAAATGAGTGTAGAGGCATAAACATGTCAAGTTGGAAACAATGGCCTAAAGCCATAAATAAACCTTCTCGAGCTCAACAACCATCGAAAACACCTAAAAGCCATGACATGAGTCCTCTCTAGGGAGTCTTTGGCATCCAAGTTGAATATGGGTGACATTATGAGGTCTTCTTAATCATCATGGATGGGTCTTAGGTTCATGAATATAGTTGATGAAAGGAAACAAGAGTCTTCAACCCTAAACCTCGCTTCTCAAGCTCAAGAACCATAGAAAAGTAGTCAAACCACCACATATGACCTATGTAACTTATCATTCACCTGAAAGTGGAATTTGGCCACCATGAATAAGTTATTTTTAATTTGAACCAAGAATGGTTCTCAAGGTCTAACCAAGGTCAAGGGAGGGAAACTAGGGACTTGTTCCCTAAGTGAACATTCTTAGGCTTAACTTCTATGAACAACAACTACAACCCACACAACTTCTTAGGATATAGTGTTGGATGAGTCCTTGAACCATCACATAGGACCCTTGTAGGTTATTTTTGGACTATTTGAGGGATACACATACCATGA
This sequence comes from Picea engelmannii, assembly GCA_009831015.1. NCBI lineage: Eukaryota > Viridiplantae > Streptophyta > Pinopsida > Pinales > Pinaceae > Picea > Picea engelmannii. The sequence goes on from ML789321.1 coordinate 178,240, forward strand.
TTAAACAAAAACATATGCCCTAAATAAAAATGTGTCAAAACCCCCATTAGGAATGGACATTCTCAGGGTTGTAGTTGGTGTTATTTAGAATCCAAGAAGGATATAATGGTGCCATGAGTAGATTTTGTACAATAGAAATGGGTCTTGAGGGATTAACATGTAGGTTAAAGGGGAAAGAAGGGTCTTAAGCCCTAATTGAACCTTATTGATCTCAAATGACATGGTTAGGCCAGGAGGAAAAAACTTGGACCCTATTCCCTAAACATCACTTCTTAGGATCAATCAACATGAACAACACCTGCAAATTACCATAACACAAGCCCTATCAGCTAAAGGGTTTTTAGCATCATAGTTGGAATATATGGACCCCATTAGGAGGTTTTGTGCATTGATTATATATCATAGGATCTTGACCATGGCCAAGGAAGGAAAACAAGTTGTGCCTCAATCTATTATTGAATATTATTGAGCTCAAGAGACTTGATTAATGACTAGTGCTCGAGCCAACACATGAGTCCATTGTATGGGTTGTTTGCAAGCCTATGAGTGTGTTATATGAGTTAATAATTAACATTGATGCATGTTGGAGGTAATGAGTTATAGGGGTTAAGATATAGAGGATAGTAGTTATGAATTATAAGGGTATAAAGGTTATACAAGTGATGGGATACATTAGGGTTTATAGAGTTTAGGTGTGATTGAGTTATAATAGTTATCTTTTAAAGGTTACAATGTTATGAAGTAGGTTCTATAAAGAGTTAAGACATTATTGGAGTTATATTAGGGGTTATGGATGATAGTGGTTCTAATATTTAGTGATTATATGGTTAGAGGTTATAGAATTTAGAAATTAATTAAGTATTATATGTTATAAGAGTTAGGGGTTTATAAATATTCCATAGAAAACAAAAATTTTGGGGGGTTTATAAATATTCCATACATTCTACACCTGATAAAAATTATTTAATATGGAACACATGTTGTTTCCTAAACTTGGAATAGATAGTGATATCATCTTGATAATCAACCATCGTATTACCAATCAAAACATGGTAGGAATGATCCATGACCCTTTGAAACACTACACCAGTATTCATCAACTCGAATGACATTCAAACATAAGAATAAGTCCCCTTCAGGGTTGTGAAATGTGTCTTAAGGTAATCCCTTAATTCATCTACCAAAACTTGATCATAGCCTAATAAATAATCAAGCATAGACATCAATACTAAGCACGTCACCTACTATGTAACATGTCCATATTTAGAAGTGTTAATGTTTGAAGTGAGGCGCTAGCCACTTATTTATATCAAACTGGCACATGTGAAAGGTCACAACTAGCAGGGCCAACCTCTCACTCTGGGTGGGTAAACCCACCTTTAATTAATTCTGGGTCTTCCATTATAACTGCTAGGGCCGACTTCTTATTCTGCACTTTGTAATTGTCTGATGACCAATCCGCAAAAGGGGATTTGGTCCTTATACAATTACTGACATGATTAATCCTCAATGGGGATTAATCCAATAATAATAATAATAATAATGACATGATTAATCCGCAATGGGGATTTAATCCAACAATAAAATAATAATAAGAATGCTCTTCGCAGTTACATTATTTCAACACTCCCCCTTAACAAGAAGGGTATTCTTCATCAGCATCAGGTGACAGAGGTCTGCATCATCAGTGGCATCTAGAGGAAAGTATCGTCAATATCATATTGAACCATTGTCTAGCACATTTAAGAGTCATCAGAAGTTTTCTTCATCGGCAGCATCATCATTCTCGAAGGAATGCTATCATCATCTGCATCAAATATGTATTAGTAAAAATGATACCTCATCATAGCACTAGGCAGGCACATCACAGTACTACACTAGCTCAATGTCACAGCGGTTAAGCTGGTAGCTCAGTGTCAGTCACATCTTGCTTTACGTCTAACAACTAGGTCAGAAGCAAGTAATATCATCATCTCGCTTTACGTCTAACAACTAGGTCAGAAGTGAGGAATCACAGTGTCATGCTTTACATCTAACAACTAGGTCAGAAGAATGACTCATATTGCTTTACATCTAACAATGAGGTCAGAAGCAAGGAACACATCAACATCTCGCTTTACGTCTAAAAACAAGTTCAGAAGCAAGGAATCATCTTTCTTTACGTCTAACAACTAGGTCAGAAGCAAGGAATATGCGGCATTATGCTTTACGTCTAACAACTAGGTCAGAAGCATAACTCATCTTGCTTTACGTTTAACAACGAGGTTAGAAGAAAGGATCACATAGCATCATTCTTTACGTCTAACAGTGAGATCAGAAGCATGAATCATATTTCTTTACGTCTAACAGCAAGGTCAAAAGCAAGGATCACACAGTGTCATGCTTTACGTCTAACAGCGAGGTTAGAAGCATGACTCATCTTGCTTTACGTCTAACAGCGAGATCAGAAGCAAGAATCACACGGTGTCATGCTTTACGTCTAACAGGAAGATCAGAAGCATGACTCATCTTGCTTTACGTCTAACAATGAGGTCAAAATCAAGGAATACATCTACTCCCCCTTTTAGGGAAGGTCCTTTCGGAAAATACCAAGCTTATCTCGAAAGTGTTCAAACTTTACACGAGATAGAGGATTAGTCATCACATCAACAACCTGTTCATCCATGCTAATGTACTGGAGCTTCAAGGCTCCTCTCTGTACCATGTCGTAGAGGAAATGATAGCGGATCTCTATGTGCTTCGACCTGTCGTGGAACACAGAATTCTCTGTCATTTTAATACAGTTTTGACTGTCACATAGAATCGCGGTTTCTCTCATCTCCAAATCAAATAGGCTTGTCAACAAATTTCAAAGCCATATAGCTTCGCAACTAGAAAAACATGTGGCAATGTACTCTGCTTCCGCTGTGCTGAGAGCAATATTGGATTGCTTCCTACTCTACCACGAGATCATAGCTGATCCCAAACTGAAAAAGCATCTGGAAGTGCTTTTTCTGTCAACAATGCTTCCTACCCAATCTGCATTAGTATATACACTCAGTGTGAAGTCACGATCTCCATCATATCTGAGACCATAATCCATTGTACCTTTAAGGTACCTCATCACATGTTTTGCAGCCACTAGATGAACACGTCTGGGCTCTACCAGAAAATGACTCAAGGTGTTCACTGCAAAACAAATGTCTGGTCTGGTGTTCATTAGGTACATCAGTGATCCAATAATCTGTCTGTACAGAGCGACATCTATCAAATCTGATGAAGTATCAACCAGCAGCTTCAGCTTTGCTTCCACGGGAGTATTCATGGACTTGCATTCTAGCATGACGAATCTCTTTAAGATTTCGACCGTGTACTTCCCTTGGTTAAGGAAGATTCTTTACGAACTCTGCCATACCTCAAGACCTAAGAAGTTGATCCAGGAGCATCTCCCACATCAAGCGAGCCAGCGCGGAGACAATTGGACAGCTAGACAAGCGCCAGCACAAATTTTGAAAACACCTTGAAGTTGTTGTGCAATCTTAAATGAGCCATTAAGATGAAGAGCACTTGTATATTGTAATCATACCTTGAGCCATACGCTCTCGTCCTTAGTAGGTAGAAAGGAATTTATAGTAGTTAATGCATGTAGATAGAATTTAATTCTAGATTAGACTGTTTGAGAGCGCAAGAGGGAAACGGGATATAGACACCCTCATTGTGCATTTGTAACATTATCTAGGAAGAGCAAGAGCATGCAGAGAGATTTGTGTAAGAACACCCATGTACAGATATTTGGATGAATAGAAATCTTTGATTCAAATTCATGGTTTGTGTTGTTCTTTGTGTATTGATGTTATGTTCATGAATGTTTTCTTCCTGTTATACATTTGCTTTGATATGTTGTGTATATGATTTCATGTTCTAAGTTGAAGTATGAAGGGAAGAGGGAATGAGTTTCAATTGTTTCTCTATCTGAGCAAGAATTCCTGCAAGGAGTGTAGTCGAAGTGTCCGCAAGGAGTGCTTTGACAGAGGGTTCAGGTAGCTAGCATTTGTTCTCATTTCCGCGGAAGTGCAGTTGGGCACAGGAGTCGTGCAAGGAGTGCATAGGAAAAGTAAGGCCTCAGGGTTGCAAACCTAAGTAAGGTGTGAGAGACTGTTGCTGCAAGAGTGCGCAGAGGTCTCTGTCGAGGCAGAGGGTGTGGTTTGCGTCAGAAGTAATGCATTAGGCCAAGGTCTTTCATTTCAAATTCAGCGGCAAGTCTCTGTTTACATTCAGTTCTGGGATTTTCTTATCTAGTTAAGAATAAGTCATACACATATAGTAATAGTATTACTGGTTCATTCTCCATGATCTTGAAGTAGATATTTGAATCTACTTTACCCTTGGTAAAGCCCAAGCTCATCAAGAAACTGTCTATACGCCCATACCAAGATCTGGGAGCTTGCTTCAATCCATATAAGGCTTTCCTCAATCGACAGACATGAGACTTCCTGTCTTCAACCTCAAATCCTTGGGGTTGCTCTATATACACTTCCTCTTCAATGACACCATTCATAAAAGTTTTCTTCACATCCATCTGGTGCATCTTCCATTTCATCTTGGCAACAAGAGCTATAATGGTTCTAATTGAAGTGTATCTGGCCACAGGAGCGAATGTATCTTCATAGTCGATTCATTCCTTCTGGGAAAAGCCACGAGTGACAAATATTCCTTTATATTTCTCAATACTTCCATCAGCAGCATGTTTTATCTTGAAGATCGATTTTGATGATACCACATCCTTACTTTTTGGTCTGGGAACAATTTCCAATACATCATTCTTTATTATGGATTGGTATTCCTCTGTCATGGCATCTGCCCATTCCTTCTTCTGGATGGATTCTTCAAAACATGTGGGTTCATCATCAAGTAGATTTCACATCAAAGCCATGTAACTGGAGAATGGATTTGGTCTCTTCACATGTCTTGTGGTTCCTTATGGAACACCATAGTTCTCTCCATCTTGAATAAGCTCTCTTGCCCAAGCAGGCTTTCTTTTATGGGAGAAGGTCATTTGAGGAGGTTCTTGAAATTCTATGATATCATGATCTTCAGGAGTCTCCTCATCAGGGGAAGCTATGACTTCCCTTACAGTTTCTGCATCTCTGGGAACTTCCCTCACAAATTCTATCATCCTAGGATTTACAGGTTCCTCTTCATATACCTCTTCAAGCTTGCATCTTCTTGATTTCTTAAGTGTAGCTTCTTCATCAAAGGTCACATCCCTTCTGATCTCAATATGGCGGAGACCATGTATGTATATTCTAAAGGCCTTGGATACCTCACAGTATCCCACAAATATTCCCTTCTTTCCGGAGGGCTCCAGCTTGTTTCTTTTCTCTTTCGGTATATGGATAAACACTGGACAGCCAAATATTTTGAGATGGCTTACCTCTGGCTTCTTTCCAGTGAACATTTCTTCTGGGGTCTTGAACCCAAGTGCACTATGGGATAGTCTGTTTTGCACATAAACAGATGCCATAGCTGCTTCTACCCATAAACACATAGGAAGATCTTGATCGTGAATCATGGTCTTCACAGCTTCCATAATCGTTTTGTTCTTCCTTTCAGCTACACCGTTTTGTTGGGGATTATAGGGAGTAGTTATTTCCCTCTTGATCCCGACATCTCTGCAGAAGCTTACAAACTCCTTCGAGGTATATTCTCCTCCATTATTTGACCTGAGTATCTTAATATTTCTTTCGGAAAGATTCTCTATCAAGGATTTGAATTCCTTGAATTTACTGAATACTTCATCTTTAGATTTTAAGAAATATATCCAGGTCTTACGAGAATAATCATCAATAAATGATACATAGTATACATACCCGCTAA
>ML789321.1:195377-255108 GCA_009831015.1 Picea engelmannii
TACATACGGGATCAGGTGGTCTTTGATTGAATCTGCAATGATTCTCTGAGCCCTGATTGAGTCCTTCTGATGCTTCGCTTTCTCTATGGCATCTTCAGGTTCCTTCACTTCTTCTTTGATAAATCTTGATAGGTCATTCTCTGGAAGGATCAAACCGATCCTATACTTCCAAGCACAGAAGTTGTCTATGCCTTCTAATTTCTCAACAAGCTTTGTGCTTGCAGACATCTTGTACTTTCGGCAACAAAAATAACCAAAAATTGAAAGTGCTCGAAATCAAATTTTGACCTTACCAGGAGGTGAACTTGGCTGAGGCGAGTAGCCTGGTGTCCTCAGATCTGAGAAAATCCAAATTTTACCCCGTCAAATCTGATCTGCGGATTTCTGGACTGGTGCTTCTGGTACTTTTGGTACTCTGGTACTTCTGGTACTCCTGGTACTGGTTTTTTGGTACTTTGGTGAAACTAGGGTTTCACTTTCTGGGAGATCCAGCCACTGAAAAGGTGCGCTCTAGGTGCCAAATTGATCCTTGGGGGAGGGCACAACTTTCTATGAGGTTAGGGAGCTGAAAATATTCACTTTTGCAAAACCCTAATTTTTGGACAAGGTAACAGTGACGTTTTTCCTCTTGCAAATAATGCTTTCTTCAGGTTGGCTCTGATTCCATGTTAATGTTTGAAGTGAGGTGCTAGCCTCTTATTTATATCAAACTGGCACATGTGAAAGGTCACAACTGGCAGGGCCGACCTCTCACTCTAGGTGGGTATACCCACCTTTAATTAATTCTGGGTCTTCCATTATAACTGTTGGGGCCAACTTCTTATTCTGCACTTTGTAATTGTCCGATGACCAATCCGCAAAAGGGGATTTGGTCCTTATACAATTACCGACGTGGTTAATCCTCAATGGGGATTAATCCAATAACAATAATAATAATAATGACATGATTAATCCGCAATGGGGATTTAATCCAACAATAAAATAATAATAAGAATGCTCTTCACAGTTACATTATTTCAACAAGAAGTGGGTGATCATCCTTTAGGGATGCTTTATTTGAGTCATGGAATTCAACACATAGTCATATTTCCCCATTCTTCTTCCAAACCCGACCTACAAGATTGGCCACCCATTAAAAAATGAACGAAAAAGAGGGATTTTTCATCACAAATATGACACAGATACATTAATGTATAATATACAATGTAGAACATGAAATAAAAATGAAGAAAGGTTGATGCAAACTTAAAACTTGTGTCAACCAATTTGTGCACTAATTTGAAAGAAATATAGGGTTTATGGTTTACATGATGAATTGATGATGGAAACAAGTGGATGTGTTGTGAGTCAAATTTGAGTTTAGAAACCCTCCCATATTGTTAAGGCATGTGAATAGTCTATCCATGTCAAATTTCAGTGCATACAGAAAAAATTTGAAAAAAAAATCAACGTTGGCCCCATTCGCAGGTCATTGTTGCCCATGTCTAGTCCTAGTACAATGTCTTTTTGTTGTTCTTTTTAAAATTAATTTGACAGTACACATGTTTTCGCATATAGTACTGCAAGGAAATATTTGTATTGTGTTGATTAAAAAATGAACGGAAAAAGAGGGATTTTTCATCACAACTATGACACGGATACATTAATGTATATTATATACAATGTAGAACCTGAAAGAAAAATGAGGAAAGGCTGATGAAAACTTAAAAGTTGTGTCAACCAATTTGTGCACTAATTTGAAATAAATATAGGGTTTATGGTTTACATGATGAATTGATGATGGAAACAAGTGGGTGTACTGTGAGTAGAATTTGAGTCCAGAAACCCTCCCATATCGTTAAGGCATGTGAATAGAATATACATATACTCAAATTGCAATGCATACAGAAATTGTTTGAAAACATTTCAAGGTTGGCCCCATTCGCGGGTCACTGTTGCCCATGTCTATTCCTGGTACAATGGCTTTTTGTTGTTCCTTTTAAAATTTGTTCGGCAGTACACACATTCCTACATCTAGTACTGCAAGGACATGTTTTTATTGTGTTGATTAAACAATATCACGAAAAAAGATGGATTTTTCATCACAACAATGACACAGATACATTAATGTATTAATGTATAATATACAATGTAGAACCTGAAAGAAAAATGAGGAAGGGTTGATGCAAACTTAAAACTTGTGTCAACCAATTTGTGCACTAATTTAAAAGAAATATAGGGTTTATGGTTTACATGATGAATTGATGATGGAAACAAGTGAATGTGTGAGTCAAATTTGAGTCCAGAAACCATCCCATATAGTTAAGGCATGTGAATAGTCTATCCATGTCAAATTTCAGTGCATATAGAAACAATTTGAAAAAATTTCAATGTTGGCCCCATTCACATGTCATTGTTGCCCATGTCTAGTCCTAGTACAATGTATTTTCGTTTTTCCTTTTAAAATTCGTTCAAAAGTACACACGTTGTCGCATCTAGTACTGCAAGGACATATTTTTGTTTTTTTGATTAAACAATGAACGAAAAAAGATGGATTTTTCATCACAACTATGACATAGATACATTAAAGTATAATATACAATGTAGAACCTGAAAGAAAAATGAGGAAAGGCTAATGCAAACTTAAAACTTGTGTCAACCAATTTGTGCACTAATTTGAAATAAATATAGGGTTTATGGTTTACATGTTGCATTGATGATGGAAACAAGTGGGTATACTGTGATTCGAATTTGAGTCCAGAAACCATCCCATATCATTAAGGCATGTGAATAGTCTATCCATGTCAAATTTCAGTGCATACAGAAACAATTTGAAAAAATTTCAACGTTGGGCCAATTCACAAGTCACTATTGCCCATGTCTAGTACTCCTAGTACAATGTCTTTTCGTTGTTCCTTTTAAAATTCGTTCAACAGTACACATGTTCCCGCATATAATAATACAAGGACATATTTTTATTGTGGTGATTAAACAATGAACGAAAAAAGAGGGATTTTTCATCACAACTATGCCACACCTACATTAATGTATAATATACAATGTAGAACTTGAAATGAAAATGAAGAAAGGTTGATGCAAACTTAAAACTTGTGTCAACCAATTTGTGCACTAATTTGAAAGAAATATTGGGTTTATGGTTTACATGATGAATTGATGATGGAAACGAGTGGGTGTACTATGAGTTGAATTTGAGTCCAGAAACCCTCCCATATCATTAAGAAATGTGAATAGTCTATCCATGTCAAATTTCAGTGCATACATAAAAAAAATGAAAATATTTCAACGTTGTCCCCATTCGCAAGTTATTGTTTCCCATGTCTAGTCCTAGTACAATGTCTTTTCATTGTTCCTTTTAAAATTTGTTTGACAGTACACACGTTCCCGCATCTAGTGATGCAAGGACATGTTTCTATTGTGTTGATTAAACAATGAATGAAAAAAGAGGGATTTTTCATCACAACTATGACACAAATACATTATTGTATAATATACAATGTAGAACCTGAAAGAAAAATGAGGAAAGGCTTATGAAAACATAAAACTTGTGTCAACCAATTTGTGCACTAATTTAAAAGAAATATAGGGTTTATAGTTTGCATGATGAATTGATTATGGAAAAAAGTGGGTATGTGAGTCAAGTTTGAGTCCATAAACCCTCCCATATCGTTAAGGCATGCAATTAGTCTATCCATGTCAAATTTCAGTGCATACAGAAACAATTTGAAAACATTTAAACGTTATCCCCATTCGTAGTTCATTGTTTCCCATGTCTAGTACTCCTAGTACAATGTATTTTCCTTGTTCCTTTTAAAATTCATTCAATAGTACACATGTTCCCGACTCTAATATTGCAAGGACATTTTTTAATTGTGTTGACTAAACAATTAACGAAAAAAGAGGTACTTTTCATCATAACTATGACACACATACATTAATGTATAATATACAATGTAGAACCTGAAATAAAAATGAGAAAATTCTGATGCAAACTTAAAACTTGTGCAACCAATTTGTGCACTAATTTGAAAGAAATATAGAGTTTATGGTTTGCCTGGTGAATTGATGATGGAAACAAGTGGGTGTGTAAGTAAAATTTGAGTCTAAAAACCCTCCCATATCGTTAAGGCATATGAATAGTCTATCCATGTCAAATTTCAGTGCATACAGAAACAATTTGAAAAAATTTCAACGTTGGACCCATTCGCAGGTCACTAGTGCCCCTGTCTAGTACTCCTAGTACAATGTATTTTCGTTTTTCCTTTTAAAATTTGTTTGACAGTGCACACATTCCTGCATCTAGTATTGCAAGGGCATATTTTTATTGTGTTGATTAAACAATGAACAAAAAAAAAGGGATTTTTCATCACAACTATGACACATACATTAATGTATAATATACAATGTAGAACCTGAAATAAAAATGAAGAAAATTTGATCCAAACTTAAAACTTGTGTCAACCAATTTGTGCACTAATTTGAAATAAATATAGGGTTTATGGTTTACATGATGAATTGACGATCAAAACAAGTGGTTTTACTATGATTGTAACATCCCTCTCTGGTGCACTGAGCGAACTTATTCTTTGAGGACACTTGCTTGCAAGTGATTCGGATTATTATGATATTAAAACATTTGACTTTGATTATGATGAGTTATGGTAGATGGCATGATGTTTTACTGCATTGACATAGACAAGTGCTATTTGTTAGCGATTATTTTTGTCTTAGGCGCAAAAGCACCCAGGTCTACAGGTTGCTCAGAAAGTGCCCAATCGCAGCGCAAGAGAATCCCTGTTTTTCCGGTAGCAAGGCAAGCGAGCGGGAAAAATAGCGTTGGCAGCATCCAAGATCTATTTACAAAGAAGATCGACGGTCATCGGGTTTTCGGATTTACCGAGTTGCCCAAGGTTTAGTGCAAGAGGGAGCACCAATAGTTCAAATCAGATTTGGGTCGTCTGATCCAACCAGGACAGGTGGCAGCCTATCGACGTATCGGGTATCGGGAGTTAGGAAGCTCTCTGTCCATTGAACTTGAAAGTGTCGATCAATGAAACTTTGAATCTCCCTTCGAACTAAGCCCAGGATCTCAACACCAGGTCATATCAAGCGAGCGGGTGAAGGGGGGACATCCCCTTTATAATAGCAAATACTATTTGGGTCGTCCATCTGAAGGACATGCGGCACGCATCCACGTCATGACGGCATTCAGGAATTCGAGCGGTAAGAACTCCTTGCCATTTTACATTTCGAAACCCCGAACCCCGATAGCGCCGAAAGTGCCGAAACTCGGGCCCACGGTATTACTGGGTTAGTTCAGAGCCGTCAAATCAGTGGGGAACACGTGGAGACCGTTAGGCCCTCCCGGCATTTCTCCCATCGCAACTTTAAAGGAGAAAAATCCTAATCCTTTCTCATCCACAAACCCCGAAACGCCAAAATCACTCTGACAGAGAGGTCAAAGGCGCCTAATTAAGATTCAAGAGAGGGGGCACTGTGTTCTCCAGGCATTGATTCATGTGATCTAAATCCCGATGCCAGCTTGAGGATAAACGAAGAAGAGATAAGGTGGTTGAATCCTAGCTTCACTCATTAATTACAGGGTATGGACGTCCCGACTGAAGGTCCACCCGAGATGGTCCTCTGTATTGATTATTTCCATGGAAGTCGCGTTGAGTCTCCAACTTGCCAGGGAAGCCTGCACACGCCAATTCAACATTTAAGGGCTCAACTACCCCCCTGGCGCGAGCCATGAAGAATTAAGGTAGCGTATGATAGTAGAATGCAGGCCAGATGTGATTGAGGAGACGCCTCTGTTGGGCGAAATGGGGAAGAGCATATGTAGGAATTTTGGCCATTTTTCGTATCTATCGATGTTAGAGCAGAGCTCCCGATTGTAAATTTTTAGCACAGACTCTAGTTCTCTGGTTATGAAGCTGCATATGAGATTTCTTGCTTTATGACAGACAGTTTTTCTTACTTCGTCTAATTTTCGTCTCATGCTAGGAGAGTTCATGAACGAATGTTTCGTGTGGATCATTGCAATTATGTCATGATAAAGGATTTATTTATGCATTATTGTATTCTCTGGTTTTCTGTGTTTGAGCATAAGAAGATCTTGTGTTTGGATGCCTTCTTCTACAGTCTTTTGGGAACCTGATGTTTACTACAGACCTTCGCATCTCCCTGATATAAGTCTTCCCCCTACTCACCCTTACTACACCTCATTGTCTGAAGTTCATGCAAGACCTCACCTGCCCATGCATTCTTGGCCTAGTTTCAGAGTTAGAGATACATCGTCTTGAGTTAACCTCCATTTGATCACCTCATTAAACAAAACGTGACATTAAACTGATGGGCGTCGGGCTCTGCTCCTGTTGCAATCCAAGAGTGACTTCTGACACTAACATTTTTGGCGTAGTTGCCGAGGATGAAGTTGAAGATTTTCCCTGGGAAGAACGACATTGAGCCTCTGATGTTGAAGGTGCATCAGACATCAGAGCCCTTAAAGATTGCTACTGTGCACCTGGCGACTCCATTGTGGCGACTCCATTGTTTCCACATCACTGTTTCAGCTGTGACTACTGTTAGCACACCTGAAAGCTGACCCTAAGGAGCTTTCTCGAGAAGGTTTCAGCAGTTGTTTTCTCAGCCTGAGAAGCTTCCTGGGGTAACTACAATGGTAAGATCTAGCCTTTTATGGTGAACAAGGACCAGACACACTTGAAGCTGCGCATCTTTCACCTGGCGAATCCATGATTCGAGGATCGATTGGCGACTCCACTGGTTCGATATCGAGAAAATTCTGGCTCAAAGGTTTGCTTTCTGTGACTTTTCTCAGATAGTTGGTTTTCCTAATGCACTTCCTGATAGAGACCAATGGGAAGATTTCCTCCCTGAATTTCATGCAACAAGTTGGGAGGAACCATCTGAGAATTTACTGGACTTCCATGAGGCTATCCACCGACACAATATCACGCATGAGGATGTCCAGATTAAGATCTTCAGGTATTCATTGAAGGGAGCTGCTCTTGAATGGTGTCGGTCTCTTTTCGCTGCAAGCATCCGCTCTTTAACAGGTTTTCATACAGCTTTCAATTCATTTTGTAAAGACTACTATCCAGCTGATGGTTTGTTTGAAAACTGTTGTGAGGAGTTTTCTTCGCTTCAGGAAGCCTCTGTTGGCCCTGAATACCAGGTCCATGATTAATCCCTTACTGTGGAGGAAAGCATCTGTTGTGAAAATATAGAGGTGTTGGATGATATCAATTGTGTTAGCCCCAGAACGGAAGCATTTGACATCATATCATATGCATCTGTTCTTTTATATCTTCATGAAGATCAACACGCCTCTTGTGAAGATTATGAGTTTGCAGAGCAGATGTGGTCCATGGTAGATGGCTCACCTGAGTATCGGGTTGAAGCAGATATTCCTATCAGCCCTGCTTCTGAGGACGGAGGCCTTCCCATTTTTAAAGAAGAAATTATTGTGGAAGCGGTTTCCTCTCTTTTTCTCCAAGGGGTTTCTCATGATATATGTTTACTTGGGATTAAAGAGAAAAAAATTACGTGTGAGCAGCCAGAACCAGTAGGTCCCACTATCCCTAAAACGGAAATTTTTTACGGGATCACTGTTATGGAGGAGGATCATATCAATGAAGCACAACCCCTTTTTGATATATATTATAGTGATGATGAGCAGCAATCTTATCCTACTTTTGATCACTATAGATATACTGAAGAGCCAGTTAGCAAACAGAACCACCCCATGGTCCCTATTTATGATGAATATGAATCGGACCTGGGGGAGACCGAACCANNNNTCCAGAGCCAGTCAATGATCATCCACCGCCCGAGAGAAGCGAGCCTACGTCAGTTGTCTACCATCAACCTGTGCTTATCAGAGATATTCAGCCACAGGTGAACAACTGTGTTGCAAAGGAGGGTGTTTGTTGCCCATTTTCTGGAATTTTCCACTCATTCTATGACCCTATCTGCAAGTACATGGAGTGGCATTTCCCCTATGCCTTGGAGCCGCCCTATTTCATCTCAACTCCAGCCTGTAAGGAGGAGTTGAAGAGTGTAACCTCTTTGTTTTCATGGTTACACCATCCGCTGATGATCATCGACAGAAGGAAGGAGCTTCTATCCAGGAAGCTGCTTGAATGGATATGGTGGAAGTTTTCTTTCACCTAGCCCATGTAAAGTGTTTTATTAGCTTATGACTGTACATAAATAAGCTCATGTAAGCATGAACATTTAGTTTTTTTTGTTTTTATTTTTCGGCCTATATTTTCAGCAGCGGGATGTTTTGAGCCTGACTCCATAGCCCAACAGCAAGGCACTGAAGCTGCAGAATGAGTTCTTAGAGCATCACAGGGACGAATCTATCCCCCATGGAGCCTAATGTTAGCGATTATTTTTGTCTTAGGCGCAAAAGCACCCAGGTATAAAGGTTGCTCAGGAAGTGCCCAAGCGCAGCACGGGAGAATCCTTGTTTTTTCGGTAGCAAGGCAAGCGAGCGGGCAAAATAGCGTTGGCAGCATCCAAGATCTATTTACAAAGCAGATCGACGGTCATCGGGTTTTCGGAGCTACCGAGTTGCCCAAGGTTTAGCGCAAGAGGGAGCACCAATAGTTCAAAATAGATTTGGGTCATCCGATCCAACCAGGGCAGGTGGCAGCCTGTCGACGTATCGGGTATCGGGAGTCAGGAAGCTCTCCATCCATTGCACTTGAAAGTGTCGATCAGTGAAACTCCAAAGCTCCCTTCGAACTAAGCCCAGGATCTCAGCACCAGGGCATATCAAGCGAGCGGGTGAAGGGGGGACAACCCATTTATAATAGCAAATACTATCTGGGTCGTCCATCTGAAGGACGCGTGGCACGCATCCATGTCATGACGGCATTCGGGAATTCGAGCGGTAAGCACTCCTCGCCATTTTACATTTCAAAACCCCGAACCCCGATAGCGACGAAAGTGTCGAAACTCGGGCCCATAGTATTACCGGGTTAGTTCAGAGCCATCAAATCAGTGGGGAATACGTGGCGACCGTTAGGCCCTCCCGGCATTTCGCCCATCGCGAGTTTAAAGGAGAAAAATCCTAATCCTTTCTCATCCGTGAACCCAGAAATGCCAAAAGCACTCTGACAGAGAGGTCAAAGGTGCCTAATTAAGATTCAAGAGAGGGGTCGTTGTGTTCTCTAGGCACTGATTCATGTGATCTAAATCCCAATTCCAGCTTGAGGATAAATGAAGAAGAGATAAGGTGGTTGAAGCCTAGCTTCACTCATTAATTGCAGGGTATGGACGTCCCGGCTGAAAGTCCACCCAAGATGGTCCTCCTTACTGATTCTTTCCATGGAAGCCGCGCCGAGTCTCCAACTCGCCAGGGAAGCCTGCACACGCCAATTCAACATTTAAGGGCTCAGCTACCCCCCTGGCGCGAGCCATGAAGAATTAAGGTAGCATATGATAGTAGAATGCAGGCCATATGTGATTGAGGAGACGCCTCTGCTGGGCGAAATGGGGAAGAGCATATGTAGGCATTTTGGCCATTTTTTGTATCTATCGATGTTAGAGCAGAGCTCCTGATTGTAAATTTTTAACACAGACTCTAGTTCTCTGGTTATGCAGATGCATATGAGATTTCTTGCTTTATGACAGACAGTCTTTCTTACTTCGTCTAATTTTCGTCTCATGCTAGGAGAGTTCATGAACGAATGTTTCGTGTGGATCATTGCAATTATGTCATGATAAAGGATTTATTTATGCATTATTGTATTCTCTGGTTTTCTGTGTTTGAGCATAAGAAGATCTTGTGTTTGGATGCCTTCTTCTACAGTCTGTTGGGAACCTGATGTTTACTACAGACCTTTGCATCTCCCTGATATAAGTCTTCCCCCTACTCACCCTTACTACACCTCACTATCTGAAGTTCATGCAAGACCTCACCTACCCATGCATTCTTGGCCTAGTTTCGGAGTTAGAGCTACATCGTCTTGAGTTAACCTCCAATTGATCACCTCATTAAACAAAACATGACATTAAACTGATGGGCGTCGGGCTCTGCTCCTGCTGCAATCCAGGAGTGACTTCTGACGCTAACACTATTGACTCGGTTTTACTGAGTGTGCAGGGTTTTGGACCTTGAGGATGCAGAGGCATCGATGGAACCCCTTGGACTCCGGATTGAGTCAAGGAGTGTGCTATTTGGGTTTGATTGATTTACTGTGATATTAGTACATTTGAGATGATGATATGATGTGGACATGTTCTGACATGATTTGTTGATGATGCAGGCTGACGATAGCTTGACAACTAGACTCACATATGGAGTAAAGGGGTCACACACGACTACCAGAGAGGTTGAGGGAGAGGTGTGGACAGCAGCCCTACCACAGCCTACTAGCACTCCCATCGTGGCTCGAATGGTAGGTTAACGATTACCTAGTTCAAGAGGACCCACGATGCCATGAGGGCAGACTGCAACAGTCACTCGTGATGATTCTAAGGGGCGCGTAATAAGGTGGGGGCCTTATTCCTTAGAAGCCCTTAGTCTCCCACAAGTTCACCTGGCGGAGTGTTGACTCCAGGGGTTATTGATGTCTACCAATCAGTTAAGAGGTGAGTGGCACCCTTGGAGCACATGGTGCATCCTGAAGGGCACGTCGCGTAAAAGAAACAAAAGAGGCGAGTGGCACCCTTGGAGCATGTAGTGCATCCTGAAGGGCACGTCGTGTTGATGATTATAGAGGGAGGAACCTAGATGGCCCTAAGACAGACAACACTTTAAAAAAAATTTAAAACAACTTCCCTAATTAAATGTTGCCCAGTTCAGAATCTAAGTTCTAAGTCTAAAACTTCTCTAGGGGTAAAATTTTGTCTACCCTTAAGAAAATATACCATATAAAAATAAAATAATAAAATTTAAACTAAAAACCACTTAAGTAATAGTTTTGGTCTTCATAAATTTTTGGGGGTAAAATGAAGAGAGTAAGAATTTAATTAAAATAAGTGGATATAAAATGTCAAGAAGAAATTAATTTATTTTAACTTTTGATAATTTCAAAAGGTACTAAATTAATAATAAAAGTAAAAAGAGGATAATTTGCACAACTATCTTTTCTAGCTAAAAAAAAAGAGGAATGAAGGAAATGTAAAAATTAGGAAATTAGGTAAAGGAGGTAATCTAAAGAGGGAAAGAGGGGAACTCTTGGTAAAAAGAAAGAAACCAACTTAGGAAAGAATTGACATTTAAGAAACTTCTAATTTTGAACTGATTTAGCAAATTCTTTTTAGGGAAAGATTTTAAAACCTGTAAGGGAATCTAGGGACAGCTAGGAGTAAATTTAGGAGTAAATATAGGTGCGTGAGGGAAATGAGACAATAAATAAATTAAAGAAAATAATTATTGGAGGAAAGTGGGGGATGGATGACACTTGTACGAAGGAGAATTTTTGGAAGATTTTTATTAAAACTTAAAGTTTAATGAGATTAGGGAAAGAATGGAAGTTCTAAAATTCTATAAAAGAGAGAGAGGAGAAGGAAGAAGGGGATCGGTTGTTAGCGTAACGTTACGTTGTCGGATTAGTGACTTGACTGATTTACTTGTGGGGAGTTGGGATTTCCCAGCTCGGATAGGAGTGGTAGCTCGACCTTGCGAGGTGAGCTGGGAGCTAGACGTACCATTTGGATAGTGTGTTGCCCCTTTGCAACTCGGGGGGATAAGGGAGAAGCAAAGTACCCCTAGTGTTGGCTGGGAGGTACCGGTGAGGTCTCGACGGTCTACGAGCGGGAGCGGCACGAAGCGCGCGGACGTCATTCGAGGCGGGCAATAAGGCAACAGTATGATTTTTATTTAGTAGAATAGAATGCATTATGACTTATGCTGGGATCGGAATATCGGTTGTAAATGGATTGAATGGATGTTATTATTTAATTACTCGACGTCCTTATAAATTGTGTGCTGGAAATGAAAAATATAGATGTGATAAAAATGAAAGGAGACATGGTTATTCCTGGCAGTATATTCAATTTCTTCTTGGTCTGTGACCTTTTTATTTTATTTTATTGAAAGGCAATTAAACGATCCATGTCTGTGTTATTTTCTGGGTTGGGGTTTTACTTCCCTTATCGGTAAAATAAAGAGAACGATTAAATTTATTTTACCTATGTTTCCCTTGCATCTAAGTATCGAGTCATGGTTGCAACAACTCTTCCTCGTGTTATGGGACTGTAGGTTCCTTTGCCTAACTTTAGGACAACAATTAGACTCAGGTCGCCTTGAATTGATGGAACAAACCCTGCCAAATTTCATTACTTATTACTCTCTCTAACATTATTAAATCATTCTTTAAAATCATAACAGAATGCAACCCTGTGTTAACCTTTCATTATGTAAGCACTTCTGAAATTACTGAGGTAGTGACCCCAAGAACCGGAGTCGAAATGTTCAAATCTGGTTTAGTTTTCGAGTTCCTTCTCTTCAATTAAAGTTGCATATCCATTCCTGTAGTGCATCTTCCCGTCAGAGTGAAGGATGAATTCATGCACACGTGTGATGACAGACGTATTCCTATCTCTGCGTTTTTCTTTTTCTTTCATTTATATTTTTGTTTTAAATCTGAGTTCATAACCTTGCGTTTTCGATTTATAACTCTGTGATTGTTGTACACTGGTGTTTTCCCTCTTTTCAAAACCACCCATCGTGTTGGGTTGGGCGACTTTCCACAGATGGTGGTTACAGCGTTGCCATATTCTCATGCTACGAGTGAATCGGGAGGCGTGGCCTTGATTTTTCCCTCTGACATCCATGAGATACCTCCCCTTACCTTCACTGACAACATGGTAATCCCTCCTAGAATTTCTGCAGTGAAATTGTTGTTTTATTGATTAATTATCTTCCTTTTTCCTTTCCATGTTTTTTTTTATTTCATACCAAAGGAGAAGAGAATAGATAGTCGCGTCCTCTCAGTAAGCGATTAAGGTCGATAGAGTAAGGAAGCAAATAAAATTTGGGTCGTGAATGGTTGACTTCTAGAGGTGTACGTATTTGTTCATGGAGCTTACATTCATTTTAATTCCAACCTATCCTGTTATTCCGTGGGGTTTGCAAAATGAATCCCAATCCCCACATGTACCCTCTGGTGATCGTTGTTGAGTTGCGCGACAAAATATTTACCATGTACGCTCTAGGATTCCTTAGTCGATTTTCGGAACTGTATCAAGGAGAGTTTTATGGGAGAAGTTAATTTTTATCAATTCTGAATACCATGGCCTTTTAGTCCTGAACTCCCTTACCCCTGGAAGGCTGATTAACCCATGCCTTTGCCAAGTTGGTTTTTAAATCTGTGTGTACCATGAAGTTAGCTTTTAATTTTGATGTTCTATTCTTCTTAATTTGGGAACGTTTGGTATTGCCTGAAATTATTTGACTGATGTCGGAACCTTGAATTCCGTAGTTATGATTGGGTTATGGTGAATTCTTATTGGATTGGATTTTGATTTCTTACAGTTTTATAGTAGGAACTTATAGTAGTTTTGACTCCATTTCTCGTCCCCTTTCGTTTTCTCTTCAACTTCTCAATCCCATAACAGATAATGTGCTTCTTCCTCAAATCCTTTATATGGATATGAAGGTGGAGTGAGGCTCTTAGCGTGCTTTTATATGATCCTTGATTATTTCAAAAATTGGAATAGTAGTTAGAAATTAAAGCTTCTTTTATTTTGAGGAGACTTTAGTTTTCCTTAATTCTCTTTGGATATATATTTAGAATTAAAGTTCCATCATGGTTCAATATGCTGAATCTCCCTTTTCCTTCTATGAAGTCGTAAGAATTACCTTGGGTTCTTTAATTATTTGGGTGTTTCTTCAAAATTTTCATATAAAGTCTTAAGCCAACTTTTAGTCCTTATAGGTATTGCTTAATTAAGGAAGGTATTCTTAATTTCTATGAATGGATATAAATAAAGCATTGACTTCTATTCAATTATTGTTAGGATAACCTCCTCATGGTATCTTACTCGATCTAAATGGGGTAATGAATTCTTATTGTACCGCTTAATTAAGATGAGTCATTTTAAAGATATTTAGTGGAGCTGCCTAAGAAAGGTATTGTTACATAGCTTGATGAATTCGATAATTGAATCTTGACATGATTGAACTTAACTTGGGAAGAGTTATAACATGGGTGTAAACATATCTCCACCTAATACAAAAATCATGTTTAAACTTTGTAGGTTTTTAACTCGGTTTTATTCTATTATTCCAATCGGTCTTATTTTCTGACGAATGGTGGGTTAAATAGCTGGATTGTTCCTTGCACTTTGATGAAACGATGTTTAGTTATAACTTGACAGACTAGTTAGAATTTAATTGATGATTAATCATGTTTTTAGTTATTAATCCAGTCAATCATTAAACTTGTTTAGTAATGTATTAAATGTTGATTTAGATGGTACTCCGAGGTCGCTTACAATTTAGAACTGTGAAATGAATTGTTATAAATCTAATTTAGAAGGTACCTTAATGATATTCGACAATTAGACATATTGGGCATGTAAATGATGATTATTATTGCAAATAATGTTTTGTTGATAAAGGTATAAATGTTTTTATTGTTAAATTGTTAAAATTGATTGGTTATATGATTAAACTATGATTTAAAGGTTGCCAGAAGCAGTTGTAAGTCATGGCAGTTAGGATGTTGACCTTGATAAACTAGACTTGATTATAGAGAGCAATATTGTTATTTATATTTTAAAGTTTAAACCAATTGAAGGTCAGACTTGTTGCATTAATTATCTTTGTCTTGTAATGTGATTAAAAGTACCCTCCCAAGGCAATATTGTACTAGTAGTGAGTAAATTAAATGAGTTATTAATGATGTATTGTCGCAAATTGCCTTAATTGGATAACCCCGTTGACTGTGATCTTGATGGTTACGTTTTGTCTTTAGCTTAGTAGGCTTGGTTTGTTTGTGTCGGGCGGGTTGTAGACACCTCCATGTTCCTCAGAACAGTCGCCAGCCCTAAGACCTTAAATGTTTAAAATCGATGAGAACCTGGGCTTGAGCGTTGCTTATGTGTCTTGGAGGTCCTAACCATTGCAGGGTAGGACAGGCAGGTAGTCAGTCTTATTATTTTGTTAGTTGATTGTTGTTCACTGCTAGAAGATGTTGATGTGCATCTTAGATCTTTATGTTGATATCGCAGTTGTATGCATCATGATTCGTCGTCATGTGGCGACACAGAGTATAATGTCTTGTTACCCTTGTACATGTGCACACACACAAAAAAAAATTGCACTTGTTATAAGAGGTTGTCATCGTAATGAGGAGGTTCGTTACAATGAGTCAAATTTGAGTCCATAAACCCTCCCATATCGTTAAGGTATGTGAATAGTCTATCCATGTCAAATTTCAGTGCATACAGAAAAAGTGTGAAAAAAATTCAACGTTGGCCCCATTCGCAGGTTATTGTTGCCCATGTCTAGTCCTAGTACAATGTCTTTTCGTTGTTCCTTTTAAAATTCATTCGGCAGTACACACGTTCTCACATCTAGTTCTGTAAGGACACATTTTTATTGTGTTGATTAAACAATGAACGAAAAAAGAGGGATTTTTCATCACAGCTATGACACACATACATTAATGTATAATATACAGTGTAGAACCTAAAAGAAAAATGAAGAAAGGATGATGCAAACTTAAAACTTGTGTCAACCAATTTGTGCACTAATTTGAAAGAAATATAGGGTTTATGGTTTACATGATGAATTGATGATGGAAACAAGTGGGTGTACTATGAGTCGAATTTGAGTCAAGAAACCCTCCCATATCATTAAGGCATGCGAATAGTCTATCCATGTCAAATTTCAGTGCATACAGAAACAGTTTGAAAAAATTTCAACATTGGCCCCATTTGCAGTTTACCGTTGCACATGTCTAGTCCTAGTACAATGTCATTTCATTGTTCCTTTTAAAATTCGTTCGACAGTACACACGTTCCCACATCTAGTACTACAAGGAAATATTTTTATTGTGTTGATTAAACAATGCATGAAAAAAGAGGGGATTTTCATCACAACTATGACATAGATACATTAATGTATAATATACAATGTAAAACCTAAAAGAAAAATGAGGAAAGGATCATGCAATATTAAAACTTGTGTCAACCAATTTGTGCACTAATTTGAAAGAAATATAGGGTTTATGGTTTGCATGATGAATTGATGATGGAAACAAGTGGGTGTGTGAGTCAAATTTAAGTACAAAAACCCTCCCATATCGTTAAGGCATGTGAATAGTATATTCATGTCAAATTTCAGTGCATAAAGAAACAATTTGAAAAAAATTCAACATTGGCCCCATTTGTAGGTCGTTGGTGACCATGTCTAGTACTCCTAGTACACTGTCTTTTCGTTGTTCCTTTTAAAATCCATTCCATAGTACACACGTTCCCGCATCTAGTAATGTAAGGACATATTTTTATTGTGTTGATTAAACAATGAACGATAAAAGAGGGATTTTTCATCACAACTATGACACGCATACATTAATGTATAATATACAATGTAGAACTTGAAAGAAAAATGAGGAAAGGATGATGCAAAATTAAAACTTGTGTCAACCAATTTGTGCACTAATTTGAATGAAATATAGGGTTTATGGTTTGCATGATGAATTTATGATGAAAACAAGTGGGTGTGTGAGTCAAATATGAGTCTAGAAATGCTCCCATATCGTTAAGGCATGTGAATAGTTTATCCATGTCAAATTTCAGTGCATACAAAAACAATTTGAAAAAATTTCAATGTTGGCCCCATTCGCAGGTCACTGTTGCCCATCTCTAGTACTCCTACTACAATGTATTTTCGTTGTTCCTTTTAAAATTCATTCGACTGTACACATGTTCTCTCATCTAGTACTGCAAGGACATATTTTTGTTGTGTTGATTAAACAATGAACGAAAAAAGAGGGATTTTTCATCACAACTATGACACACATACATTAATGTAGAATATACAATGTAGAATCTGAAAGAAAATTGAGGAAAGGTTGATGCAAACTTAAAACTTGTGTCAACCAATTTGTGCATTGATTTGAAAGAAATATAGGGTTTATGGTTTGCATGATGAATTGATGATGGAAACAAGTGGTTGTACCGTGAATTGAATTTGAGTCCAGAAACCCTCCCATATTGTTAACGCATGTGAATAGTCTATCCATGTCAAATTTCAGTGCATATAGAAACAGTTTGAAAAATTTTCAACATTGGCCCTATTCCTAGGTTATTGTTGCCCATGTCTAGTCCTAGTACAATGTCTTTTCATTGTTCCTTTTAAAAGTAGTTCGACAGTACAGAAGTTACCGCATCTAGTACTGCAAGGACATATTTTTATTTTGTTGATTAAACAATGAACGAAAAAGAGGGATTTTTCATCACAACTATGACACAGATACATTAATGTATAATATATATTGTAGAACCTAAAAGAAAAATGAGGAAAGGCTGATGCAAACTTAAAACTTGTGTCAACCAATTTGTGCACTATTTTGAAAGAAATATAGGGTTTATGGTTTTCATAATGAATTGATGATGGAAACAAGTGGGTGTGTGAGTCAAATTTGAGTCTAGAAACCCTCCCATGTCGTTAAGGCATGTGAATAGTCTATCCATGTCAAATTTCAATGCATACAGAAACAATTTGGAAAAATTTCAACATTGGCCCCATTCGCAGGCCATTGTTGTCCATGGTCTAGTACTCCTAGTTCAATGTCTTTTCATTGTTCCTTTTAAAATTTGTCCAACAATACACACGTTCCCGCATCTAGTATTGCAAGGACATATTTTTATTGTTTTGATTAAACAATGAACGAAAAAAGAGGGAATTTTCATCACAACTATGACACACATACATTAATGTATAATATACAATGTAGAACTTGAAAGAAAAATGAGGAAAGGCTGATGCAAACTTAAAACTTGTGTCAACCAATTTGTGCACTAATTTGAAAGAAATATAGGTTTTATGGTTTGCATGATGAATTGATTATGGAAACAAGTGGGTGTGTGAGTCAAATTTGAGTCCAAAAATCCTCCCATATCGCTAAGGCATGTAAATAGTCTCTCCATGTCAAATTTCATTACATACAGAAAAATTTGAAAAAAATTCAACATTGGCCCCATTTGCAGGTCATTGTTTCCCATGTCTACTACTCCTAGTACAATGTCTTTTCATTGTTCCTTTTAAAATTCATTCAACAGTACACACGTTCTCGCATCTAGTATTGCAAGGACATATTTTTATTGTGTTTATTAAACAATGAAGGAAAGAAGAGGGATTTTTCATCACAACTATGATACACATACATTAATGTATAATATACAATGTAGAACCTAAAAGAAAAATGAAGAAAGGTTGATTCAAACTTAAAACTTGTGTCAACCAATTTGTGCACTAATTTGAAAAAGAATATAGGGTTTAGGGTTTACATGATGAATTGATGATGGAAACAAGTGGGTGTATTGTGAGTTGAATTTGAGTCCATAAACCCTCCCATATTGTTAAGGCATGTGAATAGTCTATCCATGTCAAATTCTAGTGCATACAGAAAGAGTTTGAAAAAATTCCAAAGTTGGCCCCATTCGCGGGTCATTGTTTCCCATGTCTAGTCCTAGTACAATGTCTTTTCGTTGTTCCTTTAAAATTTGTTCGACAGTACACACATTCTTGCATCTAGTACTGCAAGGACATGTTTTTATTGTGTTGATTAAACAATGAACGAAAAAAAGGGATTTTTCATCACAACTATGACACAGATACATTAATGTATAATATACAATGTAGAACCTGAAAGAAAAATGAGGAAAGGCTTATGCAAACTTAAACTTGTGTCGACCAATTTGTGCACTAATTTGAAAGAAATATAGGGTTTATGTTTTACATGATGAATTGATGATGGAAACAAGTGGGTGTGTGAGTCAAATTTGAATCCATAAACCCTCCCATATCGTTAAGGCATGTGAATAGTTTATCTATGTCAAATTTGAGTGCATACAGAAACAGTTTGAAAAAATTTCAATGTTGGCCCCATTCATAGGTCATTGTTGCCCATGTGAATGAAAAATTCTCATTTTTTATCACAAGTATGACACACATAAATTCTTCATAAGTCATGGGCCAAATTCCCATGTTTTCAAATAGTTTCAATGAAGATTCTATAGAAATTACAAACACGTTCATTGAAACTTCGTCGATGCAATACTATGACAACAATGATTACATCTAGGATCATGATGGTATAAAAATGAATGAACTTCTCTAGGATTCAAGAATAATTTATACTCTACTAAACAAGTCCAACCATGTGAAGGTGGAAACTCATATGGCCCCTCCCCTCCCCCTCACATCACTCTTAATTCCCCAATACCCAATCTATAAAATAGAAAATAATCGAAAGCAACCTAGTTGTTAGATTCATGCAATATAGAAACTACAAAAACAAAAATTAATGAAGGTAAATGAAATTGTGTGTGTAAATGATATTTTTAGTTTACCACGTACTCTAGTAATTTGGCGACTATTTTCAGGTTTACATAATAATTAAACAACATTTAACATAAGATATAAAAACGTCGCATAAAACTTAAAAACATGTAATTAACCCATGGCATAAGTAAATTATTTTAAGAGAATAATTCATACAAATTAAAATATATAGTCAAGTACTTGATCCTACTCAACATCTGTATCATCCTTATTGTGTATCTTCTTCTTCGTCGAACTTGACATTTTTATCATCATTCAGTTAAGAAACGGTGTTGACAGGATTGACGATATCATCATCGTCATCAATGTCATTTTCAAGCATATTTTCATTGACATCATCATCAAGAACTACAATATTGTCTCCTACGCCTAGATCATAATCGTCTTCGTCTTCTTCGTCTTTCAACCCTGCATGATCTTTTGGCTCTATCTGATATGGCGAATCATCTTCTTCTTCAATATCATCTTCTTCTTGTACATGAGTATACTTAACTGGCCTTCCCCTTGGATCATATCTAACAAAAAATGACCAGTCCCTCTCACCTGGAACATTTGAGTAAAAGACTTGTTCACATTGGCTTGGAAAACATAGTGATCATGTCCTCTTTCAAACATCATTGTTTTAATCATCATAAATATGTTGGCATGTTGAATAAAAATTCTTTCCTCATCGCATTCATGCATTTGTAACTTATACCATTTCACATTGAACATAACTAATTTGAAGGAATTAAAGTCCCACTCAAGTATATCATTAAAATACCCATAGTATTTATTTTCATATTCTCGGGGATGTATGTCACTCCCAAAGGAAACATTAATGACTTGGAATACTGCATTTATCCCACTATCAGAAGTTTTCTTGGTTTCGTCCAATTGTTTGATGAAAAATTTACGACCATTGCACCACATAGCCTTCTGGTGTTTCAACTGCAATATGCCAGATATGTAAAATATGCATTATCAATTAATAAATTAGCATATAATTTATATAACTTGGAAAGTATCTGAAAATATAGTACACATGTAGTCACATTAATGTAATATAAAATAACTGAATAAAATGGGTGAATTTTCTTGTCTAACCATCTTTCAAACGATATGCTAAATCAATTTCCCTTTGCGTAACATTGGCATCTCCATTACAACGAGCTTCTCTAACCAATTCAGAAAGTTGTTGCCATGGTAACCTACTTTCGTGATGTTGTTTGCATCTTTCAATCCATACATTCATCCAGACAAGATTGTTTGAAATGCATAAATGCAATGCATCCCAATCTTGAGCAATTGAATAAAAAAATCATTATAATTCACCAATATTAAATATTAGTTATAACGTCCATGGTAAATATTAATAATTTATGAAATAGCATATATTAATATATTAATGAGTATGATCATATACACAAAAAATGAAAAAATTATATGTATTAATTATATAAATTTCCACAATTATTAATATATTACCTCTTATTTTTTTCATTCTACCTTTCCCCAACAGGTGCTCCTGATCTTCAAATTTTTTGATGGAGTTCACATCCCAAATGCGATCCACAACATGCATAGTTGGCACTTCTAATTTAGGAAGATACTGACTAATATACACCATGGATTGATATACCATATATCTCTCCACCATAGAACCCTTAGGATGTGCTCTTTGTCTAACCAAAGCCTTCAATGATTTCAAGTGCCTCTCCACCATCCACATTGACCTCGTGTGTACAGGTCCACAAATTTCAATCTCCTCAACTTGGTGTATGAGGTAGTTTTCTTGTGCCTTGAAAATTGTTGGAGGTATATAATTTTGCATTTCACACATTAGCCGAGGAATTTCTCTCTTCCAATACTTTATATCATCTTCATGGACTTCTTTCAATAACAACCATCTACATGAGATCATGACATAAGAAAATAACATGTTTCAACATAACATAATATAATATATTACATTACAAGAAAAACACATGTCATTAAGTACAACAACAAATTGAAAGAACATTTTGCATATAAATCCCGACTACTTACCTCGTGTATTTGCCAAGATCATATACAACACGTTTGACGTTGTTGTCAAAGTCATTTTGGAGAGATAGCGGTAGAACATATTGTAACAAAAACAATGAATCGTTATTTGTTTCGACCAAAGTAGACAAAAAAAATAAAAATAAAAATTAAAACATGTATAAGGCAAATATATATAAATATGTATACCAAAATTATTACCTTAATGAAGGTATGCCAATCATGTGTTTTTACCCCACCAAATTCACCTTTCTTCGCTAAGATATTATTTATGTTTTTACCCTACCAAATTCACCTTTATTTATGTTTTTACCCCACCAAATTTAGGTATGCCAATCATTGCTTTGTTGCCCTGTTAATAACCATGGAAGGTTATTTTGGTCTAGTCCATCTCTATTGGATCGGATCACACTTCGTATTGCATGATTGGCTTCCTGAATGTCAGTACAAATTTTGACAATTTTTTCTTTATCCCTCCTACCATCTATGATTCGCCATAACCTTTATGTCACATTCTTCCCGATATGAATTGTATCAAACAAATGAGTTATTTTTATCTCCTCGTAGTAGGGAAACCTCATGAATTGAGTGGGATAACATTTCATTCCTCGTGGAAGCCCATTATTAATACCTTCGTGATGGCGGCCTTCATGAGCATAAAAGAGATCACAAAAATAATTATCAAATACGATAAAATAAATTCAATGATTAAAATAAAAATACAAAACATTACATGATATAAGATACATAAATAAATTGTGTACCTTGATGATTTATATTATATTCCAACCTCCATAGGTGAGTTGTCATTCTTCGTGGTTTTAAACCAGTCTCTTCTTTCCCATTGAAAAGATGTTTTTTAGTAGTTCGATACCTATGGTTATTAGGGAGGAGGTGCCTATACTCATCAAACACCACGTTTCCTAATATTTTTTAATGACAATACTTCATCTTAGGACCACAAAATGGACATGAAAATTTACCCTTTGTTTGAAGACCTACAACAGATGGATTAATGTCAATTATTATATGATGAGATTATTTAAAAATTAAACATGCAACATGATATCTTTAAAAAATTATATAGTATTAAAGAGAATTAGAATGCTACATACCACAAAATGTGTTGGTCCTGGGGCATTATGAATTTTCCATACAAGTATTCCACGGAATTTAAATTTCTTCTCCCCAATTGGTTTACAGATGTCATACATAGTGATGTCGGCCCATAACTTTAGTATCTCGTCAATAAGAGGCTTGATATATACATTCATATATTTAACCTAGTACTTACCTAATTGTTTAAAATTACACATAATTACTATAACCATGATATGTATATATAAGTAAATAAATAAACAAAATATATGATGCAAAAAATGAAACAAATGAAAATGTTACATTCAAAAAATTAATGTAAACAAATTATACCTTGAACAATCATTGTCCACATTATGTATTCCCTCTTTATTGACATCCAAGGAGGAATGTTATTGTTGATAAAAAAAATAGGCCACATTGAGTAAATAGACATAAGCTCTTTGAATGGATTAACACTGTCAGCTGCCAATGAAAGCCTAACATTACGAGGTTCATCTTTGAAATCTGCCAATTTTTCCTCAATTTCCCTAAATGCATAACCATCGGCAGGCATTCGAAGAACACCATCTCTACTTTTGTTACGTGCATGGTAATCCATAAATTGTGCTATGATTTCACACCTAAACAATCGTTGCAAACATGGAATTATGGGAATATGATGAAGAACCTTTCGAGGGACCCTTTTTGTTACTTGAACGGTTCGATATCTACTAATAAGACATTGTGGGCATTCTATTTTCGAAGTATGTTGTCCATAATATATAATATGATCATTAGGACATGCATCTATAGTTTGATAATCCATTCCAATGTCTTTCATAATGGCATGCAAATCTCGATATGTGTGAGGTAAAATATTTGACGATGGTAACAAAAATTCACCTAACAATCTACAACATAACAAATAACTAGTTAATGTAAAGAATATTAATCATGAAAATTGCATTATTATTTTACACATTAATTAACACTAAAAACAAATAGAAAAAAGTCAACATTTATGTATAATATGAGATGAAACATATTACATACCTTAGGATCTGCGTCATACAAGTGTTCGAAAAATTATTCATAACCTTTAAGTTCACTAGCAGCAATGTAGTGGAGAGAATATTTGCTCTTAAGCCTTCATAAAGTCGTTTATTTGCCTTTTCTAATAGAGGTTCATCATAAATACCATCATTGTCCCCATCCTCATCTGGCTAAGCAAACAAATATTGGATCATTTGATTTGTCCCATCATCTTCTTCCATGGGATCATTAACTTGATTTGTTCCATCATCTTCTTCCATGAGATCCTCATTTGCTTGATCATGTTCCACAGCTAGTACAACATCATTTCTACTAGTACTACTTGGTGCAATATTTTGCAGAAAGTTAGAGGGTAACTCTAACTTTATAATTACAAACAATAATGCAAAATTAGTGTGTACTATAACAGATATTCAAACAATATATATACATATATATAATTTTATATAAAATTGACAATATAAAAACAGATAATGAATATATAGCTAATTACCATGGGACGATATTCATTCGATCCCCCATCAATGTGCCCGTATTTCCTACAATGTTTTTTAGTTGTTGCTATTAAAATTATTATGGGACGTGTAAGGAAACATTTTTTGCAAGGGAAATAACATCTACCATCACCATTTTCTCTCTCTTTACTTTTTTTCCCACCTCTAATATTCTGCAATATTTTTCCACACAAAAATACCCTTTCTAAACCGTCGGTGTTATAGCAAGATTGTCGCAACATCTCTAATTCACAAAATATTTATAGATATTTTTCTCATCACAAGAGCATCGAAAGTTAACCAAATCAAT
The DNA here is from genome assembly GCA_009831015.1 of Picea engelmannii. Taxonomy (NCBI): domain Eukaryota; kingdom Viridiplantae; phylum Streptophyta; class Pinopsida; order Pinales; family Pinaceae; genus Picea; species Picea engelmannii. The sequence continues at coordinate 219,895 of ML789321.1, forward strand.
GTTGACTTTGTCAAAAAATATAACGATCAATGTTGACTTTGTCAAATAGTGTAACGGTCAATGGTTATCGTCGCTCTTGTGATGATAACCAAAGGTCATCGCAAGCACGACGACAATCCAGTATATTCATGTTCGTCCATCTTGCAACAAACATCTGGGTTCGTCGCAAGAGATATGAATTCAAGCTGGATTTATAAATAAATTGAAAAATTGAACTCTTTCTCTTGAATTTTGAGATGAAAGGGTACTTTCGTCGCAAGTAGTCGTCACAAATTTTTCAATATGTACTAGTGACAAGAGTCACTTCTAGATTAGTGCCTTTACCATTCTAGGGATATAGAGTCTCAAATGCATTCAAGCTTGAAGGTTGATCTAGTTGAAACCTATAGGTAGAGTCTAAATCCTAAGGTGAAAGCACATTTGGGCCTTGGGATTTAGACTTTGAGGAGAAGGATGTCTAGGGTGCAAGAACTTTTGGGCCCTAGATATCGTTTCTCACTTCTTCTAGATTCACTTAGGTCAAAGATCAATTTTCTAGGGATAAAATCCTAAAGTGATAGCACTTTAAGGATTTAGGCTTATAAACCTAGCAAGGATGTCTCACTAAATTGAATCAACAAAACTTTGTGAGGGTAAGAAGCACTTATGTTCCCTTTTTAAGGTTTCAACAAAACAAGACTTCTTGCAACAAAATAGCAATTTCACCATTTACATCAACAAAATACCATAAAATTTCAAAAAAAATACTTACTTTATCCTAAAAACCAAGAGCCAAAAACCCTAATTGCACAAATGTCCATATTAAATTAGAAAAGCGTCCAAAAGAGACCCTTTTCAAGCATACTACATGAGAGAGAAAGACCAAGAAGGATGAAATAGCGAATAAGTAGAATTTTTACCCCACAAATGATGAGGAATGATGATGATAAAAATGAAAGTTAGTGATAGCCTTGCATATTTTTCCACATAACATAACAATTCATTGATTCAAGTGAGGTTGACCCCCCATTATCCCTTTACAAATGATAAAATGTAAAAAATGCATTAATAATGACCATATGTGTGTGATGTCAAGCCCTCTTAGGCAAGGAGGAGGCCTCCAAAGGCCATGTGGCATCATTCTGGAGTGAAGTGGGGGGGAAATGATGTCTCTCCTCACCCACAATCATGTCAACCATCACTAGTACCCCAGGTTTCAACCAAAGCCTAGCTCCATCAAACCCTATAAGATGGCATCATCATCAAAATAGGGCCAATGTCTATAATATGAGATGAAACATATTACATACCTTAGGATCTATGTCATACAAGTGTTCGAGAAATTATTCATAACCTTTAAGTTCACTAGAAACAATGTAGTGGAGAGAATATTTGCTCTTGAGCCTTCATAAAGTCGTTTATTTGCCTTTTCTAATAGAGGTTCATCATAAATACCATCATTGTCCCCATCCTCATCTGGCTGAGCAAACAAATATTGGATCATTTGATTTGTCCCATCATCTTCTTTCATGGGATCATTAACTTCATTTGTTCCATCAACTTCTTCCATGAGATCCTCATTTGCTTGATCATGTTCCTCAGCTAGTACAACATCATTTCTTCTAGTACTACTTGGTGCAATATTCTGCAAAAAGTTAGAGGGAAACTCTAACTTTATAATTACAGACAATCATGCAAAATTAGTGTGTACTATAACAAATATTCAAACAATATATATACATATATATAATTTTATATAAAATTGACAATATAAAAACAGATAATGAATATATAGCTAATTACCATGGGACAATATTCATTCGATCCCCCATCAATGTGCCCATATTTCCTACAATGTTAATTAGTTGTTGCTATAAAAATTATTATGGTACGTGTAAGGAAACATTTTTTGCAAGGGAAATAACATCTACCATCACCCTTTTCACTCGTTTTACTTTTTTTCCCACCTCTAATATTCTACGATATTTTTCCGCACAAAAATACCATTTATAAACCGTCGTTGTTATAACAAGATTGTCGCAACATCACTAATTCACAAAATATTTATAGATATTTTTCTCATCACAAGAGCGATGAAAGTTGACCAAATCAATGTTGACTTTTTCAAACAATATAATGGTCAATGTTGACTTTGTCAAAAAGTGTAACGGTCAATGGTTATCGTCACTCTTGCGACGATAACCAAAGGTCGTCGCAAGCACAACGACAGTCCAGTATATTCATGTTCATCCCTCTTGCGACGAACATCTGGGTTCGTCGCAAGAGATATGAATTCGAGCTGGATTTATAAATAAATTGAAAAATTGAACTCTTTCTCTTGAATTTTGCGACGAAAGGGTACTTTCGTTGCAAGTAGTCGTCGCAAATTTTTCAATATGTACTAGTGACAAGATTCACTTCTAGATTAGTTCCTTTACCATTCTAGGGATATGAAGTCTCAAATGCATTCAAGCTTGAAGGTTGATCTAGTTGAAACCTAGAGGTAGAGTCTAAACCCTAAGGTGAAAGCACATTTGGGCCTTGGGATTTAGACTTTGAGGAGAAGGATGTCTAGGGTGCAAGAACATTTGGGACCTAGATATCGTTTCTCACTTCTTCTAGATTCACTTAGGTCAAAGATCAATTTTCTAGGGATAAAATCCTAAAGTGATATCACTTTAAGGATTTAGGCTTATAACCCTAGCAAAGATGTCTCACTAAATTGAACCAACAAAACTTTGTGAGGGGAAGAAGCACTTATGTTCCCTTTTTAAGGTTTCAACAAAACAAGACTTCTTGCAACAAAATAGCAATTTCACCATTTACATCAACAAAATACCATAAAATTGCATAAAATTACTTACTTTATCCAAGAAACCAATATTCAAAAACCCTAATTGCATAAATGTCCATATTAAATTAGAAAAGCATCCACAAGAGACCCTTTTCAAGCATACTACATGAGAGAGAAAGACCAAGAAGGATGAAATAGCGAATAAGTAGAATTTTTACCCCACAAATGATGAGGAATGATGATGATAAAAATGAAAGTTAGCACTATCCTAGCATATTTTTCCACATAACATAACAATTCATTGATTCAAGTGGGGTTGACCCCCCATTATCCCTTTGCAAATGATAAAATGTAAAAAATACATCAATAATGACCATATGTGGGTGATGTCAATCCCTCTTAGGCAAGGAGGAGGCCTCCAAAGGCCATGTGGCATCATTCTGGAGTGAAGTGGGGGGGGAAATGATGTCTCTCCTCACCCACAATCATGCCAACCATCACTAGTACCCCAGGTTTCAAACAAACCCTAGCTCCATCAAACCCTATAAGATGGCATCATCATCAAAATAGGGCCAACGTCCAGGATCCAGGTGTTGTGTCCAAGCCGAAGGGAGTTGTATCTCATCTCTACATAATGTTTTATGTTTTTCATTGCATTGTCTCGGATCCTGTGGATAAATAATATTGTGGGTAATCTTCCCATTCTAAGGGATTCTGGTCCATCTGTTTTCCATCATGACTACATTTGTTCATACCAATCCCATATGTCCATCATCCAAGGTTCCAAGGATGTAAGAGATGATGTCTGATTTTGGTGAGTCATTGGATGACCCACTACTCTGCATCACACTTGTCAAGGTCCTATAATAAAGGAACAATGTCCTAGGTACAATCCTAGGACATCCCTCAAAGAACCATTTCAAGGCCATCCAAGACAAAGAAAAGTATAAGACAATGTTATCCAAGTTTCACAAGAAACGTTAGTCCTTAAAACATGTAAATTAAGTTGTAACTTAAGATATAAGCCATGCAAATAATTCACCTTAGTATCCCCTTCAAGCATCACACCAACCCAGGACCTCAAGTGAGTTGGCAAGTTTAAGTATGGAAGGGCCTTCATCCATCCCTATTAGGTGTGCCAACCTAGACAGGAAATAAAAGACCCAGGTAGAGGGATAGGTCCTGAGGAAAAAATGAAAGAAAGAAACACTTCAAGAGTAAGTGTGATAGTGATATGGTTTTAGGGATTATTTCATGGCTTATGGTGCTATTGAATCGATTTCTATAAGCTCCTTTATAGAGGGAGCACTTGCTTGCTTGAGATACCCTTTCCTCAGTACTTTTTTTCATTTTGAACCCCTTATTTTCCCTTTGATACCCAATTTTGATTTACAAGTCCCCTTTATAAGGTTTCAATATTCAATCCTTCATTGTTCACTAGGATGTTGTCCTTATAATTTAGTGCATTCATTCGCATCTAAAACTTCAACCAAAGATCCTCATCCACATGCCCAACAAATTAAGCAATACACTTTGCATGAAAGAAGAAATATCATACCTCATGGTGACTATGGCTTACCATCTCCCATACATTGGGTTTCTTGGATGTGATGAGTCGTGGTTGACCTTTAGTTGTAAAGGTGACTAAGGGGGGATATTGGGGTGCCATATATGTACATTTTGATCATCATCATGGTTGGGATCATGTTCTCCATTGTGAGCCATGAGACATGATCTCTTCTATTTACCCCTAGGTGTGGGGGAGTAATGGGGCCCTTGTACACCCTTTGCAATGGAAATATGATTATAGGGGATTTTTCTAGTAGCTTCCTTCAAGGTTTAGTGCAATAACTCTATTTGTTTTATGAGATACACAACTAGTGTTTGGTTTAGTCATCCTCTTCTCAACCAAGCATGGCACATAGGTGCAACTGTGTTTGGTGTAACTTGGTTAAAGTTAGGAAGGGTGTTAGAAAATGTGAGTATGGTATTGAAAAAATCAAATTGCAACACTGGAATGATGATTGGGAAGAAACAATTGTCATAATATACCCTAATACTGAGAAGCGGGGTCAATCAGTATTAGATAGATTTTCATCACTTTTTATCTTTACCAATTTAACTAGTCATCACATAATCAATCATAAGCAATGAAGAGGATTAATCATATCAACAGAGATAAACACGAAGGCATAGTTCACAGATATTTAATGTGGAAACCCAAATGGGAGAAAACCACAAAACTTTCTTTATAATATCTTGTAGGAACCAACCTACTATTACAATGCTTGCAGACTACAACCTACAAGAGACACCACTCTCCTTGACTAAGCACCAACTCAACAATAATGTTTGTAGGAACCAACATGAAATAGGCACCAATTCCCTTGGTTGAGCATCAACTCAACAACAATGCTTGTAGGCACTAACCTAAAGGAGACACCAATCCCATTAGTTGAGCACCAACTCAGCAACAATGTTTGCAGGAACCAACCTCCAAGACACACCAATATCCTTGGATGAGCACCAACTTCGAAGTAGTGTTTGCAGGCACCAACCTACAAGAGACACAAATCCCCTCAAGTTTTCAACAACACCATATTATATCTTCTTTACTTCCTTTCTTGTATCTTTGGAATTTTTATCATCAGGGCTTCCTGAGCATACTCTTCCTCTTTCAGTTATGTAACCTCATAACTCCTCACTCTTCCATTATTTTCTTACTGTGAACCTTAGAACCTCAGCTTGCTTTTCCTTACATCCACATCCTTCCATGTTCTCACCTTGAGAACCTTAGAGCTCACCCCTTCCTCACTTCACCCTCGCGCACTCATTCTCTCTCCTAAGAACCTATGATCTCTTCACACTTCACACACCACACCCACTTATGAATCTTATTTGGGCACTGTAATTTATAGGTTTCATGCTCTCGTGGATTTTTCCACATACCCCAAAATTATGTTCATGAGTTCGTCTCTAGATCCTTTATTATCCATTAAATCGTGCTTCAAATATTCTCCACAAAATCTAGAAAAAAAATGATTGGTTTTGTGTGCGATCTACTCATAGGATTCTACACGCGGTAGTCATCGGGTTGTCTCTACGATTAATCCGCAATCATCAATATTAGCTTCTTCATATTGAGACCATCGGTATTTCGCAACACTCAACACTATCATGAGTGAAGGCCAAGTTTGTGTGGGTTGCGTCCCAACATAAAGAATTTGAGGATTTGAAATCCCACCTCTACTCAGCACCAACCCTTATTCTGCCAGGCCTGCAACAACCATTTGAGATTGAGACAGATGCTTCAAATTATGTTATTGGTGCAGTCCTCACTCAACATGGGTATCTGATGGCCTATCACGAAAAAACATTATATGATGATGTTCGCAAATACCCCACGTACAAAAAAGATATGTACTCCATTGTGCAGGCATGTCGATAGTGGAAGCATTATATTATGGGGAAGGAAACGATCACCCACACCAATCATAGGCCATTGCAATTCATGCAGGCACAAGGAAAGTTACAGAATGACCGCCATCAAAAGTGGTCCATGTACCTGCAACAATTCCACTTGAACATCAAGTACAATAAGGGAAGCACCAATCATATCACAGATTTCCTCAGTCGACCCTGGTTGTGGTGCTAACCACAGTTCTTAACTCTTGTGGGCATGAGATGTCTGAGTGGCCACAATTATATAATAATGACTCTAACTTTGTTGCTACATATCAGACATTGAGTGTAGGAAAAACTATTCCATACTTTCATCCCCATGATGGATTGCTATGCCATTTGAGCCATCTATGTGTTCCTTCAAGCAAGCGTGCAAATATGATTTGGGAATATCATTACATCTAGGCAGCATGACACTTTGGTGTGGAAAAAACAATGGAAATACTGCAAAAACATTTTTATTGGTCAAAAATTTGACAAGATGTTCACAAGTACGTCAGATCTTGCACTGCTTGTGCCATTTCCAAGGCTACCATCAAGAAACGGGGGCTATGCACCCCTCTTTCTACTCCAGATAATATTTGGGAGTCCATCTCCATGGATTACATGCATGTTCTTCCTTCAACCAAGAATGGGGATGAATGTGTATTTGTGATAGTTGATAAATTCTATAAGATGGCAGTTTTGGCACCCTGCAAGAAAAGCATCACAATTGAGGCCACCACCAAGATATTCTTTGAACATGTTTGGGCTCCCACGAACCATTGTCTCAGATCGAGACAGTAGACTCTTGACCACTTTTTGGTCCAGCCTATGGTCGATGATGGACACCAAGCTGACCAAATTGATTCTACCCACAGACTGATGGACAAATAGAGGTAGTCAATAGGATGATTGTCCATATCGTGAGGATGTAAAATTCCAAACATCCACGCACATGGGATGAAAGCCTTCCTTATGTTTAACATAACTACAATAGATCCCTCCACTGCTCTATTGTTCATAACCCTTTTCAGGTGTGCTTTGGATTCCATCCATTGGCCCCCATTGACGCAGATCTACCCATTGCAGTTGCACACGAAGATTCCTCCCATGCTCAGACTGAGGTTGATCGAGCCATCAAATTTTTTGAGTGAATCCATCACATCCAACAACAAGTTAATAATATTTTGTATAAATCCAATGCCAAGTACAAGTAGTGCCACGATTAGCATCAGGTACCACACAAGTTTTAAGTGGGAGATAAGGTATGGTTGCATTTGTAGAAAGAGCACCTCAGAGGACCCCATCGGAAGCTATGCCCACTATGATGCATGCCTTACACCATAACCAAGGTTTTGGGTGAAAATTCTTGTGAATTAATTATGCCTCCTTTCCTTGGCTTACACTCGATATCTAATGTGGAACTGCTTTGATTCTATTTTCCACCTCTCCAGGACACTTCAGTTGTGGCCGAGCACATGGCCCCTACATAACTAGATCCTAATTGCATTGAATAAGAGATATTCGATCATATCTTGGACACCAAGACGAAGGGCACTCGCTAGCAGAACATCCAACTCTATTGGTTCGTCAAAGTAAGGCAATTTCTTCATCAATGCAAGTGGCTCACCAGGATTCAGATTAAGCAAAAGTTTCCCCATATAATGGAGGAACTTGACACAATGGAGACTCTTGCTTCCTAATGGGGGAGCATTGATCCAAGTGGACATCGATGGCTGCCCACCTATTCCACTGGCTCAAATTACAGTTTCCATCTTTGCAATTTTTCAACAGTTTTTCAGGTCCCAAACTTTTGGGGTCGTTTTGAGGCCCTAAACGACGTTTTTTTGACATGTCAGTTCCCAATAAATTCTTTTTGGGAATATGAGGCCATTCAGAATGTGTAATCCTGAGATAGACCTTTCCAACAAGGTATCAAGCGCCCCAAGCGGAAATTGTATGAAAAAATTACACCCTAGGGAAGTTGATGTATCAACTACCCCTATTTAGGCCCACAAACCTTTTGGCACTTCATCTTCCGGGGTTATGGTTTTGGATGTTTAGAGCTTTCTCATTCATGCTTTATGTTAAAAAAGGCCTTTCGAGCCTCATTGTAATCAACTTCGTGCGAATGAGCATAGTTGACACATCTATCTTCAAAGATAAGCTACCACCATTCTAGCTAGATTTTGTGTTTTTCATTTTACAATCTTTTGTATTCCAGACAATCATTAATAGAATATAAGTTTTATTGTATTATTATGTCCCTTGCAATATCTATGTGTATTTCCTTGTTATATCTATGTTATATTTATACCTTCATATCATTCTCAAAATAATACAGATCATTGGAATTCTATTGGCTATTGAATTTCCAACTCAACAAATGTATGTTTTCTTATTTTGTGCATTTTAGGCCCATATTTCCTTTAATTTTGGTACCTTTTATATGAGGGATATTATATAGAACACCATGCCATGCAATTTTCAAATATGAAATTGGAATTTGGACATGAAATACCTTGGCACCTTATTTCCAATGCCACATATTACACACAACTTGGACCTCTCTAGTTTCGGATATCATTGTTTTACCGAAAATTGTTGTTTTAGTCTAATTTTGGGACTAGAAAATTGAAACTAGATAGAAACCCTAACTTCTATAGCCTATAACTCTAAAAAAATAGCAAACTAGACACTAAAATTTGGACTAGAAATAATTGGATCTATCCTCTTTCCAACACCACAATCCCCACACAATTCCATAGTAAAACAAGAAGTTGTGGCAAAAGTAGTAAGATGGGAAGTAACAAAATCACTCTGAAGCCAAATGTTATGTACCCAATATTTAAACTAGCATAAAAACTACAACACACTCAATGTACACAATATGTGAGCGATGAAAAGATGAGTTACACACTAATTCCTTCTGATACATGACAAAAACCTCTTCTAAATAATCCCAATACATATATATATCCAAATCAAATGTTCATGTCTTCATAANCTATTAAACAAACCTTGTTACATATACATTCACCCCATAAATACCCCCTCACCCATTGCACATGTGGACTCACTATTAAACAAACCTTGTTACATATACATTCACCCCATAAATACCCCCTCACCCATTGCACATGTGGACTCACTATTAAACAAACCTTGTTACATATACATTCACCCCATAAATACCCTCCATAAAGTTATAACCATTCACATTTATTTCACTTAATTTACATGTACCATGAACGTTCTTTATTGTTGTTCTAGAGTAAATCAAGAATGATTTTAGAATCCCTTTCACTTCCATATAGTTCTAATAAAACAATTTAATACATCATTTTCCGTATTCACTAAATCATCCACTTCAACTATATGATTTGTTGATACCACTAAAAATTTGTAAAATGTGTCACTTATTCTTCCTTATTTATCTTAAATCACCCATCCTCCCCCTTTAGATTTCCCCAAATCAACCCTTCAAAATTGAGTTTCACCTAGTGTTTTTTTGGGATCCATGTACATGGAGGACTTATGTTGCATTTTATCTTCTATCCTTCCATAAGTGCTACATGGTATCTTTTCCCAACCCAAAAAAACATAAAAGAATTTAAATATATACCAAGGTTAATGAGAAGTGGTAGAAAAGATTTAAAATATAATTGTTAAAACACGTTTCATGGTACTTGCCACATATGAAGAGGCCATGTGGAACAACTTGACTCTATGACACTGAATTATAGTAAGAAATTAAAAAGGAACGATATTATTATTTGCATTTGCACGACACTGATCAACTAAGGGCATAATATTTATGGTGTTTGTGCTAGCTAAAAAAAGTAAGTTAGTGGGAGAAATGCATGCATTAGGGTCTTTACCTGTATCCACATAGATTCATCATTGTATGGATCAACATAGATCAATTGGAGAAACAACATGATTCATATCAACGGATGGGAAATCTTCCTTGTCATGAAAATTAATAAAACAAAGCCCAGAAAAATCACAATTTATTACATCATGATTATGGTTGTCATGGTTTGGTGGATGCATCAACATAGATCAATTGGAGAAAAAACATGATCATGTGAGGACCATTCTCCATTGTGTGACAATAATAAATTATTCATGAAGTTGAATGGGGATTTGTGGGGCCCTCGAATAGAAAAAACCCGGTATATGAAATGAGAAGCCAATTGTGGGTGCAGCACACACCTGCCTTCATAAGAGTTTCATGAATCGAAAATAGGTTCTTGCGTAAGTATAATAGTCTAATCCTTACTATAGCCATATTGGTGGTATTGACTAGTTAGGCAAGCCAAAACACAATCCATCTATCTCTACTAGCTTGACAAGCCTCTACACAACCATATTGACAAACCTTCTTTAATAAATCCATGAAGTAGATAAATCTACCTAAGTCTACTCGTGGAAGTATATAAGTCTACCTATAAAAATATATATAGTAGATAATTCTACAACGAGGGAAAAATTCATCCCTTATTAATATACAAACCTTTAAATCTAGCCTTTGGTTTATAGGTTCTAATCCCAAAGTAAGTCTTAAGGCCTTTGCTTTTCAATGGACCTTTCAATTGTCATATCTCTTAATAAGTCTTTCAATACGATCATCCCAAGGATTCTTAAGGCCTTTTTGTAAGCCAGTAAGTCTTAAGGCCTTTGCTTCTCTTATCAACAGGCCAATAAATCTACCAATATAGGCCAATAAATCTACCAATATAATTTACTTGTTACGGTTTATATGTTAAAAGTCTTAAGGCCTATTTATCTTCAAGTTGAGTGTTGTATTTATCCATATTTGATATTTCTTGAGTTACAATAACTTAAACATTTTTAATGTAAAAAATGCTATAATATTATAACATATATTATAATATTATAATATATTTTATTATATATATTATAATAATATATAATATATTATAATAATTATAACATATATGTATTATATGTTAATATATATATAACATGTATGTTATATATATTAATTAACATATATTATAATATATATATAACATATGTTATAATATTATAATATATTTTATTATATATATTATAATAATATATATAATATATTATAATAATATAACATGTGTTATAGTAATTATAACATATATGTATTATATATATATATATATATATATATATATATATATATATGTTAATATATATATAACATATATGTTATATATATTAATTAAATATAGATGTTATTTTAATTTAACTAATTAAAATTAAAATCAAATAATTAATTTGATGACATTCAAAAGATAAATGCAATATCTTCTATATAGTTTATAATCAGAGCATTATTGCTTTCGTTGTCTGGTTAAGATGTTATTGTGGGTCAAGATGTGAGAGTTGTTAGGGTTTGGCGGCACTTTACAATAAAGTTTCAAAATCATTCTCCAATAGTGTGGAACATTTTTTAAATTGTATTTTTGTTAACTACCAATTTATTCACCATGATCATAGTTGTTAGGGTCTGGCTGCACTCTACAATAAGGCTTCAAAATCATTATCCAATAGTGTGGAACATTTTTTAAAATGTATTTTTGTTAAAGTTATGTTGAACATGAGAGATTGTAAAAGTATTTGTAATCAACGAGAAAGCTAATACCATTGAACGGTGAATATGTTACTATATGCATGTTACGGTAGGGATAATAAGGATATTTTATGTATTTTTTATTACATTTTAAAAATTTTAATGTATTATAAAGTTATCGTTGATATGTGTCAACTAATAGTATAACTTGAAAACCTAAAAGTGGGGTTAAACATAAAAAAAAAAAAAAGTCATCCCAATAAAGATTATTAGTTAAGAATGAGAATAACGTAAGGTTATTAGTTAAGAATAGGACTAATGTAAATTTCTATAGCATCAACCTATTTACCTAAGATTCAACACCTCTAGCACTATGGGGTGCAATTTATCTATCTTTAGCATGTATACTATAAACATAAAGCACAAAAACATAGTAAAGTTTTTAACTATGTATGACCATGTCCATATTTAAGGAGTTAAAAATCAATTCAATATATATATATATATATAATTAATGCATGTAAGTTATAAATATAAAACACAAAAATATAGTAAAAGCTTTGTTTCAAAAGAAAAAGACACAAAAATATATAAATATGAAACACAAAAGTATAATAAAGCTTTGTTTCAAAGACACAAAAATATAAACACAATGTGAACACTTTTAATAAAATATTATGATATTAAAAGACAAAAAAATATAAACACAATGTGAACACCTTTGTTTTTATGAAAATAGTATGATAATAAAGAAAGGGTCAAATTTCGTTCATAAAAAATATTTAATTAGAAATTATTAAATATGTTCACCAAATTATATTTGTTTATTATATTTTTTTTATTATAATATATTCTATGGGAATTTGATGGTAAAAAAAAGGAGATAAAGTTTTGTGTGCACTTTGATAATAATTTTAAAGAGTCTGCACACCTTGCATAAACATGACATCTATACTTGCGGGATTAGAGTTTTAATTGGCCTCCCCTATTGCCTTTTCTTGCTCCTTTGAGGCCTCATCCTAGTTTGCAAGAAATAAATAATGTGACCTCTATTAATACATCGAATCCATATCTTGCTTGGGAATTTGAACAAGTTGTAAATAATAATGGTTGGCGCGAAACTATCAAGCTAGAAATCACCAATTAGGAAATACAATTAAGTTTTCACATTAAGTTTTCACACTTAGTTGCATCTACACCACATATATGTATACTTCAAATGTGATCATTTCTAAAGTTGTTTATGTGTTTGATAAGCTAAAAAAACCTTGTTGATCATCCACTTTACCTTCGCAAGGGTTTTCAGAAGCCCTTGTTATAAACCCATATGTTATTGTTGTTAATAATATTTTTATGGACTTTTGAAAATTAAAAATAAAAATAAAAATTGATGGTTTATTGTGTTTGTTTTTTAGTAGTTTTCAGCACAGTTTTTGTTGATGGTTTTCTAATTCTGGTTAAGGAATTAGGGTTGTAGACTAATTAGGGTCAATGGATAAGGGTTTTGGATGTCGCGGGATCATATATATATTGTATTGTAAACAATGAAAAAGGATGATGAATAAGAATTAGAGGTGCGGCTCTAACAGGTTGTTGGTTTTCTCAGTTTGGGTTTCCAAAGTAAAATATTTGTGTAATGTGTGTGTGTGTCATTTGTATCTTTTATGTTTTTATTAAGAATCCATTTATAATAGAAAAAAAAGTTCCAAGAAAGAAAAAACTTATATTTCATCCATTTACAATAATTAATTGTACAAGGTTAAAATCTACATTAAGAATTTTAAAGATTTCACCTATTTTCTTGTTCTATTCAATATTTCTATAATATAAAAATCTTAATTTCATTTAATGATATACATGTTTAGGTAGATCGCTGTACATAAGTTACCTATAAATAAAGAACACATTTTGGAAATTGTAATCATGTTATAAAAATACATTATATATTAATATAATTGAGTAATTTTTTCTGCTGAAAAAAACTAATTTTTTGAGTAAATAGAGACCCTTAACCTTCCTCATCATTATATCATCATTATATCATTATGTATAGGACCTATTTCTCCCATGTTCTATATTTGATTTGATTTGTACTTAGTAGCACTTGGATGAATTGCTCAACACTTTGACCTCATCATTATATCATTATGTATAGGACCTATTTCTCCCATGTCCTATATTTGATTTGATTTGTACTTAGTAGCACTTGGATGAATTGCTCAACACTTTGACATATTGAGTTTATAGATTGTATATTTAGGGTTTATAGTTTTGAATAAATTGATGACTATGTTTATATATGAAAAAATACTTTACTTTAATCCATTATGTGGTTAACGTCACTTTGTTTTAGTACATATTTTCTTTTGACGAAAGTGGACCATCCTCATTTTTATTTTATGTTGATTATAGATGAATTATTTTATAATGTTGTTTTCTTATACATGTTATTACATAAAGTGTAAATGTTAAGTGTATAAAGGAAGTTATAAGCCTTTACAAGATAGATATCTAAGGGAGTTACAAGGGATATGGTCAAACTCCACGAGATCACACCTCATTGAGTTAGGTGCATTAGGTGGTGGTCCTCATCTTTTACCTCATTTTAATTTATCTAATGTATCATGAACTTTTGGTGAATATTGTTATTTGGTTTTTTATTTTCAAAATCTAAAATATTTTTTATATTTATTTATTTATTTTATTTCAAAATAGTTGGTAATTGTTTTGTGTCCTCCAATCTATTATTTAAGTGATGAATATGGAGACACAAAGGGACATAGAAGGTATGTTAAATTTCTAGTGATATTTGAGATTCAATATATTTTATTAATATCATTCTTTGCATTCTTGAAGTTATAATGGTGTTGATATTCTATCCCTTGAAAGTGCAAAAGTAGACAAGCGAGATTAGACTTTGTGTGGATTTCAAAAATATCAATATGGCGTTTGAGAAAGATAAATAGCTATTCCTTAACATAGAATATATTTTGCAAAGAATTATAGGATCAGAAAGCTATCTCTATTGGATGATTTTCCAGGCTACAATCAAGTGTGGGTAAATGAAGATGATAGACATACGACAACATTTACCACGCCCTAGGGAACTTATTAATATCTAAGGATGCCTCTCGATTTACTCATTGCAGGTGCCACTTTTCAAAGAGCTATGGATTATGCATTCAGAGACCTTATGGGAAAGATAATGGAGATTTACCAAGATGATCTCACAGTGTTTTAAAAAGATGGGAAATCTCATATTGAACATCTCAGATAGGTATTTGAAAGGTGCAGCAAATATAGAATCTCATTGAACTCGAAGAAGTCAATATTTGGTGTTATTGAAGGAAAACTTCTTGGTCAAATTGTTTCAGAGGATGGGGTAAAGGTTAATCCTCAACGAATAAATGGAATTGAAGAAATCACTCTACCTTGAAATCGGAAGGCTTTGCAATCATTTTTCGGAAAAATCAACTTCATCTAAAGATTCATCCCAAATTTTGCCAAGCTCATCAAGCCCATAACCAAGTTGCTCAAGAAGGATGTGGATTTCAAGTGGTACAAAGACAATAAGACATATTTTGAAAGTCATCAAAGACACAATGGTAAAGTCCCTGGTATTGGTAATTCCAGATTATTCAAGGAAATTTCTGTTTTTTTCTTTTACTTCTAAAAATAAAATTGCAAGTGTGTTACTACAAAAGAATGATAAAGGTGAAGAACAACCCATCACCTTTATGAGTAAAGTTCTCAAGGATGCAAAATTAAAATATGCAATTATGGAAAAGAAAGCATGTGTTTTGTTCAAATCATTGAAGCATTTCATAACCTACATTGGGTATTCCAAGGTAATTGTCTATATTCCCCATCCAACATTTCATAACCTACATTGGGTATTCCAAGGTAATTGTATATGTTCCCCATCCAGCTGTAAAAGACATTTTATCTCAACATGATTGCTTGGGAACTAGAAGCAAGTGGGTGGCTAAGATTTAGGAATATGATTTGGAAATTAAGCTCACTCAATTGATCAAAGGTAAAGGATTATCTTAGATGATGGTTGAAGCAAATGAAGTTGCGCTTGGATTGAAGGATGAGAAATGCCCTATGATTTCTCTAGTGATTGAAAAGTTGGAACATCATGATTGGTAGACATATATCATCTACTATCTCAAAAACCTTACAAATCCAAGCCACCTTCTGGATCATAAGAAAATATATTTAAGATTGAAGGCCTCTAAGTAGTGTTTCATCAACCAAGGCCTTCGATGGAGAAATCACAGTGGATTATTTCTCATATGCTTCAACCCTGAAGAAGCAAAGAAGTTAATGGATGAGTTTCACAAAGGATTATGTGGTGGACACCATGTAGCAAAGACCACCACTCACAATATTCTAAGAGGTGGTTATTATTGGCCTACCATATTTTAGATGTCCAAAAGTTTTCCAGGTCATGCTAACCTTGGAAGCTCTTTATAATAAAGTAGAAGCTCGCGACCCTTCCTTTGCATTCAATGATAGTGGAAGCTCCCTTACAACATTGGGGCCTTTATTTTATTGGTGAATTCAAGGACAATTCCATCAATGGTTACAGATGGATCTTCATGGATACAGATTACTTCACCAGATACGTTGAAGCTATACCAACCAAGAATTCTACAAATAGGGTTTTTATGGATTTGTTGGAAGAAAGAATCATCACTTGTTTCAGAGTGCCAACAAATATTACCAACAACAATGCCAAAGCATTCAGTTCCGTAGAATTGTCAATGTTTTTTTTTTTATTATCCAATTGTCCTATCCCACTCCTCTAACTATTACCCTCAAGGAAATGGTCTTGTTGAGTCAACTGACAAGAATTTCATGACCATTATAAAGGAGACAATGGGGTACAACAAGGAAAGTTGGGATATCAAGATTAAGTATGTTCTATGGGATGATATAATAACTAAGAAAGATTCCACTGAAAATATCCCATTTGGGTTAGTGTACAGGATGGATGTAACCTTTCCACTTCACTGAAATATCCTGATTTATAAGATAATGCAACAATTCTCCTTAGATCCAAAATGTAGTGCATAGTAGAATCAAATAGCTTATCAAACTTGATGAGACTAGAAGATGTGCCTTTGATCATTTGGTACAAAGCAAAGAGAAGACCACTAAGAAGTTTGACAAGAACGCTTTCCAACGAATTTTTCAAAAGGGTGACCCCGTTCTATTGTGGAACAAAATAATCGAAAACGCAGGTAAACACGATAAGTTTGAAAGTCTTCGGTTGGGTTCTTACAAAATTGAATATGTTGCAAGTAATAATTCTTTCTATCTAATGCATATGGATGGTGAGAAGTTTCAATTTCCCGTGACTGGGAAAATTATGAAATTGTTCTATGAAGGTAATATATTATTCCATGGGGAATCCTTGCACTATACTTATTTTTCTCACCCTTTCCTACTTGTGTGATTTCATTTTATTGATATCCACATTTTCTTTTATTTTTTTAGAATAAAAAGTTGAATGTTTCTTACATGCATGTAACTTGTATCTAGACATATATTTCATTTACGCATGTATTTATTTCTCTTTTAGGTAAAGGGGAAAAAGCACTTGTGTCTCTACTATTTAGTATACATTGGTTGAGAATGTTTTAGGCCTACAGGTTTCCCATATTTTGGATTTCTCATGCACTCTCTAGATGAGAACATGTCCTCTAGTTGGAGCCAATTGTTACATCTCAAATTCACTTCAATGTGCCCTGTTACCAACTCAAGGTAACTAGAGGAGATCATGTCTCATGGCCCATAATGAAGACAATGATCTCGATGATGATGATGATTATCATGTCCACTCATGACATCCTAGAGGCCCCTCTTAGATGCCTCTTTCACTCTTGATCAGCAAAAATTGTCACATCTAATTAAAAAAATCTTTGGGAGATGGTGGTATAGCATCATCATGAGGTACATTAGTCCTATTGTCATATGAAGCATTGTGCCCAATATACTAGGCATGTGAATGAGGATCATTGGATGGAGTTGGATAATGAATCATAAGCTCAAGAAGTTATGTTCGTTACCTTGTTTCACATTGGTGGCCATCATTTGTACTCTAGTCCAATGTTTTCAACCCCAAGGGAAAGGAATATTAATAGGGGGGCTTCACAAGGGTAGCATTCCATTTCCCTGCCATGCTTAACACTTATCATCCTGGAGCATGTCATAATGTATTAAACTTCGGCAATGGGTCATAGTTCATTCTCTCATGAGAAGAGGGGTGAAAGGCCCAAAGCTTGATTGCAATTGGTAGTAAAAATAATAAAGAAAGAATATTATGAAAGAAAGAATGAGATAGCAAGGACATTTAATATCCAACCCATACTTGATATCTACATTTTTTGTGTTCTCCCTAGTCCCAAAGCAATGAATGCTAATGCTTGAAACCTCGTAAGGAGGACTCACAAATTAATAAAAGGAAAAGATAAAAGGCAGATTAAGGGGTTTGGAAAAGCGTAGCGCTTAGAAAAGCGAAACTCAAGAGCAAGCACACCCTCTTCAAAGGTGCTCATAGGAATGGACCAGATGATTCCATAATCCATGAAGTAATCCCAATGTGTTTCACTATCGCACTTACTCTTGAACGGTTCTTTTCTTTCCTACTTCCCTCGGGATGTATCCCTTTACTTGGGTCTTTTCTTTCCTACTTCCCTCGGGACGTATCCCTTTACTTGGGTCTTTTCTTTCCTACTTTTGTTGTCATACCTAATAGGGTTTGATGATGGTCCTACCATACTTAAACTTTCCAAATTACATAAATTCTTGAGCTAATGTGAATTTTGAAGGGGATACTTGATGTGAATGTTTACCAGTGAAAATTCAAAAAACATTCTTCCTCGCATGGTTTTATATATTATTGACCTGGTGAATAACATATGCCTTGTTGTATTGATGTGGTCGTGTTAGAATTTTACAGTGATACAGGTTGCAGGTCTTGGATTACCAAATATGTTGAGGTTCTCATGCGACGATGAGCACATGTCCCCATCTTGGAGCCAAATGTTACCTCCCATGCCTAGGGGTAATTAGAGGAGATCATTTCTCATGGACCACAATGAAGATCGTGATCTCGACGATGATGATGATAAACATGTCCACTTATGGCAGCCCAATAACCCCTCTTAGAAGCCTCTTTCTCTTTTGATCAACAAAGCTCATCAAATTCAATCAACACAGTGTTTGGGAGATGGTAGTCCAATGTCATCATGAGGTACATTAGTCCTTTTTTCGTATGAAGTGTTGTGCTTAATATACTAGGAAGGTGAATGAGGAGAATTGATAGAAGTTGGATAATGCATCATAAGCTCAAGATGTTATGTTTGTTGCCTTGTTTCACCTTGGTGGCCATCATCTGTACTCTAGTCTGATTTTGTCACCCCCAAGGAAAAGGGGTATTACTCGGGGGCCCTCACAAGGGAAACGTTCCATTTCCCTGCCATACTTAACACTTACCATCCTTGATCCTATCATAGTATACTAGAAACTTCGGCAATGGTTCATGGTTTATTCTCTCATGAGAAGAGGGGATAAAGGCCCAAATGTTTATTGCAATTGCTAGTAAAAATAATAAAAAAATAATATTATGAAAAATAAAGGAATGGGATAGCTAGGACATTTAAACTTCATTCCATACTTGAGTTCTACCATTTTTGTGTTTTCCCCAGTCCCAAAGAAATGAATTCTAATGCTTGAAACCTTATAAATGGGACTCACAAATCAATAAAAGGACAAGATAAAATGAAAATTAAAGGGTTTGGAAACACATAGCGCCTAGAAAAGTGTAACTCAAGAGAAAGCACACCCACTACAAAGGTGCTCATATAAATGGACCAAATGATTCCATAATCCATGAAGTAAGCCCAACACATTTCACTATCACACTTACTCTTGAAGGTTTTTTTTTTTTTCATGCTTCCCTAAGGACATATCCCTCTACTTGGGTCTTTTATTTCTTTCTTTCATTGGCATACCTAATAGGGGTTGATGATGGTGCTCCCATACTTAAACTTGCCAACTTACATAAAGTCTTGAGCTAATGTGAAGTTTGAAGGGGATACTTTATGTGAATTGTTTATGTGGCTTCTATGTTAAGTAGTAGCTTACTTTACATGATCTAAGGAATCTTATACCTTGTGAACATTGGTCTTACCTGATTCCACAACTTTGATTGATTTGGATGCACCTGACATGGTTCTTTGAAGGATGTCCCTTGCTTTCACTCGGTTCATTGTGCATCTATTTGTAGGATATGGAAAATTTGATTCAGAGCATTGAGTCATTTGATGTCTTTACATACTCAAAGATGGACTCTCACCTCTTCTATACCTTGGATGATGGACGAATGATCTTGCATTTGAAAGATATGGTCATGATGGCATACTTATGGGCAGAAATCACATACTTTGGATAGTGAAACCACACCCTGCTTAGCCACTTGATGGAGGACGTTGCACTTGTTTTGGGTTGGAAACCATGCAGAGATGATATGCACTCTCTCTTCACCTTGGATGTTTCCTTCTCCACCTTGGACATTGGAATTTTGATGATGACATCATGTGTTATGGTTTGATGGAGATGATGGGTTTTACTTGCCACCTGGATAGCACAGGATTATTTGATGTGACATGGTACTCTTCCACTTTCCTTGCACCTTGGATGATGACATATGGCCTTTGGAGGACCTCCTTCACCCTTTGGAGGCTTGACGTCACCACATATGTGGCTTTATGATGCCTTATTTTCATGTTTTATCATTTGTAGAGGATATTTGAGGGGTCGTCCCCACCTATAGCATGGATTATTAGTTTTTGACACCTATTATTATGGATTTTAGCGCTTGGTTACCTCCCATAAAAGGAGGGAACACTCAACTAATTTTCTCATCATCACAACTCCTCATACTTGTGAGAGAGCTCTCTTAGAAAAGTTTGCTCTACCTCTTTTTCCCTCATGGAATCTTGTGTGCACTTTTGAAGTGAGGATTTTTGGATTCTCTTCATTTATTTGTATGGATAAGTTTTGAAGCTAAGGTTTTTCTTGCATAGCGACTTGGAATGGTGAGTGTTCTTCTTCAATTTGAGGCGTGTGTTCATGGTATAATATGATTTCTATCTGGTTGTATGTTACTTTGTTCTAATAAAACCCTAGGAAGGAACCATGAGGGTTTTTTTCCTTCCATACTTTTATTTTTCCAATTTTCTGAAAGCATTTAGATACATAGTTATAAGGTCCATAAGGGTTTGCACCATAGGACTAGATTCTATCTAAATTCAAACACCTGTTGACCAAAATTTGGTCATCTACATTTTCCTGCTCTTGGATTAATAAAAAAAATGATATCGGAGGAAGAAATTTTTTTAACTATTACAATTGCATGGCATAGTCCTCAGTCTCATCTTCGCAACGCATTTTTTGGATTCAAAATCCTATTTCGTATACTCAAGATATCCAAGTTTGCGTTTAAGTGATAAAAAAAGTGTTTCTTCAATGTGCGGAAAATCTAAATTTTCTTGGAATCATGATCATTTGTTATGGAACCATTCATGTCTTAGATCATCTCTTGGTATACGTATTTCTATACTTAGTTTATTTCCATTACTCTTATGTTTTTCCCACACTTAGAATTTTTCTTGTTTCCCCTCTCTTATACTACATCTCTCCTATTCTCCATACTTTTTCTTTTTTTTTCACTTCACTTCACCTTACTCCTCTCTCCTCTCTTATAACCTCCCAACACTTAGTTTTTTTTTTTTTTAACCCCCTCCCTTGCCCCTTTTCATACTTAGATTATTTTTTAAATTTCACGGGGGAAAACTCACTCATTCACCCCCTCTCTTCCCTTACCATGCTAACCCACTCACCCACACCTCCTCTCATCCTCTCACCACTCCTTCCTTATTTTTTTTTAGTCCTCACAGACACACTCCCTTACCCCCTCACCTCTCTCACTCCCTTCTTCATCCATCCGCCACCTACAAACTACCCCCCTACCTCACCCTACATCACCCCCTCACTTCTTCTCCCCGCATTTCTCCCCTCCCCTAAACTACCCATATCTCCCCCCTCTCGTTTACCTTCCCACGCAAGCTTCACACCCAAACCTTATGTTAATCATATATAAACTCCCAACCAATGAGATTGTTCTACATGGAAACCTATGAAATTATGAGAAGTGTCAGCCCACGATTGGATCACGTGGCGTATTCTTATTGGTTCCACATTGTATCTCATGGAGGCAGACACATGGTGTATTCTTATTGGTGATGCATGGCAGCATATTATTGATTATGTTTGGCATCCAATGAAATTATGACACATGGAATTTTATTTTTGGAGACACATGGCATGTTATTATGAAGACACATGGCGATATTTTAGTGGCAGACTCATCAGTGTTGACTTGGCATACAAAATTATATTTTATTAATTAATTTTCTAAGGGAGGTCGAGCCCTTAAAGGGCCAAAATGTTCTCTCTTATGTTTCTTGTTAAGTGTATGTTACACTTAAAATTATATGCCATTGTATACCAAACACTCCCATGCATGTGGGATAACTTCTATGAAGAAAAAAAACAAATTTTCATGGAGAAAAATGAAATTTGATCAAGGGTCCCCATTTGCCCATCAATTTTGATCAACAGTCCCTAAGTCATAATCTTCCAGAAGCCATAACTTGAGCTTCAGGTGTCAGAATCATGCAAAATGTATACCGTTGGAAAAGTACTTTGACATAGACGATGATGGTATAGGTTTAAAGGCCTGAAAGTGACCACATTTTTCATAGAATTTGAAATATCACTCAGCTTCATTTTTTATGGGTCTGCGTGACAACTCAACTTCACAAGCTCATATCTTGAGATGCAGGCAAAAAATTTGCAAAACATTTATATCGTTGGAAAGATAATACAATGAAGATCACATATAAATTTATTTACATGGCTGGAAAATTGATCATCACTTCCGGAAAATTAAAACACAGTCTTTCTCTTTGAAAGGGAAACTAATTAAATTTTGAAAATAAAAGTTTAATTAAAAAAAATTATTGAAAAAGAAAAATGACTCATTTGAAATATTTGAATATTAATGATGTAAATTTATTAATGAGTTTTTAATGAAGCATTATTTAAAGGGAATACTTCAAGAAAAAAGTGTACGGGAAATTCAAGAAAGGAAAAACCCTAACCACCCAAATACTTAGAGGATTTAATTTTTAAAGCGAATAAGTTTTTCATCAAGAGTTGAGTGTCTTTCTTATATTCTTCAAAGACTTTTTTTATATGATCATGGAGTATTTACAGCCATATACATGACTGTCAAATATTTTGTAATGAAGAACATTTTTCATGAACGAAACTCCACAAAGAATTGCTTCAGGGTTGATTTTGATTGTATCTTGTAACTTTGAATCTTAAGTATGAGATATTTGAAATTGATCTATCAAATTCTCTTTTTGATCTTGATAGTAATACTCTTTTAAAATTCTTTGAGACGATCAAATTATTCTCTTCTATTTATCGTGGAGAAGATATGGATGCATTTGTATATGATTAAGAAGATTGTGTATGTGATGTTGGTCACAAATAAGTTCTGATGTTGAAGCCATCATTCAATCTTTTCTTGTTGTAAAGAGATTTATTGTTGCACATAAAGATTATATCAAGTTATTGAAGAACTATATCATTTCATAAATTCAAGAAATAAATACCTAGGGTTTGTCGCTTTAGCATTCTCCTAATCCAAGATATTCAAGATATATCTTTTAGCCAAAGAGGAGTACCATCTCTTTAAAAACACAAGGGGATTCATATCCTCGTGAGGTTGTCGTTTCGGTCCTGACAGATTAAAAAGTCAACAAGACCTAAGGTCCATAAGGGTTTACACCTTAGGGTTTTGAATTTAGTCCATTTGATTCTTGAACTAGATGTTCTAGAAGAAAGAAAACAACACCTAGGGTCCAGAAGGGTTTGCACCCTAAGGATTGTTTTCTTGTAGGTCTTAATCCTAAGGTCCATAAGGGATTGCACCTTAGGGTTCAAAGCTTCATTCTTATTTAATAACTAATTCATCTTTCAAAGTATTGTTTGACTCCATTACCCAAAGAAATGGATAGCACTAGTATTATTGCTTGTGATTCTTTACACTCTCAAAAACTCTCAAAACCTTCACTTAAATTAGCTTTGTGACATCACTAGCATGACAATTGTACCACAACGCTTTGCAATTCCATTGGATAACTTGTTATTGTCATAAAGTGAATGTTACAGCCATTAAGGTTGCAATTTATTGTTGGATACTACTTAATATTGTGGCAAAACTTGCTCGGAAATATTGTTTAGCAATTGGATATTGTTCTCCTTGTTACAAGTAAAATTCTAAGACTCAATTGCTAATTTTATAGGTTTTATTTTCTTTTGTTATAAAATATTAATTGTTGATATATATTGGTTTACTGTTGTAATTTTACAACACTAATTAGTTTTAATTGTTATCTATTGTCTAAAGGTGACCGATATGTTATATAACTTGGTAATTGGTGATTTTATACATTGAAGACTTTATTGTCTCGTACAGGTTTCCCAATTACCTCGTTTAATCTAATTCTAACTTTCACCTTTCCTAGACCTAATTTAACCATTTAAGTGATCAAGATAATGGCTTGTAGGCTTGGCTAATCTTGTTACTTGATCCCTTGAGGTCACTAGGGAAGCCTCCCTTGTGTTGGACCCCTTTCCCTCACTAAAACGAGGGAAGTATCTGCTTAGGTGATAGTGGTAGTACAAATCATATGATAACATGCCCTACATTTTTTCACCTGATGTGGACCACCATATGAGCAGATTATGTACATTATTGTACCAGGATGAGCCAAAAGTGTGGTTTGTATTTGTACTCGTGTATTGTATTAGACCATGCTTAGATGTATTATGTATTGGTAGAGGCCTATGTGGTATCTCCAAACCCCATGTGGTTAGTCATGGTTTGTCCTTTTAGTCCCCATTTCAATATTTCATTTTTCTTTTATGGCTATGGTAGACTTCCCCTTGGTGTTGGTAACTCTCACCATGTCAGACATTTATGATTTGGGTTAGGCATGCAACCATATTGGGGTGGATCTACTAGGACACATGATCTATGGGAGCTACATGTACTCTTACACCTTTGTTTATTATGTAAAAGTGTTGCTCTTTGTAAAGGTTGTCACACCTATGTATAACACACTTGTTGTATTCCTAATGATGGATCCCTCTCGTATGTATTCATCACACTTTGACCATCTACTATCAAAGATGATTATGCATATGTTCACTCAATTTCATGTCTCCCAAGGAAGTTTCATATTTCTCAAGGAAATACACATTTTGAGGCATTGGTCACATCCTACAAAGCACTTTTGGGCTCCTTTTGCACACATGGACATCCTCTACGCATGCCACCTTGGAGATCCTATAATGTTTCTCTTCTTTCATCATTTTCAGAGGTGTCTTTCGCTTGATTAGAGGGTCGACCCGCATGTGTGGGGATTTTAATAGCCATGTGGATGATTTGGGACGTGATTTGACTTGGAGATTGAGTTTCCTTGACTTGTGGAGAACCTTTGCTTGATTTGAGGGTTAATATTGCCTTGGAGACTACTCTTTATAATTCCTTGAGCACAATATGAATAGGTCATCCACTTTATAGGTCATTCTCTATGTTTTCATGAGGTCATTCCACTTGGAGGAGAGGAACATTAGAGTCGTTGTTTCTTGGGAGGTTTCCCCACCTTGTTTTGAGTTGTCCACATCACTCTTTTGATGGAACGTTTTCCTTGGAGAGAAAATCGACCCCGGTTTTTTTTAATGTTCCTATTGCATGAGGGTTTTATGCACATGTGGCATCATTTGACTTTTTATTGAATTAGTCTACTTCTTTGTGTGGATGACAAGTCTTATTTCTTAGTCTTCTAGGATAAATTTATGGAAAAGAATTATTAGTGAATGATAAGGATATAGAAGACTCCTCTATAAATAGAGGCTCTCCTCTCATTCCAAATCGTTGTGAATTTTTGGAGATCATTTTACAATCCTTTTAATAGAATATATTTCTTGGAGTTTTTTGGGTGTCAAATGGAGTTGTCTCTTTCTTGGTTATTTTTCTTGGTTCATCAAAGATATTATTATGAATGTTCAATACTTCTACATAGCTAGCAAGATTGATCCATTTGAGGAGTTAATTAACTAATTGGAGAGGATATGTTCTAGAGTTTGTTCCCTCCTTCTCTTGTTAACTTGGGTAAGTACTTGATCCATTGCTTTGTTTTTTTTTTTCCTTTTGGTTTCTTGGCAAGGGTTTTAAGCATTATATTCAAGTTATAATTTATCTTGTTGGTGAAGGATTTTCCCTTGAGGAAACCCTTCTTGTAGGGCCTTGGTTTTCATGACTTGTCTTGATTAGACAAGAGAATACTTTCCTTTGAGGTTCCAGTATCTTACTCTAATCCATAAGCCTTGAATAAAAAATTCTTAGAGGGGCATACTTCTTGACACCATAAGCCCTAAGTGGAGATAAGGAACTAATTCTAAGTCCCAACAACCAACTACCAAAACTTATAAAATCAAAATCATTTTCTTGCTTGCTTTATAAAATATAAAAATCCAAAAACATATATAAAAGATAAAAACACAAAAAATATTAATTTATTGTCTAGTGGATGATCAATGTTGTATCCTACTTTTCGGACATATTGTTCAAGGGTTTATGCTTCATGATCAATCTATAACCCTAAGAAGGAAAACCATCTCTCTTTCATTGTGATTTAAGGATTATTCTAACATCTTGTGGGTTGATTTAAAGAGTTCTCCAAATCTGTAATTTAATTTGTTGCATTAGAAATCAAATTTGGTGAAACCCTAAAGGCTAGGGTTTGGTGCTTTAAAGGTGTATTCTAACCCTCTTCTAGTCTATATTTCATTTCTAGATTGTTTCTCAAGTTTATCTTACATATCTAGTTGTGACATTGATCTCCTAGTTGCTAATTGCATTTATATTTTATTGGGAGATGCTCTTGGTGAAACCCTAAGGGGAATCGCCATCCATTCTTACAAGTTTATGCAAAGTTCATGATTACATATTGATTAATATTGTAATTTGTTAGTGCTATTTTTCATTTAATGCGGAGTCTATCTCATATTTCAGATTAAGCACGTAATAATTAGCTACTAACCTTTGTTATATTGGTGTGGTTTATGTTGTTTTTTTCTATTGAATATTAGTTAAGGTATCATATCACTTGTTGGGAACTGGTCTATCTAATTTTATATTGAGGTAATTTTTGTTGAAGTGAATCTTTCATAGGACAATGACTTATTTGATAGGTTTACTTCACTTAGATTGG
Source organism: Picea engelmannii (assembly GCA_009831015.1). NCBI lineage: Eukaryota > Viridiplantae > Streptophyta > Pinopsida > Pinales > Pinaceae > Picea > Picea engelmannii. The sequence continues at coordinate 247,112 of ML789321.1, forward strand.
GATACCCCCCATGGCTTCTAGGTGTTAGCTTAAAGAAAAGTGGAAAGGTATTGAGGTGACAGTGGTGCATTTCCAAATTGTGCTTACCTCCTTAGCACCACAAGTGGAGCTATTGCAAGGGTGCTAATTTTGACAGTAACAAACCCTAATTCCTAGATCCTAGGTTTTCCTCATGAACCCCAGCATCTTGATCCATACGATATTTCTCCAAGACAATACAGAGAATAGAGTACAATGATGTTGATATGAAATGACTCTCTCCTTTATTTGTATGAGAGGTAAGGGAGGTCAACAATACAATAGTGGACATGCATCACTAGCAACCTATTCACAAGAAAATAGGGCCATATATGAAGCTCTCCCTCTACAATTTACATGTCTCAAGCTCCAAAGTGAAGATGTCCAACAAGCAAGGCTCCAAGGTATGAACGCTCCTCAAGAAGGTACAATGCTCCACCTCCACAAGCCTCTAAATCTCCAATGCTCCTCATATGCTATGTGCTCCTTTGGATACACCACACCTACATGATCACTCCCTCAACCCAAGCATCCTTAAGTCAAGCATAGGCATCCATGCAAGAAACCAAGTGTGTCCATACTATCTAGGGCTCAATTTCCTCCTCCAAGATGCCCCACACTCCTCCAAGGAATTCCATCCTCCAAGCTAGACACCCACTCTCCATGTTATCTAGGTCTCCATGCAAAGAAACATCATGAAGAATGCCATTATGGTATCTAGGTCTCCAATGCTCCAAAGAATAATAACACGTAATCATCCACACAAGGTCTAGCATTGAATGAGCAAGCCACCTCACATGTGTGTCTTCATCACAAGACAATTGAGGAGCATCCATACATCATGCACTCCGCATCACATGAAGCACCCCCAAGCATGGTGTAGATAATTTTGGAGCAACATCGAAATATAACACTAAACTAAGTAATGAGAACACTAAAATGATCACCTTTAATGTAAAACCAATTAAACTAATCTGAATAATTACCTACATAAAACCAATTTGGAGTTCATATTCTTCACTTAATATGTTTCTTCCAAATTATTCTATACATCCTCCCAAGTTGTGGAATTTATAACTACTAACAATACATGTAGATCCTTTAGACTCAAAACTATATTAACAACGACCTTTGCATCCCTATGATCCCATTTCAAAGTTGCATATGGTTCAATATCTATGAGACACCTCCCACCCAACCACAAGTCCCCCTCCATGAGAACTATTATCATGCTATGCTTTCACAAATGGAAGTCTTTCGCATCATAATTTTCAATGACATGTTGATCTATATTAGAAACCATCCCACGAGGTGTTCCAAAATTCTCCAACTAGGTTCCTACCATTCCATAATCTAGGAAACATTACATGTACTCCTATGCTTATGTGTTTGTGTCTCACATGTTGGACACTAGACATGTTAGGACGCATGTCAAACATGATTTTGACACATGTCCTAAAACTTGACATGTGTTAAGAACATTTCTAACACATGCCCTAGAATTTTCCCAACATGTTGGATTGATCCATAAACGGTAGGCCTGTGACCTGTCCATTTCACCAACATGGATACTTTACATAATAATATTAAATGAGGTATCTGCAATTAAAAATATGTTGAAATCATGCCTTTTCACCTAGCATTTGTTAAGTGGTTACAATACTTAGTTTGAAAATCCAACAAACAAAACCTAGGCCAATTGAATTTCAACCAATGGAAAGTAAGCATATTATGTTTTAGATTTGATTCATTGCTCAATTGCTTGCAATCCCAATTTCACACAACATTCCACAACTCTATCAATGCCAAAATGAAGTAGGAATCTACGGTCTTCTTTCACTGTGCAAACACATCACTTGATTAACCACGATTTTTCCTAGAAGAAAAAATATTTCTCAGAGGAAAGGGAAATGACCTAGGAAAAAAAATGCCTAGCAATACTAAAAACGTCCAACATTCCACCATACTCAATTAAATCTGTTATCCCCATTTTGTGGATAACTAAGGAGATTATGTCTTGAGGCCCTCGATTTGCAGATATGGAATGCTGAGAGACTACATGACTAGCAGTACACTTTTGCGCAGATGGAAAACCCAGTCACCACCACAGATGGTCACAGGTTTGCATATGGAATCCACCACACCAGCTGGCTTCCAGAAGGCAGCGGGCCTTCCTCCATGAGGTACAATTCAATATTATGGTGAGCATCATTTCAATATTTAACCATTTGATTATGTTGTAGCTTTCATGATATGTGCTTGGACATTGTGCCTTTTTCTCTGCTTCACCTTGGTGGTTGACATTGTGCCCTAGTAAGTGGTTTTCCTTGGGGATGGGTTTGCTACTGGGAACTCCCTTAATGAGCCATCATACTGTTCCCAACCATACTTACCACTTTCCATCATTATTCCCTTTAATTTCCTTATCTCTTGGGATTTTAGGGTATCTTGACCCAAAAAGGGGTTGTCCCTCATTCTATGGGAAGAAGGGGCTAAAGGCCCAGAGGGGTTGGTGTTGGGTAAAATATAAAATCCTTATATAAACCTTCCATATGCTTCTCCCAGGGATCACCCAAGAAAGCAATGAAACGATTATCTTTTAATAAAGGGTACACACAATATAATAAAGAAATGCTTGAAAGGTTAGTTGAAGGAGAGGAGGTCTCATCACGAGCCGACCTACCACGTCCATGGATATCTAGTGGTATGACGTTGTCATCATCTAGTCACCAAACTAGGGCAATGGCTCTTAGTTGCATGGTTGAGAGAAAGGAGTTCTCATCACGAGCCAACCTTCTCATTTCCATTAGGTGTTTGTGGGTGACATTGCCATCACCTGGTCACCACGCCAGGGTAGTGACCTTCAATCTCTCCTTATGATATTATGAAATAAAATATAAATAAAGAAATATAAAAGGCAATTCATGGGCTTGGAAAAATTGCATTGTGGACGAAGGTACCACATACCCTCTACAAAGGCACCCATGAATGAGACACTACGACCCCTGGTATGTCATGAGCCCTATGCCCATTGAGTCTTGACCCCTACCACCTCACCCACTTTACATGGCTTAGAGAGGGATATCTTGGAAGCTCTACTTGACCTAGGGAAAGATCTACCCAATAAGACACCTTGTCAACCCTCCCATATTTAAGCTTGACAAGTCGCATAGTGTTTTTGAGTTGTTAATTGTTTGATAAAGTGATATTTGGTGCACATGCTTAAATGGATTATTTATTGATTGGATGCACTTGTCATGATGTTATGACTTGGTATCCTTGGAGGGAGTGCTCATTTGTCTTTGCGGGACCTAGTTGGTGGAAAGTTTTGGAAGAACAAGACTAGCTTGGGCTTCCATGGGCCTACAATCCCACAAGTTGGATACGAGGGGCCCGCATGCCGGATGAGAGAGATCATACTTGGACAACCCCGATGATGACTTGGACAACCTAGCACACCCATTTCTTTCCAAATGATTTTCCCAGGAGGGGAAAAACATTCCACTTTTGAGCTTGACATCATGATCTTGGGGGCTAGGGCATGGTGGTGAGGTGCCACTCTTTTGACACATGAACATTTCAGAAGGAGAAGGGTATTCACCATGATAAAATTGCTTATATTCTTGACATGTGGCCAATCCATGCTTCTTCAACACCAACGATTTCCTCAAAGTGGCAAAACGTCCCCTAAAAGGGTGACGTCCTCCTAAATTAGAATTTTATGTGTGCAAAAAGTGAAATTTTAAGTGAATTGTTTAATATTACTTTGTTAAGGGGGAAAGACTAGGGTTGTTGACCCCTAATCTTGTGGTTTACTTCTGAATTTGTGGACAAACTATGTTAGCTACATTTTGTATAAATAGAGATCATTAGATCTCATTTTGAAACACAACTCTCCCTCTTGTGAGAGGACTTGGTCTGAAATTTTTGGCTATCTTGGATCTTTTATCTCTTGTGCACTTGTGTATGGATATAGTTATGAATGGTTGATGGATGAAGTGATGCGCTAACCTTGGAAGGCTATTCTATTGTTATTGTGGTGGATTATCTTGGCATTTTTCCTTGAATTGGTATGGTTTTCACTTTTCTTGCTATCATTTGTTTCAAGTCAATGTTATTGTGCTAGGAACTAGGTGGGAAGTATAAGGGAATACACCCCCACCTTAGTATTCATCACTTTATGCTTCATCTTATTGATATTATAAGGGTTTTCTAAGAGAAGTATAAGGGCATACACCCTCTTAGCCTAAACCCTAGCCTAAAGAAGCTTTCCTTGGGAAGTAAAAGGGCTTACACCCCCAAGGAGGTAGCTTCTCTAAGCTCCTTTTGACTCCATTAAACCAATATTAAAGGCACTAGTCATACAGTTTTTCATTGGAGATATAAAATCATTGCCTTGGGAAATGTAATTTTTAACCTTTTGAAAGTTTTCTTGCTTGAGGTTGATTTGCCTCATTGAGAGGATTTTTCCCCCACTAGGGTGTCCCCTCTCTCCCAATACTCTAATTGTTGTTACAAAATTTAACCTACATCCATTAGAGCTGCATAACCCTAGTTGTTAACAGTCTCATAACTCATAAACTAACCCTAGACTAGCTCATAAATTTTGTACACTAACTCTACTAAATAGGGTGCATCTTTTGGGCTACTTCTTGGCACTTTTCCATGGTTGATTTTGTTGTTGCATGTCACTGAATGATACAGCCATAAGGCTTCACTTTTCTGTAGTAAACACATGTTTACAACAACCATCCTTTCTTACTTCTTAAGTACCAATTTTCAGCCTATATTCATTGCTAAGTTTGATGTTGATTTATCTAACTAGTCTAGATCTTTACATGTTGATTTTAGATGTTTTATTTGCTGATATAAGATGACATCTACTGCTGCAAATTAGGGACATAAAACTTAACTTGTTGATCCAACTAACATCTATCATTGCAAAGTGTCTTTTCTTGTGTCCCAGGCAGGTACAATCATCCGAAGAAGTACTATACCTGTGGGGAAAAAAATACTTGACTTGCAAGGCATCTCTCCCTATATTTTATTCCACTTAGAATTGACCTCTAGGGGATTCACTTCTATTTCCCTCTACCTCCATCTCAATCCCCCTAGGTTTATTGGTATCGCCTCCCTAGAGTGACCTAGTCACCCTTGAAGTGTGGGACCTACATCGAGGTGACATTGGGTGTAGGATTCCCAAGTTGTAGAACTTACCTTGTGGTTGAGTCAAGCTTTTCCCAACCTACAACTTGTGCTATAACAAAATAAATTTAGAAACCTCCTACAGAAGTGCAATGGCTTTGAGATGGCAACCATTGATCTTAAATCTCTAAGTATAATGGATGGAGGAGAATAGAGAGCTATCTAAAGTCATTAAATACTAATGGAAATTGGTTTTTGAATGAATTCAATGAAGATGGAACTTTTCAGCATATACATGTATACGACCAACAATAACAATACACGATAAATGAAAACAATAATCTCATCCAAAGCACTCTACATAACATTAAAACACACACAAAGATATTGAGATGTTCATGGAAATCCAACTGGGAAAAAAACCAAGTTGATTGGGGATTTTATTTAAGTAGGAAATTGATTACAAAAGGATGAATTATACACAGATTTAGTGTATTGTTACTCACTAGCAAGAAATTTGAATATGGCCATAGCTCAACAACAATCTTCTCTCATTGTGGGATAGACTCAATGTCTTCTTCACCTTCGATCATCAAGTAGACTACTTCTTTGAGCTCTCTTATTTGCCACTACCCTTATTTATTTTCTTCTTGTCTCTCCTCTCTATTGAAATGAATGTTCTTCCACGTCACAATCTTCATTTTTAACAAACTTCCTTGGAAGGCCAACCATCACAATGGTTCATTTCAACTTCCAGGGGAATTTTGAACATTTTCTCAACTTTGTCAAAAAAAAATTAAATGCTTACAAAGTTTACAAAGATATTTTGACAAGGATCAAATTCGGATCACAACCAACACATGGAGCACATGTGAGAATTCACTCACTTTGAAGAGGAGAAGGCTTGAGTAGGCTAGAGAGACAATGATGTATGTATATTCCAACCTCCATTTTATTTACAGGAGGAGGGACAATTGGTTAAAGGGGAAGACAAATATGTGGAATGTATTTCCTAATGATATAGGTTTGGACAACAATGTTGAGTTGGCATTAGCCAACTTGGATCTTAATGATCTAGTACTAGAGTCAGACAGATATAATAATGGTGATCCTCTTAAAAGGTCATCCTCCACACTTGTTGATGTGGATCTTGGATTGGATATAGATCAAGAAGAAGATGGAGGAGATAGAAGTGGTAGTGGTGGTTATCTTGATTATTCTAACATGGAGTAGGACAAGTGGCAAGCTATGAGATTCTTCCATCTATTGTTCTAGAACCCAGCCCTATTTTGTATTTGTCATTGGAATTCCAACCTATAATACCGATGATCCAATATCTCTATAATACAATTTGATTTTGATGACATCAAATTAAACAATGAAAAAACTACAACGTATGGTTCTAACTTATAAACTTTTGTTTTATGTGTATTGAATATTCTAATTTTTTCTTGTGTGTTTGATCATCAATTGACATTGACATTGATGTAGTAATAGTATCTAGTTGTATCAATATTTTGTAAATGTTCAATTTTTATTTTTTTTTAAATTGGATCTTTATGTGTATCATTTGTTTCTATATTTGTAATTTGTAACTTTTTAACACACACACACACACCCACAAGACTAGATCTATCTTAACTCCATATCTATCAAGTGTCTAGAGAGGTCAAATCTCTTGAGGTGAAAACGTTTTTTAGATTGCAACACTTGAGTGAGATTTGCACCTCAAGGTATTTGATTCCACTTGATAGATATAAAGTTAAAATGTATTTAGGCTAGTTTTAATTTTTATTTTTTTAACAGAAATTGGTAAATTATATATTATAAAAAAGTTACAGAAGTTGAACAATGAGAAAGTACAAAAAATAGAGTTGTCTTGAGATAAAACCAGCAATACAAGCAGACAGAGCATGTCAAAAACAGAGAATTTTGAGTCATACTTTGTTGGAGATTCCAAAACATTCTTGGTATATACTCTAAAAAAGACTCCTAAGATAAGTATTGTTTTACATAACAAAAAAACTAATGAAAAACATGTTTGTTGTTGGCTTCATCTTGTCCAATATTGGTAGGATGGTATTCCTACATGCCTAGGTCCATATCCTCTATCATTTGATGTGTTGAATTTTCAATAGATAAGGTTAAGCATGTAGATCATTTCAATTTGTCTTAACCATGAACAATTTGTTAGAATATGGAAGATGGTGTGCTCGTTTTACCATTGACGATACCCTCGTCACCCAACCACAGGCCGAAGCCTCCCTCCGAGCACCTTAACCTTGACCTAAGAAATCCTCCGGAAGCAAACCCTGGGCTAGATATCCAAACAAAGAGTAGTGCATCAATCCCCAAGGATAGCGCATCACAAAAGACTGATCAGATGTTCCAAACCCTAGCCAAGAGATATCCAAGCCAATACTGGAACTAGTTGTTGCTGCAGCTACACCTGCAACCCTCCTCCAAACCTGCGCACCAACTGCAACTGCAATGCGCACTAACTGGGAAAACTGCAGTCCTGAGATGCTGTCAAATGAGAACTGGCGCCTGTATTTATAGTAATCCTGCCAGTTTGTTGGGGCCGACTTCTCCTTCTGGGTATGTGTATGTTCAATATATTATTATTAATTGTGGCCGACTTCTTCTCTTGGAGGCTAATAGCCTAATATAAATTATCTTCTTGAGCCAACAAGGCTTCTAGGGTTATTAGCCAATTCATTAGGGTTTCTCTTGCTTCCCGGAGTCTTCTATTCTCGTCAAGTTCACATGTAGAGGTAAATACCTCCCGCAGCTACCATAATATTAACACTCCCTCCTAGCTAGAGAGGTATTTA
>ML789321.1:259354-277567 GCA_009831015.1 Picea engelmannii
CTTAGCAACGATGAGGTCAATCCTTGTTTTCCATGCTATGAAGTTAGAGGCTCCATCTAGCTTGTTCTCAGACTTCATAGAATTCGTCATGGCTTGCTTGACTTGGTTAAACCCTAGATTTGACCAGAAATTCAAACTTCACGTCTTGGCCTTCTGAGAGTACCAGGAGATGCACTGGGCTAGGGCGCACTGATCTATCTGGAGATTAGGTCAATCTCGTCACTTAAGGTGCCTCAACAAGAGGTTTAGAGTTTCTGCAACTGCTTCTGTTGGTAACCCTAGTTGCAGTGCTTTTGGAAGCTGCTCCTGCTAGTAACCCTAGCGATAGTTCCTCAACGAGCTCAATGTCTAGCGGTTATGTTTCCTTCCAGCGTTTTTGGCTGACTGAAGGGGTGTGGGCCCATAACCTGTTAGAATATGGAATATGGTGTGCTCATTTTACCATTGACGATACCCTCATCACCCAACCACAGATCGAAGCCTCCCTCCGAGCACCTTAACCTTGACCTGAGAAATCCTCCGGAAGCAAACCCTAGGCTAGATAGCCAAACAAAGAGTAGCGCATCACAAAAGACTGATCAGATGTTCCAAACCCTAGCCAAGAGATATCCAAGCCAATACTGGAACTAGTTGTTGCTGCACCTGCACCTGCAACCCTCCTCCAAACCTGCACACCAACTGCAACTGCAGTGCGCACTAACTGGGAAAATTGCAGTCCTGAGATGCTGTCAAATGAGAACCGGCGCCCTGTATTTATAGTAATCCTGCCAGTTTGTTGGGGCCGACTTCTCCTTCTAGGTATGTGTCTGTTCAGTATATTATTATTAANGGAGGCTAATAGCCTAATATAAATTATCTTCTTGAGCCGACAAGGCTTCTAGGGTTATTAGCCAATTCATTAGGGTTTCTCTTGCTTCCCAGAGTCTTCTATTCTCATCAGGTCCAAGATCACAAGAAGAAACACCATGCACAAGAACACAAGAAGTATCATGGGAAACCCTTATCAACAAAGGAAGAAAACCCAGCCAAATCCTTTGTTATAATCTTCAAGAGAAAGACCTTCACCACCAAAACACTTAGCACATAAGAGAGTGCTCAAACCCTAGAAGTCTAGAGCCCAAGAGAGGTGTGCACATTTTCCTAAGAGAATGACTTGCTGAAATTTCCAAACTTGTGTGAAGGATATGATTCCACAATGGGGAATCTGCCTTTACTTATATTAGACTTGTCCTATCAACAAAAGTGTATATTGGCACAACAGTGACGACCTCTCTAAGTCGCATTATAATTAATATTAACCATATTAATTATCTTTTACATTTATTACTAAACACATTAAGGTGGGGCATGTTGATATTATGGTAGATGCGGGAGGTATTTACCTCCACGTGTAAACCTAATGAGAATAGAACATTCTGAGAAGCAAGAAGAAACCCTAATTAATTGGTTAATAACCCTATAAGACAAGTCGACTCAAGAGAATGACTTGTATCGGGTTATCAGCCTCCAAGAGAAGAAGTCGGCTAAAGGAAATGTTATATACTAAAGAATTAGTATCCAGAATGAGAAGTCGACCTAGGCAGTATGCCAGAATTAGTATAAATACAGGAGGTCAATCTTCATTCTGGCCAGGATTCTCAAAACTGCAGAAGTAGCACTTGTGCGCACTACAGTTGGCCAGTTTCTATGCAAGTTTGGAGGAGAGTTGTTGTTACAACTACTGCAGCTAGCATATTTCGGTTTTGGCTTGGACTCTCTCTTAGTTATGGTTTGGACTCTCTGGTTAGCTCTTGTTGCTCTTTCTTGGTGAGCTATCCTTGGAGAAAGGTGTGCCACCTTTGTTTGGCTATCTAGTCTAGGGTTTGCTTCCGGAATGATTCTCTATCAAGGTTAAGGTGCTCGGAGGTGGCTTCGGCCTATGGTTGGGTGACAATATTTCTATATTGTCTATGGTTAAACGGGCACATCCATTATATTCTAATAGGTTATGGGCCCACACTATCTTCGAACAGTCTAACCGCAGGAAGATAGATTGGGAGGATTTGCTTAGTTGCAGTTTCAGTTGCAGCCAGTTTCTGCTGCAGCAACGAAACCCTAACCCTCTCGTTGAGGCACCTTAAGTGAAGGGATTGACCTAATTTCTGGATATACTAGTGCGCCCTAGCCTAGCGTACCTCCTATTACTATCATCAAGCTAAGACGTCAAGTTTGAGTTTTTGGTCAAATCTAGGGTTGACCAAGTCAAAGCAGCGATGACTTACTCTATGAAGTCAAAAAACAAGTTAAAAGGGGCTTCTAACTTCAGAGCATGGAAGAAAAGGATTGATCTCATCCTTTCCAAGAATAAAGTGTTGGATATCGTGAAAGGAAAGATTGTGGAACTAGAGTTTGAAGAAGGAAAAGAGAAGGAACCGCAGAACGTTGCAGTTACGGAGAAGTTTGAAGACAATGACATCAATTCCATGAGTATCATAGTGGATTCTATAAAATACCACTTGATACCCTACATCTCCCATCGTAATTCGTCTAAGAAGATGTGTGAGGCCTTAATAAACCTCTTCTCAATCAGAAACATTGGACAGGTAATGAGTCTGAGGAATGATCTTCGTGACATGAAAATGAATGATGATGACAGCATAACATCATACTTTGTGAGAATCTCTCAGTTGAGAGATCAACTACAAGCTATTGAAGAGATCATTTCAAAGAAGGAATTGGTAAATATAGTACTCAACGGTCTTACCAAGACATGGGATGCATTTTCCGCAAGCATGAACACAAGGAAGGAGTATCCTACATTTGAAGAACTTTGGACTTGTTGTGCACAAGAAGAATCAAGGATTAGTGCAAAAGAGAAACCTCAAAAGAAATACGATGATCAAGTCTTCACAATAAGATTCAAGAATTTTAGGAACAAAAGGAAGTTTGGCTCAAGGAAGAAGCCAAATCAAGAAAAAGATATGTCAGAAATACAATGCTTCAATTGTCGAAAATATGGTCACTACAAGAATCATTGTCCCAAGATAAATAAAATGAAGGAGACACACGAAGCATCAGTTGTTAAAGAAAAGGAACCTTCAAAGAAGACTAAGCAGGATGAAACAAACTTCTTCTTCAAAGAGAAACTATACCTTTGGAAGAACAACAAGATAAGGATTGTTATCACAATGACTACAAGTCAAGAAATACACACGAAAGAATGAAGTACATCAACAGCCCCTGGTAACAATTCATGTGGAAGCTATTACATAAGTAACAACTACAAGATAAGCCGAAATCATAATCAATCTTGAAGAAACCTAGAAGAAGTAAAGACAAAAATAAGTTAGCAATCAAGAGGAAATTGGAGAAAGACTTATGAAACTTTGCAGAAGGCAATAAGGATGCAGATGGAAGTGTGGACTCTGTTAGATGGAGGGAGACGATTATATATTTCCAAAAAGAAGAGCATGCATTCATACATGAAGCAAGGATTAGGAGGGAGCTAATCCCATGATCCATTGAAGATGATGAAGTATATATCCATGGTAGAAGCCATGAAAATCATTACGTGTTTAGTTTGACTTTAGAAGAAGCCTTCTTCAAAAAGAAGCCTTAAAGTATCCCTGGTTGTCCATTCACATCCATGATCCTATGATGAAAGGAAGAAGTTGGAATCTTCAGGGCATGGAATCTATAGAAAAATCCATGGACCCAAAGAGTTAAAGAAAAACATGAGGAAGAACATGAAGATTCCAAGAAAGAAAGAAAAGCCAGAACAACCATTCATTGTATTGAGAATCACAAGACTACCATCATGATATGAACTCACTAAAAGAAATCAAGCAGAGGAACTAAAAGTTGCGATGAAGAACAATGTATGGAAGACTTACGAATATAAGCATTGCGAGATACAGAACTAGAGGTTCTCCAAGATGGAGGGAGAAGACTATGATGATTGCTTGTTCCAGTAAACCAGACATACCTCTACATAAGTCATTATATCATCCGCAATATCCATGGATTGGAGTTTACATCAGAAGAATGCAAAGACTGTTCTCCAGAATAATTGAACAAAGAGCATATGTAGAGCAACCTCAAGACTTTGAAGTATACCAGAAAGAGACCCTTGTATGCAGATGGAAGAAGATTTTCTATGGATTCAAACAACTTGGTGCAAAGCCTCTCATGCACAGCAGAAGCGTGGTGAAAACCTTCTATGATAAAAATCAGAATGGCTACTCAGAAGTCCAAGACAATGGATTTCTAATCCATGACAAACTCTCATGATGACAAAAGAGGTACCACATGGATATGTTCCAGTTTGAGCCTTGCCACGATGTTATGAGCTAGCAGGAAACAAAAGAGTTGAATCCAACTATGATATATTATAATGATCAGAGCTATATGAAGCCTTAAGAAAACCAGTGTTCCAGAAATATCGAAGTACATTGAGATCAAGCATTACATTCTCTGTGATGAAGTCCAGAAAAGAGAAAGTGGTTCTCCAATATATATCTCCACAGATGAGCAGATAAGCATACATTTTGGTAAATCCTCTGTCCAAGATGAAAGAGTTTTGCATACTCAAGCTGGAGCTCGTGGAGACTACTTCCTTATTGAAAAATGAAGAGATGACTCCCAGGATGGGAGAGAGCACTGATGTGTTATTGATTTATGGACAGTCATTTTTCAAGTTCGAAAAATGGTCCAGGATGAGTAGTTCCTTTCCAGTTTGAAAAGTAGTTTGATATTTCTGACGAACAGGCATTTTCCAATTCAGAAAATGGTCAAGATCGAACGGTCATTTTCGTAATGAAAATGGTTCGATTGATTGTTGATGTACCATAGACATTGATTCCCCTTGTGGCCAGTGTGGGGGAATGGTCTAGGACAGTCTCTCTTCTTGACGGTCACTCTCAATAGTGGTCAAGAAGACTGGTCCACCTTGTCGGACAGTCATTATTTCGAAGCTCACAGTTGTGAGCAATTTCAAAGAATGGTTCATTTTGGAGGTTGGTGCAAGACAATCATTTCCATAGGAAATGGTCTGGACAGTCATTCCCTAGGGCATATTCATTCTCTCTAGGTTTCACTTTGTTTAGTGCCAGAGGAATGGTCCAGGTTCAGCAATCAGGGACAAGCATTCCCTAGGGCAGACTCACTCTCTCCAGGTTGCACTTTGTTTAGTGTCGAAGGAATGGCCCAGATAGGTGAATGGTCCAAGCTCAGAAATCGGGACAATTATTCTTCCTTGCTTGAGAAGAATAGTCCAGATATATCATCATTAATGTTTTACCTTCTGAGGGCAGATACTCTTCCAAATCTCACAGATGTGAGTGGAAGAATGGCCCAGATGATTCAGTTTATATCATAACAATGTTTTCTGTGCAGGTTGATATCAGATGATATGATTGTTATGGAGACTGTATGTCTCCGGACAGTAGATGTATACTACTGTGGTGGATGTGTTCCACTAATTGTGACTATATGTCACTGATCAAGTATCTGTGTGCTACTTGGTGTGGCAGTGTACCATTGGATTGTAGTTGTGTACTACTATGGATAGACACAGTTGTGTTCTATTGAATGAAATTGTTTTGATTTCCTTGAAAACTATCAGTAGTGTTGGAAATGATTGTCATCTAGATTGATGATAAATGGATAGAGATTCTCTAGACGAAAAATGGTCCAGGACATTTATTCTTCTAGGACATATGTCTAGATTAGAAGAATGACTCTTATGTCACTCTGTGGAGTGAATGACTTATCCAGCATCATGTCTGATTACTCAGATGGAGTATGGTTTTGAAAGATGATGCAGCTGATGACACTAATAGTGATGATGGTGCGCATGATCTAGTCATGAGATAGTCTATACGACTATGTTGATGCTACCGATTGAATGGTATGTTTGTGCTCAAGACCATTACCTTTAATACCTCCCTAGAACATTCTGGGAAGCAAGAAGAAACCCTAATTAATTAGTTAATAACCCTAGAAGACAAGTCGGCTCAAGAGAATGACTTGTATCAGGTTATTAGCTTCCAAGAGAAGAAGTCGACTAACGGAAATGTTATATACTAAAGAATTAGTACCCAGAATGAGAAGTTGACCCAGACAGTTTGCCAGAATTAGTATAAATATAGGAGGCCAGTCTTCATTTTGGCCAGGGTTCTCAGAACTGCAGAAGAAACACTTGTGCGCACTGCAATTGGTCAGTTTTTGCTCAAGTTTGGAAGAGAGTTGTTGTTGCAGTTGCTACAGCTAGCAGATTTCGGTTTTGGCTTGGACTCTCTCTTGGTTATGGTTTGGACTCTATGATCAGCCCTTGTTGCTCTTGCTTGGTGCGCTATTCTTGGAGAAAGGTGCCCCACCTTTGTTTGGCTATCTAGTCTAGGGTTTTCTTCCGGAATGATTCTCTGTCAAGGTTAAGGTGCTCGAGGGTGGCTTCGGCCTATGGTTGGGTGACAATATTGCTATATTGCCTATGGTTAAATGAGCACATCCATTATATTCTAACAGGGCCGACATGTACCCTTTACATAACAATTAGGGTTACAGGCAGGTCTGACTCTTGAACAATATATAGCAAGGGATCTGATACACCCACTAGTGCTCATCCACTAGGGGCACATCCATAGGATGTCATATCTCTAGCTCACTACATTACACAGAAGAACCAGAGCTTCACACATTCACTTGTTCTCGTCCACAGGCACGTCCACTCTACATATCTTCTTTCCCACTGCCTCACACATGAGAATCATCTAGAGTTTTCTCGTCAACTCTGTTGCTCAGAGGAGGCTAATACATCATCTATAATTTTGTTCACATGACGATGCACCCAGCGCTTTGGGATTTCACACGTTCACCTTGTGCTCAGCCACAGGCGCGTCTAACTCAACAAATCGCCTTTCCCACTGTATAATCATCTGGATTTCTTCTCAACTCTTTGATTGGAGGAGGTCATCTCTACGTTCCAGCTCTGTCTCTGGCAGGAACCATGTACCCTTCTTAGGAGATTTCTCTCAGGTTTGTAAGCTGAGAGAAAGACTCACATAGCTGCGATGATCCACATCTCACAGGTTTGTAAGCTGGAGAATGTCTCACATAGCTGCAATCATCAACACTCCCTCTCAGCTAAGGAAACATTTTCCACCAAGCCAAGTCTCTCACGGAAATACTCGAACTTTGTCTTGGCAAGTGGTTTAGTGAAGATATCTGCAATTTGTTCATGAGTAGAAAGATATTGCACGTGTAATGTCTTTCTCTGCACCATGTCTCTGATATAGTAATACTTGATTTCAATGTGTTTCGATTTGTCATGAAACACTGAGTTCTCGGAGAGATTTACATGGCTCTGGTTGTCACAATGAATGGTATTCAGATCCATCTCATGATCGAATAAGTCAGTCAAAAGTTTGTGAAGCCATACAACGTCACGAACTACCACGCTTAGTGAAATGTACTCTGCCTCTATTGTGCTTAAAGCCACAGAGCTTTGTTTTCTACTACACCAAAAAACCATGGTTGATCCTAAGGTGAAGCATCAACCTGAGGTTCTCTTTCTGTCTACTTCACTTCTTGCCCAATCTGCAGCAGCATATCCTTGCAAGATTAAGTCCACATTGGTTGCATATCTCAGGCCATAACCGATTGTGCCTTGTAATTATCTCAATACGTGTTTTGCAGCTATCCAGTGTGTATGTTTTTGTTGGCTCATAAACTGGCTAAATACATTCACTGCATATCAAATGTGCAGTCTGGTGTTAACCAGATACATCAAAGATCCAATTAGTGGTCGATATAAATGTGGATCTACGTCTCCTGAATCAGTGTCACTCATTTTCTTTAAATCCATTACCATTGGAGTAGGCATGGATTTACATTATGTCATACTGAACTTTTTCAGTATCTCCATAGTATATTTTCCTTGACTTAGGAAAATATCATATGTTCTCTGCCATACTTCTAGTCCCAAGAAATAATGCATTAGGCCCAAATCCTTCATTTCAAATTTGGCAGTCAATGCTTTCTTGCATTCAGCAATGAGTCTCTCTGAACCGGTGAGGAAAAGATCATCCACATATAAGACCAAAATCAGGCACTCATTGCCATCAATATGATAATATAAGTTTGGATCAGTTGTACTTTTGTTGAAACCCAAACTCATTAGAAATCCATCCATTTTCTCGTACCAAGCACCTGGTGCTTGTTTTAGACCATAAAGGGCTTTCTTCAACCTGCATACATGAGATTTTTTGTTGTGTACAACGAAACCTTCTGGCTTCTCAATATAAACTTCTTCCTCAATTTCACCATTGAGAAAGGTTGTCTTTACGTCCATCTGATGTAGCTTCCAACCCATGGAAGAAGCTAGTGCAATGATAGATCAGATGGAGGTGTATCTGGCTACAAGTGCAAAAGTCTCGTCATAGTCAACTCCCTCTATTTGTGAAAACCCTTTGGCCACAAATCTTCCTTTGTATTTTTCAATGCTTCCATCAACAACATGTTTGATTTTGTAAATCCATTTAGAAGTCACTACGGACTTTCCCTCTAGTCTTGGAACAACATCCCATACATCATTTTTTAATATAGATTGGTATTCTTCAGTGATGGCATCTTTCCATACTTGTATACTTGTTCACCTGAGGCTTCTCCATGACAAGTTGGCTCTGAATCAATAATGTGGGTCATGGTTGAAAGGTAGGTTGAGAATCTCTTTGGTCTCTCTCTTTCTCTAGTTGCTCCTTGTGGGGCTTTATGCCCTTCTTCTTCTAAATCTTGTCGGGCCCAAGCAGGATTTTTATGTCCAACTGTGATGTCTCTGTGTATGTTGCTTGGGGAAACTAAATCTGCTGGAGCAACTAGATCAACTGAAGCTATTGGCTCATCTAGAATAATATATGTCTCCCTCTGAACTGTTGAAAGGGGAGAAGGTATTGTTTCACTATCAATTTCCATATGAGCTTCTCCGGATTTATGGAAGGCTACTTCTTCTTCAAAAGTAACATCTCTGCTTACTTCAATTTGTCTCTAACCTGGGATGTAGATTCGATATGCTTTTGAGGATTCGCTGTATCCTACAAATGTACCCTTTCTTTCTGAAGGTTCTAGTTTGGATCTATTTTCTTTGGATACATGAAGGTACACTGGACACCCAAATATTTTGAAGTGTATGATCTCAAGCTTCACTTTGGTGAATGCTTCTTCTAGAGTAATGTTCTGCAGGATCCGATGAGGACTGCGGTTTTGAACATATATTGTTGTCAGTACATGCTTATGCCCATAAAGTCATAGGTAGACTCTGATCATGTATCATTGCTTTAGTTGCCTCAATGATAGTTATGTTTTTCTTTCAGCGACTCCATTTTATTGAGGGTTGTAAGGAACTCTGATCATGTATCATTGCTTTAGTTGCCTCAATGATAGTTATGTTTTTCTTTCAGCGACTCCATTTTATTGAGGGTTGTAAGGAACTGTGAACTCCCTCTTGATTCCTGCTTCAATACAAAAATTGTTGAATTATTTTGAGGTGTATTCTCCTCCATTGTATGATCCTAATATTTTGATTTTTCTTCCGATCAGGTTTTCAATCTGAGCTTTGAATTCTTGAAACTTGGTAAGGACTCCATCCTTGTTCTTCAGAAAGTAAATCCAAGTTTTCCTGGAGTGATCATCTATGAAGAGTACATAGTATAAGTACCCATTTAAGGATGCAACAGTCATTGGTCCACATACATTTGAATGTATCAAGTCCAAGATTTCCTTGGATATGTTGTCACTGCTAGGAAAGGATCCTTTAACATTTTTGCCAAGGGCACAACCTTTGCAAACACTGTTATGTTGAATCTTGATCTTTGGTAGACCTATTTCCATTTTCCCTAGAGATGGAAGATCTCTATAATGAATGTGAGCGAGTCTTATATGCCATAACTCACTCAAGTTGATAGTGTCATGTAATAAGGCTTGAACGAGTTTGATGGTCAATTTGTACAAGCTTTTTTCTCTAACACCAATTACTTTGGAAGAGTTTATATGAGAGTATTTGTGTCATGCAAGAAATTTTCCTTCTGAGAAAGTGATTTTGTAACCTTTGTCTTCCAAGGCCGAAATAGAGACAAGGTTTCTCTTCATCCCAGGTACATATAGAACTTCCTCTAGTTTAAGCTGCATATTTCAATCTAGTTGGAAGGTAGAAGTTCCAACTCCTCTCACATTATATCTGGCATCATCTCCAAGAACATGTAGATGTGTCTCTTTCTCAACGAAGTGTGTTAGATGATTTCTAATACCGATCATGTGCCTGGAGGCACCACTGTCAATTAGCCAAGTATTATCATTGATAGGAACCATACATGAGAGTGTTGTGATGTTGATGTCTTTATTTCTTTGAGATCGTGTCTTCCTGGAACTGAGCTTGTTTGAACCATCAAGCTTGCTTCCCATAATGATTTTGCTCATCTTCACAAACCCTTGTCAACTAGGCTAGAAAACCTAACGGCTAGGCTAGGCTAGCACTTTTAGGTTTTGTTGGGCTTATGACTGCCAACAATAAGCCTTGAGAAATATGATAGACCTCGTAAGCTGAAGAGCTTCTTCAAGAAGTTGCAGAAGTACAATTCTGAATTTTTCTGCAGAATTTGGCAAAACCCTAGAAACCCTTATAGCCAAAAAATCAAAATGCCCAAAAATGCAATCTGAGACTTGTTGGAGGTGCATTGGAGGAGTCTGTACACTTCTATGTTGTTTTTAGCCCCAACATCCAAGTTTTGAGTGCTGAAAACTTTAAGAAGAGGAGGTCGTACGGAATTTCTGGAAACCCTAGGAGGGTCGTACAGTTTCTGCAAATGTGTGAGAGAAAGGATGGAAAATGCTTGTGCAATGGGATCTTCAAGACCTATGCTCTGATACCATGTTGATTTTTCAATAGATAAGGTTAAGCATGTAGTTCATTTCAATTTGTCTTAACCATGAACAATTATGTTGCAGCATCCAAGATCACAAGAAGAAACACCATGCACAAGAACACAAGAAGTATCCTGGGAAACCCTTCTCAACAAGGGAAGAAAACACAGCCAAATCCTTTGCTATAATCTTCAAGAGAAAGACCTTCACCACCAAAAGACTTGGCACATAAAAGAGTGCTCAAACCCTAAAGTCTAGCGCCCAAGAGAGGTGCACACCTTTTCCTAAGAGAATGTACTTGCTGAAATTTCCAACTTGTGTGAAGAATATGATTCCAAAATGGGGAATCCTCCTTTACTTATTTTAGAATTGTCCTATCAACAGAAGTGTCTATTGGCACAACAGGGCCGACCTCTCTAAGTCACATTATAATTAATATTAACCAGATTAATTATCTTTTACATTTATTACTAAACACATTAAGGTGGGGCCAACCCGTACCCTTTACATAACAATTAGGGTTACAGGTAGGTCCGACTCTTGAACAATACATAGCAAGGGATCTAATACACCCACTAGTGCTCATCCACTAGGGGCACATCCATAGGATGTCATATCTTTGGCTCACTGCATTACACAGAAGAACTAGATCTTCACACGTTCATTTGTGCTCGTCCACAAGCACGTCCACTCTACAGATCTTCTTTCCCACTGCCTCACACAAGAGAATCATCTGAAGTTTTCTCGTCAACTCTGTAGCTCAGAGGAGGCTAATACATCTACACTTATGTTCACATGACGATGCACCCAACACTTTGGGATTTCACATGTTCACCTTGTGCTCAGCCACAGGCACGTCTAGCTCAACAGATCACCTTTCCCACTGGATAATCATCTGGATTTCTTCTCAACTCTCTGAATGGAGGAGGTCATCTCTACGTTCCAACGTTGTCTCTGGCAGGAACCACGTACCCTTCTTAGGGGCTTTCTCTCAGGTTTGTAAGCCGAGAGAAAGACTCACATAGCTACAATGATCCACATCTCACAGGTTTGTAAGCTAGAGAATGTCTCACATAGCTTCAATCATCAACATGATGCATAGTTTCTTCTTCCTTGAGATCTCCAGAAACTAAATTTACTAACATTTTGAAATTAGAAGCAGTTCAGTGTGAGTCTTTATTGAGATTGCAGACCATTTTCCTTAGCATGGAACATTTAGTATCCAAACCTTGAATTTGCCTCTTATGTTGAACAAGAGTGTCCATGACCAAAGCATTATATATATATATATATATATATATATATATATATATATATATATATTGGTGTTCTTCTCATGAACCTTGTTGATCTCTGAGAAAATTGATGTCCTGTTATTATTTATAAATTTGTTGTGTCTGTGAAGTACTCTATGCATCTCTTGAACTTCCATGTAGGCCATCTTCAAGAGCTCTTTATGTTGCCCAATTAGAAGAGGATAAAGAGATCCAAAAGAGAAATTATCATCAACCAACCCTTAAATTCCCTAGAAATAGATGTTGCATACCTAAGAGAATTACCAACCCAGGGAGAGGATTGTACCAGAGGAGATAGGGTGAGGTGGACGAGGGAAACCATCCTTCAAAATATGAATCCCCAACAACAAACAAAATCTCCAAGGAAAAACAATTCAAAAGGAAACCAAGACCCTAGACAACTAGCATCGATATCAAGCACCAAAACAAATTTTTAAATTGGAGCACCACAACAAAACCACCAAAGCCCAACATACTGAACAAAAACTCCAAAGCATTAACAAGAGTCAATCAAGGATTCTTACCTGAAAGACAAGCAGAACCAGGGATGGCCACCACCATGAGCTATCACCAAGCAAGCCACTTGCGCAGTGATCCATTATCCCATCTGAGTCCAAAGGTAATTCACAATGAGTTTCAAAATGTTGATCGTGAGTTGTGGTTAGCATGTGTGGGGTTGGGGAAGTAGTGATGTCATTTGTATCTTGTTGCCCAAATGATATCCCCCACTTTTGTGACTGCCTTGACATGTGTTGGTTAGTGAAGTCCAAATGTGCCTTCATATTTGCAAGATTGTTAGCTTGTCAATTGAGAGCCCTCGTGTCCTAGAAGAACGTAACCTCTTGGAAAAGAAGGGTCTCTTTTTGAATTCTCACAATGAGTGATGCTAACTTGCTATCAAAGAGAGTCTTTTTAGAGTTCAAAAGGTTGATATTATGCTCGAATCACCAATGACAATCAACATCCTCACTCTATTTGCATTTAGCAATAGTGATCCCTAAAGAAGAGCATACAAATATGCATGATTATTTGTAGTTGTCCCTAAGCCCCATGCATAAGTCACTTCATGTTTACCCCCGAGATCAAGAATGATCCCACCCGCCCCTACCACCCATACATTGGTTTTAATTATTATAACGTATTTAATCATTATAATAATAAAGTTTTCCTTTCCTTCCGATGTAATTTATGAGCATTGATTTTCGTCAATGTATGTACTATTTTGTGAAACATTAACCCGGGTACTATAATGCAATTCACAATAAGAGGTACATTTATAAATGTGTTGATGAAGCTTATATATGCACTAGCTCTACAACACAATTTGTTAACGTTGTTGTCTTGTTGTCACATGCGTGGATCCCTGGACAAGAACCTCTTTAGGGCCTCACTTGATGTCCCCACCGGGTTAGGGCCATAATCAGGCCGAACGGTTTACCCCGTTTACCATCCACAAAATATGGGGAAGCACTCGGGTTTCCCTTGCTGTATTCCTAGGAAAAAAAAATTAATATTAATATTATATGTTAGCTAAACATAAATACAAATGAAAATAATATATATAAGAGAAAGATTTGATATGTAAACCTAATATAAACAGTGCTATATTATGGATCTACACTGATTTTAACCGATTATAAATTTTAACCGATTTTAATTTTGAGGGGATATTATATTTATTTTTGTTTTATATGAATTAATTTTATTGAACTAACATCTACCAGCATTACCCACATTAGATTATGTCATACTTAAATACTTAAATGCAGAACGTCTCTCAACGCAATAAAACATATCCCCCGTGACCTGCTTTAGGGGTAAATACTCATATATGCATGGGACACCCCAATGTCATGTGACTTAATCCATAATAGAATATAACACAGAAATCGGATACCCACGGGTGCAATCATTTCCATAAAGAAACCTGTAGAGTGTTTGAAATTGGAATTCCAATAAGAGGTTGAATCATTTCAATAACCTAAAAAGGAACCACATCCACATTAGACACTCGTTTCAATAACCTAAAATGTAACCACATCCACATGGGACACTCTTTATTGATTTCAGGCAGATGCAATGAGGGAGATAAAACTCTCTTAGCAAAGGATAGTCCATAAGAAAGCGAACTTTGCAATCCACCTGGCAAAAGACGGCTGAATGGCTGAATTTGCCTGCAAAAAATGCAACATCTAATAGGAACTTTGACTTAATTCAAGTAATGTTTTATGGAGAGTTAGACTTCTAACCCTTTGTTACTAAAGAGGTGTCATTCTCAATGCCAAATGTTTTCTATGGCGCAGTAAAAAGAAAGTCTGCTCAAGCTACCACCTTTAACAAAGATCCAAGCAAAGTGAGCTTGCCTTTGGTATTTTGAATGAGAATGACTGCTAAACCAGATTTATAGCAAAGAATCTAGCGTTCACCGCCAGAATGCAACCTTTTATCTTCGATTAGATATTTCATATTTGCAATCTAGCAAAATGCAACCAACAGCTTGATTATTTTATAAATTAGTTTAATAAATTAAAGAAAAAACTTATTCTGATAGCTTGATCATAGAATTTAAAGACTATGAGTCTTTAAATTCTTTGATAAGCTACCAGATTTATCAGGTTCTTGAGATTGTATCAACAAAGATTACCAGAGCCTTGAGTAGTGTGGCTTTTTCCTACTTTGAAAAAATTTTAAAGACTAAAGACTACAAAGAAAAGGGAAAATGAAGTGAATTGATAATATATCCGATACAATTGCTTGAGAAACGAGTAATCTTTCAGGGGCAACAAGCAGTCTTACATCTTCAGAAATATATGCATATGACTTCAGCCCTTGTTCAGTTTTGAAACAGAGCAAAGCTGGTATGTTACATATTCAAATTTATATACCATAGACTTCAAAGTACACAACCAGATGCTTTGAAGTATCCTCTATTCACTTGGAGTATTTAGTGCAGAATGCAATGCCTCTTCAAGATACTTCTCCGCTGCTGCATATTCCCTCCTCTTATCCTCAATAGCTAATGCAGCAAGAGCTTTGTCCTGTCCAATAACAGAAATATTTAAAATTATAACTGCTACAAATCATGACTGCTTTACTGAGACATTATCAAGGAAGAATAAGTACAAAAGAATGAGGAAAAGGAACCATACAGGTGGCAAGTCTTGGTAACTTCTTAGAGTATCCAACAAGGGTTTTGTCTTTTTTTCTAGTTCATTCCGATTTTCAACCATTTGCATCAACACACCATGACTGATCTCTGGAGTATATCCCACTCGAGTCAGCAATGCCTGCGCAGAGAAGGAAGGAATCCATTTGAAATGAACAAATCATATTTTAATATTTTGATCTCCATAGACAAAATTGGGACCCACACCAAAGAGCTCTAGAGTGAACAGCGAAGTTCAGATATTAGCTCAGATATCCGCTGGGGTTAATATTTCGATCTCCACAGACAAAATTGTGACCCGCACCAAAGAGCTCTAGGAGTGAACAGCGAAGCTCAGATATTAGCAATTTAGCACAGAGGAACATAGATATCCGCCGGGGTTAAAGATCTACTTTTTGCTAGATGTCCATAAGCAATAGTTAGAAATTTTTATTTCTATGTGGCATTATTATAATTTTTGCAATAATACTAGCAATATACCATGTACATTTAAATTGTTTTCTAAATAAGAAAAGGGCACTGTATTCCCGAATCCCTACCTTATAGTTTGAAAGTTGCTGCAAGTATTGACGCTCTTTTGAAACCATGATCCTCAGGTTGGTCTGCCACTGTACCATCGGACCCTCACGGCCAGCTATCTCTTCTTCCAATTGTGCAAGTGTTCTTTAAAAGACAGTATATATACATTAGCTTTTTATTCAAATGCAATCATCCAAAAGAAGAGTACAGTGCTAAATGTATGATGAGGCTGGTCTTCTATCTGTGAACATGACTAGATACGATGAAGGCAGTTGAAATTGCACGCAATAATTTGTGTATGAGGTTTCAAATTTTATAACAGAGTTTCATTTTAAGGCATTCCTTGCAAGTTTTGAGATCATAAAACAGCAAATGCATTGAAATCTGTAACATAACCATGTCGTACATACCGCTTCAAATAAGTCAGCCTTGCTATGGCTTTTCGAGTATTTTCAAGAAGAATTTTGGACTCCTTTTGTGCTCTGGCCCTCTTTTCCTCCACATCAGTTTTCCTCAAAGAAAGGTCTCCCATTGCAACAAGAAAACTGCATTTTCTCTACAAATCAGCCATAAAAAAGAAGATAAAATAATAAAGAAATTAAGAACGGCCATGTAAAATGCTCACCTGCTCATTTCAGTGTCTTTGATATTCAACAAGTTCGAAACGCTTGCAAGCATCTGGGCTGATGTCACAGCATTTGGAGAGAGGTTTTCATGGGCCAATCCTGCGCTATCCAAAATCTCTCTTAATCTTGCAGCTGTAAGCAGGTGAATGACATCCATACTATCAGTTAACGTAAAATGAAACTTCCCTAGAATTTCAAGAAAACTTCTGTATTTTTTCTTCTTCGGAATTTTAAGAAAAGCTCTGTATCTGTTAGTGTAACTCTGTACTTGCATCGCAATCAATATAAAATATTCTAATGAAGTTCCAGAGTCTGAAAGGCATCCAAACTTGCAATGATCTTGAGAATGAGTTGGCATCCATTATTGTAACTGGTATATGTATGAATATAGCCTTTCAGAATATTCTTTTCAAGCAAAAAGTTTTCAAGCACCTTTCAAACTTATCTACAATAAAAGCCTGCAAGTAACCCTTTCTCAATCAATTTCATTTCATGTAGCACAAAATATATTATTAAAAAGTTTCCCGCCATCACTGACACGAGCTGTATTTTTCAATATAGCTCTTTCACTCAGTCAAATTTTATGATCTACTATTTTAAAATCCCACATTTTGAGGTACCTCCCCATTTTGAAAGTGGTAGTCTCAAAAGTCTAGTATATAATGGGTTAAGATTGAGAGGTTTAATGAGGCCAGAAAGGCACCGACACACCTTCGACACAGGGTATTTCATTGCTGACATTTCAAACTTTATCTGGTGGTATCACACATTTAGTAGAAAAATTGAATTTAAAATTGAACACGTGCATTGAATAAAGATAAGTCACAAGATGATGATATGCTGGACAATAACAGTGTCCAAATACAATACAAAAGGCAAGGGATGTCCCTTGATACAAGATACATTGTTTTAATCAATGTTGTGAGACTCTAGCTTGGCAAAAGTTCGACCAGCTTGGGACCGGCAAAACTCGGCATTTCCATCCATAAAATATATAAAACAACAATTTATCCATCAATTAATCTCATCAAATATGGTAATATAACATTTTCCCACTTCAAATTTGTCTCAAACACTAAAGTCTGAAATATATATCAAAATTTCAAATAACTTGCAATCCATCATGATCAAATAATAAGTTCAAGTTTCAATAATTCAATTACTGTACCAGATAAATCATGACATAATCATAAACTCAAAATAGGCAATGTCTCCAATCTCGAGTCTCATCTACTAGCGTCAAGGATGCCTAGCATGTGCCCTTCAAGAGCTAGGGCCTGCAGCACTAGTCTCATGTAAAAGCTGAGATGTCGGTGTGTCAAGGGTATCAAATAACAATGTGCCAAAGAGATCACTAGCCAGTGTGTCAGGCCAACTCAAATCATTAAGAGAGTCATCCTCCACGACCTAATCGATTCTAGATCAATATTATCCAATGCAATTGGATCATCCTTTGGTTTCAATTGTTTTGTGAGCAGGCAAATGTTGTAGTAAATGAAGACCAACTTGTTCAATCACTCATGCTGCAAGCTGTTGTACTTCTTGGTGTGGATGTGCTCAGAAACTGACCAATTGCACTCATAACCTAAAGCGCTGCAAGGCTGACTCAAAACCAGTGTTATTAGAACAGGACCAGAACTGGTGGTATTGACCAGTCCAACTGGTTTTGGCACCATACCGGTCCGGTTCGGTGTTTCAGAACAGTTCCATACAG
>ML789322.1:0-13207 GCA_009831015.1 Picea engelmannii
ACCTCATGGAGCAAGAGCCTTTTCTGATGCAAGCCCAGGCCGGTAGTGATGGAGGCTAGTACTGCTGGCAGGACAAGTATGGTTGAGAAGAAGAAAAGATGGGCCCTCAAGGGCCATGCTCAAGTCAATCTGCTCTCGTACTCGATGTCTAGGACCATGTGGGCCTCGAGACATGATCTCCTAGTTATCCCTAGATATCGGGGATAACAGGTAGCTATCCTTGACACAACAATGAGCATTGGGGTTAGAGAGGGAAATTTATATAGGTTGTGCGACAAGCTTGTTTAGGCCTTGGTACATGACAGTGACAACCCGTGTGAGTTATAGCATAATAGGGTGGGACACTTGCACTTTAGGGCATTCCTGATTCTGAGGGAGATTGTCACTGGTCTTCTAGATTTCAACATCGAGCAACATGGCGTGTGCACTTAGCAAGAATGCCAAGGCTGCTTTTCCAAGCAGCGAGAGTAGGTCCAAGGGGATCTTGGATTTTTTTTGTTCATTTGTATGTGGACCGATGTCAATAGCATCAATGGAGAGAGTGTCATACTATGTGACGTTCATTGATGACTTTTCTAGGAAAACCTGGATCTTCTTTATGAAGACCAAGGGTGAGGTCTTTAGTCGGTTCCAGGAGTTGAAGGCCTAGGTGGAGAACCAGATAGGGAAGAGGATCAAGGCCTTGAGGTCGGACAATGGGGGTGAGAACACTTCCAATGACTTCACGGATTTCTGCAAGGAGGCAGGGGTCAAGAGGGAGTTGACAGTCTCATACAACCCTTAATAGAATGGGGTACAAAGAACTGATCCATCATCGGTTCTGCCAGGGCTATGATACATGACCAGGATTTGCCTATGTTCCTTTGGGCAGAGGCATGTAACATGGTAGCATATGTGTAGAAAAGGAGTCCTCACAGGATATTGGGGGACAAGAATTCTAAGGAAGCATTCACATGAGTGAAGCCATAGATAGGACACTTGAGGATCTTAGGTTGTCCAGTATACATCCATGTGCCTGTGGATAAGAGGACAAAGCTGGAGCCTTAAGGATAGAAGGGCATACTTGTGAGGTATAGCAAGACTTGAAAGGCCTACAAGATCTTCATTCCAGTGCAGAGGAAGACAATCGTGAGCATATATGTTAAGTTCGAGGAGAACTTAGCATCTATGAAGTCTCAGGAGCCACTACTAGTGACAGAGGACGAGGAGAAGGCTCCAAAGGATGAGCAACACTTAACTACTTCCAGTTCAGGAAGCCAACCTTAAGGTGATGGGGAGGAGTTAACAACCCCTCCTAGTTTTGTTAGGAGACCTCGATGGTTGACACAAGCATTGAGGGATGCTTACGAGCATGTTGAGTCTCCTAGGAGCACTATCAGGGAGAGCAGGCCTCCAAGGAAGTTTCCCAACGATATGGCGCTTATGAGTAGCATCATTGATGCTGAGCCTTCCAGTTTTGAGGAAGCGACAGATCAACAGGTTTGGCGGGATGCCATGATGGAGGAGTACACCTCCATCATGAAGAGTGATGTATGGGATATAGTGTAGAGAACGGAGGAGAAACAATGGTGAGTTCGGAGTGGATCTTCAAGATCAAGCATGCTACAGATGGCATCATTGAGAAATTCAAGATCGAGCTGTTATATCTATTACCTCGGTCATGGGTTGGAGGATTCATCAGATGGACATGAAGACAACGTTCCTCAATGGAATCATTGAGGAGGAGGTATATATAGAGCAACCTCAGGGCTTTGAGGTACATGAGAGGGAGTCTCATGTGTGTAGGCTTAAGAAAGCCTTGTACAGACTCAAGTAGGCACCTAGGGCATGGTATTCCAGGATTGAAGGGTACTTGCAGAGTATGGGTTTCACCAAGAGTGAGGGCGGATCCTAACTTGTACTTCATACTTGTTAGGACTGATTCGCTCATCTTGGCGCTGTACGTGGATGATTTGTTTCTCACAAGTGTGTTAACCCCCCATGCCTAGGGGTAACTGGAGGAGATCATGTCTCTAGGCCCGCTATGGAGAACATGATCTATACCATGATGATGATGATCAACATGTCCACAAATGGTAGCCCAACAACCCCCCTCATTTTCCTCCCAACACAGATCAACCAAGGCTCATCACATTCAAGCAACCCAAAGTATGGGAGATGGTAAACTATTGTCACGATGAGGTATGTTAGTCCTTTTTTTCATGCAAAGTGTTGCACTTAATTTGTCGGGCATGTGAATGAGGATCTTTGGTTGAAGTTGGATAATGGATCACTAGTTTGGGAATTTGTGTCAATTGCCTTGTTTCACCTTGGTGGTCAACTTCTATGCCCTAGTCCCATGTTGTCACCGCCTAGGGAAAAGGGGTACTACTGGGGGCCCCTCCCAAGGGTAATGCTTCGTTCCTACCATACTTGACACTTTCCATCCTGGATCCTCTCATATTATACTAAACTTCAACTATTGTCCATTCTCTCATGAGAAGAGGGGCTGAAGGCGCAAAGGTTGTTTCACAATTGCTATAAAAGAATATGAAAATGATGCTAGAAAAGAAAGTGAACATAGCAAAGCAGGACCACCAAAAGTCGGTCCAACTTGAGCTCTACTCTTTTAGTGCTTGCCCCGGTCCCAAAAAAGTAATGCTATAGCTTGAAACCCTACATAAAAGGGGACCCACAAATTTGTGATTATAAATGAAAGCATGGACTAGAAAAAGGCAAAAAGGGGTTTGGAAAAAGGTAGCACGAAAATATGGGGTTAATCAAGAGAAAGCACACCCTCCACAAAGGCGTTCATAGAGATGGATTAACACCATAAGCCACGAAGTAAGCCCTGAAACGATATCACTTTCACACTTAGTGTTGGTGGGTTTTTACTTTCCCTTGTCACTCTCGGGACCTATCCCTCTACCTGGGTTATTTTATTTCTTGTCTAGGTGGCACACCTAATAGGGTTGGATGAAGACCCTCCCATACTTTAACTTGGTAACTCACATGGGATCCTAGGCTGGTGTGATGCTTGAAGGGGATACTGAGGTGAATTATCTTACATGGCTTATATCTTAAGTTGCAGCTTACTTTGCATGTTTTAAGGACTAATGTTTCTTATGAACTTTGGCTAACCATGTTTTATATTTTGGCTTGTTTTGGATGCCCGTGACATGGTTCTTGAGGGATGTTCTGGGCTTGTTCCCAAAACGTTGTGCCTTTTTTGCAGGACTTTGACACGTGTGATGGAGAACAGTGGGACATCCAATGACTCATCACCCTCAGACAGTGGCTCTCACATTCTCAGAACCTTGGATGATGGACAGATGGGCTTAGTTTGAGCAGTCCTGATCATTATGCCACACATATGGGCTAGAATCCCACAGGCTAGGCAGAGCACCCTAGGGCTTTTGTGTACGGAGGATAGAGGACGTTCCAATAGTAGGCCTTTGTACACCATTCAGAGCCTTTGTACACCATTCAGAGATATCATTGTAGCTCTCTCAACCCTGGATGTGGCCTTTGGATGCCCTTGATGTCACTCTCTAGCCTTTGACGCCATCTTCTTGGCTAGGGTTTGGTGGATGGTTTGGTTCTGAAGAGAATGGGCATGATTTGGGCATGGCAAACTCATTGGATAATTGGCTGCTGTTACAAAAGTTTGCTACAACCATCTGATAACACTCTAATTTTCTGCATACACTCTTGTAAAGGTGGCCTAACTTATTCAGAAATCGCATCTAACAATTGGATAATGTTCTAGTGGATGTATGCTAAATTTTAATGGTCAATTGTTGCATTTCTGAGCACTAATTGTTGCTGCTGTTATAAATTATTTACTGCTGTCATATCATTGTTTACTGTTGCAATTTTATAACATCAATTGCAACGTATCTTGTCTAGTGTCTTAAAGAGGTATTAATTGCATGTTTGGACATGGAAATAATCATATAAATGTTGTAAATTGTTCTTGTTCTAGGCAGGTACTCAAACAACTTCATACCTCTTCTACTACCTTGACCTAGACCACTCTTTCGGTGATCAAGAGGGGGTGGTAGGCTTGGCTACTATACTTGCTACTTTGATCCCTTGAGGTCACCAAGGAAGCCTCCCTTGTGGTGGACCTCTTCCATCACTAAAACGAGGAAAGTTTTTACTAAGGTGACAGTGGTAGGATCTTCCATAGTTACTCAAGATTTGGGGTCTTGTGTTGGGCTTTGCACAAGTACAAGTCCCGCGATAACAACTTGCAGAGGAGTTTATAGTAGGGGGAAAAGAAGATTTGGCTACAGAGTTCGAGATGAAGGACACTGGCTTGATGCATTAATTTTTGGGGTTAGAGGTATGGCAGAGATTAGATGAGATCTTCCTTGGTCAAGGGAAGTACAAAGTAGATATCTTGAGGAGATTCAGGATGGAGGATTGTAGACCGATGGCTACACCCATGGTTACCAATTTGAAGAAGGTTGTCACTTTAGATTAAGATTTGGTGGACCCCAGGTTATACAGATAGTTGATAGGTTCTTCGATGTATTTGGTTGACACCGTACCATATATATGTTTTGCTGTGAACACCTTGAGCCAGTTCATGGTGGAGCCGAGGCAAGTGCATTGGGTCGCAGTGAAACATGTGCTCAGGTACTTGAGAGGTACAATGGAGTATGGTCTGAGGTATCTTGGAGGTGATGGAGTGAGGTTGAAGGCATATACAGAGTTAGATTGGGTAGGGAGTGCAACAGATAGGAAGAGCACCTCAGGGTGCTGCTTCAACTTGGGATTAGCAATGATATCATGGTTCAATAGGAGGAAGACTTCCATAGCACTCAGTTCAGTAGAGGCAGAGTATATGGCAACGAGTATGGCTAGTTATGAAGCCATTTGGCTTCACAAATTGCTTATAGGATTATTTGATCAAGAGTTGGAGCCCATGTTGA
Organism: Picea engelmannii; assembly: GCA_009831015.1. NCBI lineage: Eukaryota > Viridiplantae > Streptophyta > Pinopsida > Pinales > Pinaceae > Picea > Picea engelmannii. Next base: position 4,920 of record ML789322.1, read on the forward strand.
TATACTGTGATAATCAGAGTTGTATCAAACTCTTTGAGAATCCAATATTCCATGACAGGTCCAGGTATATTGAGATCAGGTATCTCTTCATCCGAGCCAAGATCCAAAAGGGAGCAGTTAAGCTTCAATATATCTCCACAGATGAGAAGGTTGCATATATTATGACCAAATCCTTGGTTAAAGGGAAGTTTGTGTTCTTTAGGGACAAGCTTGGAGTGGTGCAGAGTACCTTCGTCCCTGAGAGGGAGTGTTGATGTTTGCAGCATCGGACATGTACTTCCGCACTGGTCTAAGTGTCTAGATGCGTGGAAGTCGTCTAAAGCCTTCAACCTTAGTAATTTACTTTAATTAACAAAAATGTTAAAGTAAAGTGCTTTTTATAATTAATTGAGTTTAATTTAATGAAATGCTAAAGTTATTAGCATTAGTGAATTAAATGAATCTTAGCCATTCATCTCAAGTGAGGTGAGATCTAATCTCAACCATTATTCACTTTGGAGATTAGGGTTATGTTTGTTTCAGTCAAAATTCAAGATTATAAAAGCAAGGCTAAGTAGAAGGGAACGACACACAACAATACATCTATTGGAGTTAGTGACTCATAAAGAGAGCAAAGCAATTTTGCTCAAGGAGATCTTAGCAAGGGTGAAGAAGGATTTTCACTTAGAGATATGATAAGTCCAAAGGAGAAGGAAGCAAGACAACAACAACAACAGTAGTAGGTATAACCGCAGGATCAGATTGTATAGAGTTGTTGACAACACCGTACGTGTTGGACAGATAATCCTTGGCGCGTAGGTACATGCCTCATAGGCAGTGCAGGGCGTGGGTACACACAAAGCGAGTTCGACGGGGCACGGGTACACAGACACAGGTCAGTTAGGGTGCGTATACATGCTAGACAGAGGGACATGGCGTGTGCATACACACTGTACAGGCTTGTTAGTGTGTACAGAGCCGTACAGTCGACGACATAAGTGCTAGGCAACAAATCGAGCTATCAGGAGTTTGTTGTATTTTCTTTTTCTATTCTCAGTGGGCAGATTTCCCAGTTTGGGAACCCCTTGTAATCTGGGAAGTTATTTGAATGAAAAGCTGATTTGAAGGTGAAATTTTGCTTTGTATGTGTGAAATTTGGTTTCTTGTTGGTTCCGCTGATTTGTTTATTTTTGGTTAATTATTTAGTCAATATATTTTATTCTGTGAGTTGTACATTTATTTTTCGGCAAGGAAATCACAAGGTAATAATTTATCTAGAAGAGAAAATTAATAGTGAGAACCCAGGAGGTAACAAACATCACATGTCACTACTTTGGTAAAGTGGGCCATATGAAGAAGCACTCTAGAAAGAGGTTGGCTGATTAGAAAACCAACTAGGGAGGACTTTAGTAGAAGGCTCATGTTGCATAACATATAGAGGAGAATGAGTCAACCTTCTATGCATTCATGGCTAAGTAGCCAACGAATCAACTCCAATTTATCTTAGGGTCTAACTTTCTTCTCTTCTCATATGGAATCCATGCATAAGCATTAGAATCAAAGACCTTAAGATGACTAACTCTAGGCTTCCTCCTAGACCATGCTTCCTTTGAGGTCTTTTGATTCACCGCCATCGTTGGATATCTATTCAACAGGTATATTGTTGTGAATATTGCCTCAACTCAAAACCTATTGGGAACTCACTTGTTCTCCTTCATATGCCAGGCCATCTCTATGATAGTATGGTTCCGCCTCTTAACCACCCCATTTTGTTGTGGAGTGTAGGGTATAGTGATTTGTTTTTTGATTCCATGTTTAGCACAAAAGTTATTGAATTCTTTGGAACAAAATTCACCGCCATTGTTAGACCTAAGAGTGGTAATGTGACACCTTGAATCTTTTTCTACTAATGTTTTAAAATTTTGAAATTCATTAAACACTTTAGATTTCAGTTTCAGAAAGTACACCCACATTTTCGTATGATGGTCTTCAACAAACAAAAGGCCCAAAACCTGTTGGGAACACACTTGTTCTCTATCAAACACCAGGCCATCTCTGTGTTAATATGGTTGCAGCTCTTAACCACTCCATTCTGCTGTGGAGTGGGTGTAGTGAACCGTCTTTTGATTCCATGTTTAGCACAAAAGTTATTGAATTCTTTGGAATAAAATTCACTGCCATTGTCAGACCTAAGAGTGGTTGTGCGACACCCCTACTCTTTTTCTACTAATGCTTTAAATTTTTGAAATTCATTAAACACTTCAGATTTCAATTTTAGAAAGTACACCCACATTTTTTTACTATAGTCTTCAACAAATAGAAGGAAATACTTGGCATCGATGAATGATGTCGTGTTCATTGGTCCACATACATCTGCATGAACTAGTTGAATGAGTTTAAGTGCTCTCTAAGCTTGTCCTTCATCAAATGGTGCTTGGTGTTGCTTCCCTACTTGGCAAGCTCCGCATACACCTTGAATTTGTTGTTGGATATCAGGAAGTGCATCTACCAAATTCCCTCGGGATAACTGAGAGGGATAGATCAAGTTAAGATGCCCATACCGCTGATGCCAAAGTGTATTGATGTCTAATGCACTTTTGGCTGCCAATGCATGCTCTTTGACCTGTTCAAAAGTGCATGAGACATTAGTACACTTTGGCATCAATGGTATGGGCATATTAACTTGACCTAGCTCTCTCAGTGATCTCGAGAGAATGCAGTAGATGGATTTGCTAGTATCTAACAACAGATTCAGGGTGTATATGAAGCTTGCTAGGCAGGGAAACAACACTGAGCGCCATTTGATGAAGGACAAGCTTGGAGAGCAGAGAGAGTCCTTCTGTTAGTTCATGTATACTTTTGTGGACCAATGAACACAACATCAGTGACCGGTGCCAAGTATTTTCTTCTGTTTGTTGATGACTATAGTAGGAAAATGTTGGTGTACTTTTTGAAATTGAAATATGAAGTGTTTAATGAATTTCAATAATTTAAAGCATTAGTGGAAAAAGAGTCGGGGTGTCACATTACCGCTCTTAGGTATGACAATGACAACGAATTCTATTTCGAAGAATTCAATAACATTTGTGCTAAACTTGGAATCAAAAAATAGTTCACTACACCCTACACTCCATAGTAGAATGGATTGGTTGAGAGGCAGTGCCGTACTATCAAAAAGATGGTTCAATGTATGTTGAGAACATGTGCGTTTCCAATAGGTTTGGGCCAAGGAAGTATTCACAACAATATACTTGTTGAATAGATCTCCAATGATGGCAGTGAAGTAGAAGACCCCAGATGAAGCATGGTTTGGGAGGAAGATTGGAGTCAATCATCTTAAGGTCTTTGGTTCTACTGCTTATACCTAGATTCTAGATGAGAAAAGAACCAAGTTAGACCCTAAGAGCAAGAATTTGACGATCATAGGGTACAATGACAGCCATAAATCCTACAGATTGGTTGATGTTGACATTAATTAGTTGAAATTTAGTAGATATGTCGTAGTTGATGAGGAAGGTGGACCTTTTAAGACTTCTTTAGAGATCAAAATCATAGAACAACAACCTGTTTCGGCTAAGGATTTAGGTATCGAACTTTAGGAAGCTCCACTTGAAAAGAGGGAAGATTCTGAGCACGAGGAGTTTTTGGGATCTAATTTTGATGATACAAATATAGGTAGCCCAGGTCATGGTGACAACTTTGATGGGGAATATCCCAAGAAGAGAACAAAGTGGTGGCACAACACCATTGGAGATGTTCATATAGACTGAGGGATGATCATCGAGAAACAAGAGCAAGAAACCTAATACGGTCAAATTTGCTCTAATGGCTAATGTTCATGAAGTATATGAGCCACATGTGTTCGAGGATGAAGAAGGGAGACTTGAATGGGAGAAGGCCATGGTAGTTGAACATGAAAGTCTAACGAAAAATCAGGCTTGGGATCTCTTAGCTCTTCCACTAGGGAAGAAACCCATTGGCTGCAAATGGGTGTACAAGGTCAAGTATAAGGCAAATAGTTCACTTGACAGGTACAAGGCACGATTGGTTGGAGATGGCATTAACTATGAGGAGACCTGTGCTCCTACAACAAAGATGAGCATTATGCGATTAGTTCTATCCATGGCAACATAGTTTGGCTGGAAGGTCCATCATATGGATGTGGAGAGTGCCTTCCTCAATGGAGATTTGGAGGAAGAGGCCTACATGTATCAACCATAGGGATTTCAAGTTTCAGGGAAGGAGCATCTCGTTTGCAGACTTAAGAAGGCTCTATATGGCTCGAGACAAGCACTTCGTTCATGGTACATAAAGATTGACTACTTAGATGAACGAGGGTTCCAACAAAGTCCTTCAGATTCTAATCTATATGTCGAAAGCATTGGTAATGATATCATTCTTCTGGTCATTTATGTAGATGACATTGTTATTATAGGTAGTGAGGCAAGTGCTATTAAATTGATCAAATATGATATGTGTAAAGCTTTTGACATGACCGGTTTAGGCTTCCTACATTATAGTCTTGGTGTAGAAGTTTGGCAAATAGGTAGCAACATTTTTGTCTCAAACAAAATATGCCAGGTTTTTGCTTGATAGGTTCAGAATGATAGTTTGCTTGTTTACACCTATGGAGAAAGTACTGAAGCTTTCAGGAAAGAATGACTCTAAGGTAGTTAATGAGTCAGTCTATAGGTAGCTAGTGGGGAGCTTGATATATCTTACAACCATTAGGATTGATTTGAGTTACACTGTGAGTTTCATTTCCATATTTATGACAGTGTAAAGGTAGAGCATTGGATTGCAACAAAGAGGGTGTTGAGATATGTGAAAGGGACACTTGAATTTGGCATTTTGTATAGCAAAAAAGCAAAGACCCTAGGCTGTGTGGGTATATAGATTTAGATTGGGCAGGTTCTGTGGTTGATAGAAAATCAACTTTTGGATATGTATTTAGCCTTGGCCTAGGTGTAGTTACATGGACCAATAAGAAGTAGCATGTAGTAGCCCTTTTATTGACATAAGCATAATATTGAGGAGCAATGAAAGGAGCATGTGAGGCAGTTTGGCTCAGGAGGATGCTTCCAGACACGAAGATGCAATAGATGGGGCCAACACCCCTACTTTGTGACAATCAAGGTATTAGTGCTAGAAGTCGCCCCTAGACTGCTATAGGGACAAGCCTAGCACTCCTTCAGTTATTGCAATAATTTTATAAATAAGAATGTGTTTGGGTTTTGAAATAAGATGGATCTGGTAGACGGGAGAGAAAGAAAAAGAGAAACAGGCTAAATGCCGACCGATCAGTAAAACACCATTGGGCATGGAGTCAAGTAAACACCCTGTTGATTGGAGGCAATCAAATTGTATATGAGATCAGATGTTTTTATATGTAAATGGATAGAAGAATAGGAAATAGAAAAAAAGTAGAACACCTCGTCAAACCAAGATTCTCCTAGTCAAAAAGATGCAACGATACTTGAAACAAAACACATGGATGATAGGCAGTCACAACAAAATCTTTACCTCTCGGGAATCTATCATCCATAAGCTGCCATTGATTCTCAATGTCTGTAATTTATTCAAGTAGGAAGAAAGACAGAATGTAAAACAAAGAAAAAAGGGAAAAACAGTGTTTAGACAGGAAATTCATTCACAATCTGAATAAACAAATGTCATATATCTCCAATGTCAGAAGCGATTCCTAAATACAATGCCCACAGGCTTCTAATAACTCCGATAGATGTTGTTTCATCAATATCTTATCAGCCTTCTCCTCACCAGGCCTTACCCCTACAGGTCCTCTCTCTCCCATCTCTATTACAAATCACGGGTTAAATACCAATTATAACAAACTAACTGCCCATAATTTCTGGCAAAAATATCTAATTAAATCATGAGAATAATAAACAGAGTTAAAATGTTTCTCGAATTGTTTTGAAAATGCTGATTAAATCTCCTTAGAGTGGGAATGATCTTCATTTAATGAATCCCCTGCCATATGCCTTTGGATAAATTCAAGCCACTCCAATCTATGATGAAGCTGCCAATTGTACGTTTAACTGTAGAGGGGTGCCCTAAAACACGGGATTTGATTTCAGAAAAGATCTCGAATGGCTTGTATGGAATCTGGACTGTTATATTCAATGATGAATCCTCCTGCCACCTATAAAGTTTGATTCTTCTGATGCCAATCTGTCACTTGTTCCTTTTTCTGCCTATTATGCCTTTCAATGTTGAGAGGTGGTTAAAGCATGGGAAAAGGTCTCGAATGCTGAAGATGATCTGTCACTTCTGCTTTAATTATTTTCCTAACAAATCTGGAATTGATTTGTCACCTTTGACTTGCTTGAATCTGGAACATTTATCAAACTTGTCATTTTGATTACTTGATCTTTGTCCGAAAATCTGGAAATTAGTTTCTTTAATTGACACTCTGCCACCTGTGCCTTATTTGAAGAGATTAGATTCCCTTTCCTGATCTTAAAAACATAATTAGCCTTTCTGTGAATGCAATCGATAATGATAGCATATTGATTAATTCAACCTTTGAGAGATATTGTCCTGGCATTGGCATTCCCTGTTCCTGTTGTTGAGTAGAAGGAATCTGGCCTCTATCCAAGTTTCATAAACTTCGAAACTTGTGCAACAAAAACTTTGTATCTTTAACTTCCACTGCATAATCAGTAGGCACTTCTATGGAAATCGACTAATAATCTGCAGATTTTCAGACCAAGGCAAGAATGACTTTGTAGTATGCAATGTAATGATAGAATCTTTCCAGCCATTAAGGATGCTTGAATTGAGAAAGACATCCAATTTCAATGTTAGGTTTCCTTTCTCTATTCCTTCAGTCATTTCAAGATACTCTGCAGCACAACGTGCAGACACGATGTTCAGGGCACTTACGGTGATTATGATCCCATAGCAAAACTTGGCACAAAACTCAAATCCCTCTGGGCTCAACCATAGGACGTTTCTGATGGTGTTCCTTATTTGGCTTGGTCAACTGTTTTTGATTACTTAAGGCTGTTTTAGATGACATTCGATGCCCTTCCTTCGAGTCAACATTTAGAGTTTTGATATCATCTCTTTCACGTCTAGAGCCTACCTTGTTAGTTGATTGAAATCTTGCAGTTGATTGGGCCTTCTCAGATTCAAATTCCTTTCGTAAGAGAGCAGAGGCTCTAGCGTCCAAGTGTGGAGCATGAGGTAGAAATGTTTCTGAAGCTGAAAGGCCAGCCGGAGCTATCTTTCCAGTTAGACAAAGCTTAATGTCTGTTCTTATCTTTTCCCAATTTCCATACCCATAATAATGAATGCCAAGAAAAAGCCTTGCATCGTCAACTTGATTCCAGCTGCAAGACTTGGACCATGAGGGATTTCTAGGGTGTGTTTTCAATCGAAGCTGTGAAACAGGGTCATGAAACCGCTTGATACGTTTTGATAAAAGTTGGAGTTCCCTTACACGTTCTGCCAATTCCTGTGTTTTAACAGCCACTCCAAAGAAGTCCAAGACAGCTCCCTTGCCCTCGCCATTTACTGCTCTAACCACCTCTTTACATCCATTAATTAATGCTTCAAAAAGTTCCATTTGGGCACGGGTTGTAGCTGATTCAATTGATTCCCCAACTTCAGCTGCTATCACATTGATGTGGCTTGTGTCACCATATTTCTTTACCGCTTTAACAAAATTGTTTGCAAGCGATAATTTACTACCAGAGATTTGGGATACATGGCGGTTAGAGGATGAGAAAGTATTTTGAACACTTTCCAAGAACTGCCAGCCGTTTGAATACCATAATTCTCGACACCTGTCTTCATATTCAAACAATGTTGCCCAGCATTCACAAATACCAATTCAACACACGAAGATCTTAACTTTATAGCTAACCCTTGTTTTGTATGACTGCAGGTGCTTGGCCTTGAGGACTGGAGATTGTCCTTATGGCACAACCAAATTTTTTGGTGGAATTTATAATAAAATCAACCCTTATTGTATGAGGCGAGTTAAGAGCTTAGTACTACTTCTGCCATATACGATACCGGTGCTCAGGAACAACACCTCTTGGTGCTACGGGAATAACCCCATTCCTGTAACAAAGAGAACATTGAAAAATTAGTATTTGGATACTGTTAAATTTATATGCAGCAGCGAGAGCCATTCTTCTGGAGGATGGCCAAGACCCTAGATATGTCTAGGGCCCCTGGACTGGGTCCAGGGTACCCATGCCTGGGGCATTGGGTGTCTTGGTCTGGGACCAAGCTATTATAAGTCCCTAGATGTGTTCTAGGGCCCCTGGATGTGTTCC
>ML789322.1:23949-38835 GCA_009831015.1 Picea engelmannii
GGTTGTATTTTCATATTTATGTAGCAAAGTGTTTATTTGATGTTGTTGTTGTTTTACAAGTTTAAAAAATTGAAAAAAATGAGTGTTTTTGTATTTTTTTGAGGTCTTGCGACATTTTCCGACATATTCCGACATTTTCCGTCAATGTCGCCGAGAAGTTACATTCCGGACCCTCGCCGACACTTTCCCCGACATGAAATATATAGCATTGGTTTGTCCAACACTTGGATTTGAACCCACTCAACACCACCAAAGGAGAAATGAGACGAGAGTGTCCCTTCAATGGATTGATTCAATAGCCCTGCAAATAAACCCAAGAAAACAATAGCTACTCTATAAAGCACTCTTGCACTTTAGCCAAGAAGAAAAAAAATAGAATAATCAACCCATAAAATTTTGCTCAAAGAAGAAATTTCAATTGAATGGCATTATGATCTCACAATTCGACCACCCTTGGGTAGAGGGGGATCTACCCTTATATAATTTTCCTTGTAACAACTAGATTTCTCTCCCAATTAAAAAATAATTGCTCGACTTGTCATCCACAACTCGAAGACTAAGTCACTTTAGCAAAAATAATATTTTATCATAAAAACAATTTTATATTCAAGAGAATCCCACATAGATGATTTGTTTTGAGCTCATGAGGCAACATATAGCTTGGAAAGGGAGAATTACTTGGTGGATGTGCAATAGCTATATTGAAATGCCAACCTCCAATGCTCCACTTGACCAAACAACAATTTCCTTTGTCCCATTGTCCACTTTAATGTTCACGACTAGTTTAAAGGAGATCAAATTGTTTTAATTGAGCGAAAATTTAATTAATGGCCAAATTAATTGAGGGTTGATTTGTTTGAAGTGGCATCTGTTTGCTTGGTTTGGGCATCAATCCTCCCACATTCCATTCCTTTTGATTGGCGGTTGGTAATGGATGCTCTAACAACTCATTCACATGTTCAACGACTGGGAACGGTGGGGCCAACTCAACATTCCCCTGATCCTTGCATTGCGACTCTTTATTTGCCACTGTGTATCACTCAATTGACCCATGACCCATTCCATTGACCAATGGTTCACCTTTGTGGTCAACGACCAACAAATTCAATGGTTCAGTGGGTTACAATGGCCCCTTTGATTTTGGGGGCTAGCTTAAATGGTGACTTCCTTCACTTTTATAAACTTTAGGTAAGGGGTGACCCCTTTTCACCATAATGTATTCACCATGCGCCCCCTTCATTTGATGTGTTTCTCCAAGTATTAAAATAAAGGGGGTGACCCCTTTCATCATCTTCCTCTAGAGACTTAGGATATATAATATGAAAAGGGGATGGCCACTTATTTTAATATAACCTTTTAACATAACTTTACCTTTGTCCTTTTTACCATAGGGCATGTGTAAATGTAAAGGGGGCGGCCCCTTGCTTAGAATAATCTTGCCTTGACATGATTAAAGTGGGGTGACCCCTTTATTAAAATATTTTCACTTTCTCTCTCTTCATGACTTAGCACATAAGTCTACATCAACCACCATGTTAGCAATATAATCCATAGATGACATTATCAAACTTTTGTAAGATGCGCACAAAACTTTGAGGTGGGGGCTAGTTGTAAGTTTTAAACCTGTGAAGTAGAACAATGGATTCAGATTCTTAAGCAAAACATAAATTAATCAATGGCTCATACACATAGTACACATAGATTTATGCTTGAAACCCTTAACTAGGAGAAAACCAACCTTCCTTAGTGCCACACCTCTCAACTCTTCATTGTATTAATTTCACCATTCACAATACAATATATACGATATTTTAGGTATTTCAGATCTACCAAAACTCCAATCACTTAATCTGGGATTAATTTAGAAAACCGCAAAAAATAGCGAAAATTGCCCCCCAAATTTTTTTTAGAGCATTGCCTCGAACCTTGACTGCTTCGGGCATTAGGCTTTGCCTAAGTAGAGGGGCCATGCCCGACCCCCCTATGACCCCCTGGGCAACACCCGATGCAGGTGTACACCTTCAGGTGGTGGGATCGTCAAAATCCAACGCACCCCCCTCCACATGCAAAGAATATAAGACTTACCCAACACTAGCATCCATCAACTGACGATATGTGATCAAGAAGATAAAACCTGTGTGATCAATGCCTCGAGATACATATATTGCCTTGGGAAACGTGAGATTGCTGCGAATTGTGAGACTGCCATGTTGAGAACTGTAAATGAACAGTGCACCAAGGCCAAGAAGATGCATACAAACTCTAGACACAAGACCATGTGGGAAAAGGCATAGGTGTGCATAAGACCATGGGCTGGACTGGCCCTACATAGTGCGATCACCCCTACAAAATAATCAATGGCTCCTCAAAACATGTGTCCTGATAGATCCACCTCAAGACCTCCAATCCTATCCAGGACGAAAGGAAATGGGCATGGGGACTAGAGGGACTGGGCATGGCCGACCAAAAAGGCCTAGGAGTCCACATACAAAACCATTCACATGGTCTACAATGCTTTGGACTTGCATCTTTCCCGGGCTTACAATGGTGTAGCCAATAAAAACATAGGGTACCTCCCTAGGAGGTAACAGGTGGAATTACTAGAACCTGCTGTTTTAGTGTCTTTCAAATGAGTGAACTTGTATGTATTGTCACTTCACTAATATTTCCCTCAGATATTTGAAATTTGGACCTGTAGCACCTAGGTATTGTTGAAATTACTAAGACAACTGAGAGGGGGGGGGGGTGAATCAGTTGTTACTGTGCTTAAACAATATTAAGTCTATTAATCCATTTTTAATCTTTCATCAAGTGACCATTAATATTATACATCATATGAACAACATAAATAATGAGCATCAATCACACATAAGATTTACACAGAGACATATTTTCACGAGGAAACCCATAAAGGGAGAAAACCTCTTCTTCTTCGAAATGATAGGTAGTCTTTTAAGTTCTGTACATCATCTATGTTTGAGCACCAACTCAAAGTGAGGCTACTACCTCTGTTTTACAAGCTCCAACTTGTTGAGAGCACCAACTCTCTGGTTTCTCTAGCACCGACTAGAAGGAAGCACCAACTCCTTGAGTGTTCCAGCACCAACTGGATGGAAGCACCTACTTCCACTTATACAAGCACCAACTTGTTTGAGAGCACCAACTCTCTGGTTTCTCTAGCACCGACTAGAAGGAAGGACCAACTCCCTAAATATTCCAGCACCAACTGGATTTATACAAGCACCAACTTGTTTGAGAGCACCAACTCTCTGGTTTCTCTAGCACCGACTAGAAGGAAGCACCAACTCCCTAAATATTCCAGCACCAACTAGATTTATACAAGCATCAACTTGTATACAGAAAACTCTGTGTTTTCCCGAGCACCACCCTGCCACCCTGTTTTCTAGCCACAACTAGATGGAAGTTACAACTTCCAATATTCAAGCACCAACTCGAATATCAGAGGACCACAGTCCTCCCTAGCACCACCCTACCTCCCTGATTATAAATAAATGATTGAATAACCAACAACACAGATAAATCGATTCTTACCACTTCTTCTCTGTTCTGTAAATCTGGTTTGCTTCTAACTGTTCTGCAATTCTTCTCTTCCTCTGTCTGTTCTGCAATTCTGCTCTGCTTCAAGTTGTTCTGCAATTCTGCTCTTCCTTTGTCTGTTCTGCAATTCTTCTCTTGCTTCTGTCTATTCCTCATCTGTTACTCATCTCTGAGTTTTATCTCACACTGCGCATACTGTCTGTCTCACACTGCGCAGACTGTAATTTTCCCTTTCTTACAGTTCAATTCATTTTTCATTCAGAACAACCAACCTTTCACAGTCATTGTGTCTCCATTTTATCCTATACCACCTATTCAGTTACACCTTGAATCTCTAAGAAAAAGCATTAGCAACTGAATCGCCAACCGTCCAAGAATCATGATTCAGTTCTGCTAACTGAATCGTAACTAATCGATTACTTGTGAGGTGAAACAGTAACCCTTCGATCAAGTTTCCAATTAACTAGTACCATTGGATTAAATCCGCAGGATTTCGCGTTTATCTCATATGCCCATTAGCTGTGACCGAGCGCTAAACAGAATTTGAATTTCGTGATTTCGCATCTCGGCATTCCTGTGATGAAGGGTCTTGACACTCCAAGTCGTGATCGCTGAAACTCCGAGATGGAGCTTAGCACCACTAGCTTCTTCCCCTCACGTGACCACCGGTGGTGACCATAGGCTGCGCCAAAAGGCGCTTCGTATTTCGCGAACTTATGAACTTTATGAAGCCTGATCAATGGTCGAGATCTCCAATGATCCGACGGTCCAGATCTCATTGCAATCTCGCATATCGCGATTCTTGTGATGAAGGATCTTGATACTCCAAGTCGCGATTGCCGAGACTCCGAGATGGAGCTTAACACCGCTAGCTTCTTCCTCCATCTTTCGCAGATGTAACCACTGGCTGTGACCACAACCTTATTCGAAAACGCATTTCGCACTTTCGCTTCTCGGGTATTCTGTGATGAGTCCTCTCGACTCTCCATGTCACGAACTCCGAAATAGAGCTTGGATTCTCTAGCTCTGCTCTCCAACTCTCGACAATGTGACCACGAGATATGACCACTCCCCAATCAAACGAGCACTTTGCTCCTTTGACTTTCCAGTCAGCGAAACGTTAATCCCTCGCCACATGTCCCTCTTGGATCAACGATCAAGATCTTATCGCGATTTTGCAACTTCACGGGCCTTCGTCATGCTTGATCAACGGTCCATGATCTTGATGATTTGACGGTCCAGATCTTTTCGTGATCTCGCATATCGCGAGTTCCCACACCATGCTCCGTTGACTCCTCCAATGTGCAATTCAGCGAAATTCCAATCGCTTGCCACGTGTCCTATGACTCCAACGGTTAGGATTGTTATCGTGATTTCGCATATCGCAAGTTCGAACCTCTTTCCTTTGGATTTCCCGATCTGCGAAACTTCGAAACGAAACCTTTGTCGTGCTTTGTCTATTTTCCTCCTTCTAAGCTTACACTGCTGATCTTGCCATTATCGCTACGCTACTGATCGTGCTGATCTTCGCCATCTGATCGTGCTGATCTTCGCCATCAATGACAAACACGCATACTCTGCCTCTGTCTAAAAACATGCCAACAGGTATGTCTTTAGTCTAGTCCCACAAGTGGCACTCAATTTGGACTTGGCAATCTTCAGATATGACTGTTTTACTGAAACCCCCTGCTTAAGCCTAGTTTGAGGTCTAGACAAAACACTAACTTGTACACCCAGTAGCTCTGAAAATATGGCGAACCAGAGTCTGAAATTTTTACTCAATGTACTTCGGTCTTTCCTCAGTTTGCCCTCAAATTTCCATGCAACTCCAATGATCCAAAAAAATTTAGAAAAAAATGGTAAGATGACTCATTTGAAGGGAGCCAAACCAAGGATTGTTCGCTTTGATACCAAATGTTAGGGAGAAAATAGCTAAATAAGCATTAAAAAGACCAATTTAGTAATGCCATGCCTAAATCAAGTGAAAGAGTTAATGAATAAGAATGCCACTTCGAGGGGCCAACCTCCTTTAGACCTTATTTTTACAAATAATTCTTGATGCTTCTAAAACTAGATCTCCTTGGTATATAATGAGCCAGCCAATAATGGCAACAGTAATATAACAATAGCAGTGCAGTGGCCCAAGACTTAGGGGCTTAACATTACGCTTTTGCTTACCTTGTCTATTATGAGAAATCTATAGAGTTGGGGTATATAGAATATCTCCAATTGTTTTTATAGAAAATTTGAACTAGATTTTAATATAACAAATTGGAGCATACACGTGTTTGTTGACGTTAGACCCTGAAGGCTGATACTAATCTTCTAGAACATAGCTTTTTTTATTTTGAGTTTTTGTTTGGATAATAACATTCAGTTTTCAGTTTCTCCTTATGTTGTACTAAAATTTTCATTGAAAAACAATGCTATAATATAAATCTAACACTAGAGCTCAGTGTGGAGATCAGGAATTCATGCACTATCTGTGATCATTAGGTTTAGTTAGTTTGGGAGAAGGTTCAAAACATTCTGAAACTTCATTGTCAGTTAATTTTGAATTTTCTCATATAATTCTTTTAATTGATCTTCTATCTGCTGATACATATAGGTATCTATTCTGAAAGAACGCGTGAATATTGCAGGTGGCACACCTAGCAGGTATTTCGGTATTTGTAATTTTGATGTTTGGGTAAAGATCGATTGTTTTTATGATCTAAGAAATTCACTCATGCATTTTTAATGTGTTACTTTAGTGGTTGTAAATGATTTTCTTGTAACTTTTGATTATAGAACTTTAGACTGTATTATTGCTAGCAGTTGAATAAGTATTGTTCTAGCTCATTATGTCGTGGTACATTATGACTGCCATGATGGTCTGTTGGGAATTCAACAATTCTGACTCTCTAGAATGGTTTCTTCGATAGGATACAACTCTACAATGAAGCAGAATCTTGAAATATATAGATTGACCCTAGAAATAGTTATTGATCTGTTTCATCAGATTGTAGGTTCTTTTATTCTTTTTCATTATCTATCAATGGGCCATGACACTGCTATTTTGCTATGATTGCATATGTTAGCTCCTTTCTTTTCTTACATGACCAATGTATATATGGGTCCTCCTTTGACTTTTCCATCTTCAAGAAAACATAGGACACCTTTTGGTAATACTATGAGCTTTTGTTGATCCTGGTGGCGGATCATAATAATCATGCTCAAGAGAGTATGTGCATAATGCATACAGAAGAAGAATGCCAATGAAACTTGAATAAAGAGAATAATTGGAGCCCTGATGGACTTTGAGAATGTAAGGCAAGGATGAGTTGGGCATACCTATTCCCATTTGAGTATGTCTTGGAAGAAAATCTCCAAAATGAACTATGGGAGGTACTAAAAAAGTATAGGAGATAGAGTAAAAGCCTACATGAATCACCAAGAAAATAGACAATTCTAAAGAAAATTTTAAAATTTCCCTTGTATTGTAGCTTGCTCATTTGTCTACTTTGAGAACTAGCTGTTCTTCTTTAATATTAAATTTACATATTGTAAGCTATGTTGTAGGAAATGTGGTTGTCCCCTGGGGCCTGTTTTTACTGCACTGGAAACATTTCTGGTGCGAGAAACAGGTATGCAATAACCGAGAAATGTTTGGAAACCTTTTGTAGGCATTTCCCTGGAAATGTTTCCCACCAAAAAACAGTTTGGAAAAATTTATTCCCATAGAACAGGGAGAATGTGTAAGAAACTATTTCCCACCAAAAGTGAACATTTCCTAATTATTTCACTTACTGAAAAGTGTGGTAAAAGCCTAGGGTTCTGTGGGTCCATTTATTTCTTCTAAAATGTTGCAGGGGGTACAATTACTCTTTTAACATTGCAGCGATTTTGGAGTGCAGTTGGAGTTCTTGGTGTAATCTGTACATGTGGCCATGGCCCATTCATATGTATCATCATGTACTAGTAATTATGTATCATTCATTAGATCAATCCCCTTTTGCATATTGATCATGTCGGGTATTGTAAATGACCAAATCCCCTTTTGTGGATTGATCAAACCCTAATTGTAATAGGTAGAATGAGAAGTCGGCCCCCAGATTAATTAAAGGTGGTTATAACCACCCAGAATGAGAAGTCGGCCCTGCCAGTGAAAAGACACTTCCGTTCACACCTGCCAGATTGTATAAATAAGAGAGGCTAGCACCTCATTGGCACACACACTCACTTGTTCATCAGAGCGCAAGTTTGGAGCTGCAGTTGGAGAAGAAGAAAGAGAGAGAGAGGCGCATTCTTGGAGAGGACTTTCTATATTGTTTGAGTTATCCCTTGGCATTGTATTGGCTATCTATATTAAGGAAGTTTTTGTTGGGTTTTCTCTCCCATGAGGGTTTCCCAAGATAAATGATGTGTCTCTTGTGATTATGTATTTCTCAGTGATCCTATCTATGCTATGGTTATCTAGTGAATTGAAAAGAAACCTAATAATAGCTTAAACCTTAACATGGTATCAGAGCTACGCTGAAGAGAGCATCTTTCACAAGAAAAAGAGAAGAACGTCACTATTGCTGTACATGCAAATTAGGGCTTTTTATTGAAGAAGAATTTCAGCCCCAAAACCATCTAGAAAAGTGCGCCCTTCCTCAAGGATCACTTTGGCATCCTCAGCACAACTTTTCATTGGCTAGATCTCCCGGAAAGTGAAACCCTAGTTTTCGCAAAGTACCAGAAAACCAGAAGTACTAGAGTACCAGAAGTACCAGAAAACCAGAAGCACCAGTCCAGAAATCCGTTGATCAAGTTTGAAGGGGTAAAAGTCGGATTTTCTGAAATCTAACCACACCAGGCTACTTGCTTTAGCCAAGCGCACCTCCTGGTAAGTTCAAAATTCAATTTTGAGCATTTTTATTTTTTGGTCATTTTCCTAGCTCCAGGTAAAAGTGTCTGCAAGCACTAAGCTTGTTGACAATCTAGAAGGTGTGGAAAACTTCCGTGCCTGGAAGTATAAGATTGGACTCATTCTTGAAGAGATTGACTTAGCAAGATTTGTCAAAGAAGAGGTACCAGAACCCGCCGATGTTGCAGATAAAACAAAGCACCAAAAGGACACAATTAGGGCCAAAAGAATCATTGCAGATTCTATCAAAGATCACTTGATTCCTCAAGTGTCTTCAAAGAAGACTCCAAAAGAAATGTTTGATGCCCTAACCAGATTATATGAAGGAAAGAGCATAAATCGGAAGATGAATCTAAGAACTCAACTCAAGAATACAAGGATGCAGAAAGGAGAAACGATCCAGGAATATTTCTCCAGAATATCAGAATTCAAAGAACAACTAGAAGCAATTGGAGATACTATAGACGAAGATGAACTCATAATGACGACACTTAATGGTCGCACAAGACCTTGGGATGCATTCATCCAAACTATTTGTGCCAGAACGGAGAAACTAAAATTTGACAGTCTTTGGGAAGAATGTATTCAAGAAGAATCATAGCTAATCGAGAAGCTTTACTATCAAGAGATGAAGATCAAGCCCTTGCTACTCACACTAAAGGAGGAAGAAAGAAGTCTTACTTCCAGAAAAAAACTCATAAAGAGTCTCACCCCGAAAACAAATTCATACATAAAGAATCTCAACCAAAGAGATTTCAGAAGAAAGGACAAAGAAAAGAAAGAGACTTCTCATCTTATCAATGCTACCATTGTGACAAGATGGGACATATTGCAAGACATTGTCCAGCTAGACGAGAAGAATACAAGAGGAAAAATAAGAGGCATCATGCCCATGCAGTTGAAGATGAAGAGCCACCCACAAAGATGATAAGAGAACGAATTGAAGACTATGTCTTAATCTCGGCCCTCTCAGGATCAGTATCACCTGGAGAGGACACTTGGTTCATTGATAGTGGTGCTTCCAAGCACATGATAGGTCAAAGAGATATTCTCTTTTGCCTTTCAGAAAAGAAGTTTT
This sequence comes from Picea engelmannii, assembly GCA_009831015.1. Taxonomy (NCBI): domain Eukaryota; kingdom Viridiplantae; phylum Streptophyta; class Pinopsida; order Pinales; family Pinaceae; genus Picea; species Picea engelmannii. The sequence continues at coordinate 33,477 of ML789322.1, forward strand.
CTCAGAAAGTTACACTTGGAGATGATTATCATTACCCTATCAAGGGAGTAGGAGAATCAAACTACAAGCTTAACTCAGGGACTCCAATGAAGATGAAAGATGTACTATATGTACCAGGTTTGACAAAGAACCTACTCTCCATATCAGCTTTAGAAAAGAAAGGCTTCAGAGTTGCCTTTTTAGATGGAGAAGTTCTTATGTGGGCTAAAGGAAAAACCATGAAAAAAACAATCGTTATTGGAAAAGAAGAAGGTGGCTTGTATAAGCTAAAGGGTCACTTAGAAGCAGCCATGGCCCATGCCATTGAGAATCCATGTGAACTTTGGCATAGAAGATTAGCCCACATCAACTACAAGACATTACCATATGTATGCAAAGCAGTCACAGGTCTACCAGAACTCAAGGTTGACCATGAAGGCGTGTGTAATGGATGTGCACAAGGGAAGAATATCAAGAACCCTTTTCCGAAGAGAGACAGTAAAGCAGAAGGAGTCTTAGAACTCATTCACTCAGATGTGTGTGGCCCAATGCCATCATCCTCCATCAGTGGGTATGTATACTATGTATCTTTTATTGATGATTATTCTTGTAAAACCTGGGTTTACCTTTTGAAATCAAAAGATGTAGTGTTCAGTAAATTCAAGGAATTCAAAGCCTTGATAGAGAATCTTTCTGAAAGAAAGATCAAGATACTCAGGTCAGATAATGGAGGAGAATACACCTCAAAAGAATTTGTAAGCTTTTGTAAAGATGTCGGGATCAAGAGGGAGCTCACCACTCCCTACAATCCTCAACAAAATGGTGTAACAGAAAGAAAGAACAGAACTATAATGGAAGCAGTGAAGACCATGATCCATGATCAAGATCTTCCAATGTGCTTATGGGCAGAAGCAGCAAAAACAACAGTATATGTACAAAACCGATTGTCCCATAGTGCACTTGGGTTCAAGACCCCAGAAGAGATGTTCTCCGGAAAGAAGCCAGAAGTAAGCCATCTCAAAATATTTGGCTGCCCAATATTTGTACATATTCCAAAAGAAAAGAGAAACAAGCTGGATCCTTCAGGAAAGAAGGGAATATTTGTTGGATACTGTGAGGTCTCCAAGGCCTTCAGAGTTTATATACCAGGTCACCATCATATTAAGATTAGTAGGGATGTGACCTTTGATGAAGATGCAACACTCAAGAAATCAAGAAGATGCCAGCTTGAAGAAGTATATGAAGAGGAACCTGTAGCTCCCAAAGTTATAGAACCAATGAGGGAAGTCATAGCTTCCCCTGATGAGGAAATTCTAAGATCATGACATAGTAGAATTTCAAGAACCTCCCCAGATGACGATCTCCCACAAGAGAAAGCCAACTTGGGCAAGGGAACTCATTCAAGATGGAGGAAAGTATGGTGTTCCCGAAGGAACCACGAGACAAGTGAAGAGACCTAAGCCATTCTCCAGTTATATGGCTTTGATGTGTGATATCTTAGAGAAGGAGCCTACCTGCTTTGAAGAAGCCATTGAGAAGAAAGAATGGGCAGATGCCATGATAGAAGAATACCAATCCATTATAAAGAATGATGTATGGGAAATAGTTCCCAGACCTAAGAGCAAGGATGTGGTATCTTCCAAATGGCTTTTCAAAATAAATCATGCTGTTGATGGAAGTATTGAGAAGTATAAAGCAAGGTTTGTCGCTCGTGGCTTTTCTCAAAAGGAAGGCATTGACTATGAAAAGACATTTGCTCTTGTAGCCAGATACACTTCGATCAGAACCATCATAGCCCTTGCAACTAAGATGAAGTGGAAGTTACACCAAATGGATGTAAATACAACTTTCCTAAATGGTGTCATTGAAGAAGAAGTGTATATAGAACAACCTCAAGGATTTGAAGTTGAAGACAGGAAGACTCATATCTGCAAGCTGAAGAAGGCTCTGTACGGATTAAAGCAAGCTCCTAGAGCTTGGTATGGAAGGATAGATAGTTTTCTGACGAGCTTGGGCTTTACCAAGAGTAAAATTGATTCTAACCTCTACTTCAAGGTTATGAATGATGCGCCAGTTATATTGCTACTGTATGTGGATGACTTATTCTTAATTGGAGAAGAAAAGCTCATCACCGAATGTAAGAAGAAGCTCGCTGCAGAATTTGAGATGAAAGACCTTGGCCTAATGCATTATTTCTTAGGTCTTGAGGTATGGCAGAGCCCAGAGAGGATCTTCCTTAACCAAGGGAAGTATGCAACTGAAATCCTGAAGAGATTTGATATGTTGGAGTGCAAGTCCATGAATACACCCATGGAAACAAAGCTGAAGCTTTTGGTCAACATTTCGTCAGAATTGATTGATGCCACGCTGTATAGACAGATCATTGGATCGCTGATGTATCTGACGAACACCAGACCGAATATTTGTTTTGCTGTGAACACCTTGAGTCAGTTTTTGGTAGAACCCAGACATGTTCACCTAGTTGTTACAAAACATGTGATGAGGTACCTTAAGGGTACATTAGATTGTGGTCTCAGTTATGATGGAGATCATGACTTCACACTGAGTGGGTACACTGATTCAGATTGGGCTGGAAGTGTCTCTGACAAGAAGAGCACTTCAGGATGTTGTTTCAGTTTGGGGTCAGCCATGATCTCATGGCAGAGTAGGAAGCAATCAAGCATTGCTCTCAGCACAGTGGAAGCAGAATACATTGCTGCATGTTCTGCCAGCTGTGAAGCCATATGGCTTCGGAAGTTGTTGACAGGTCTATTCGACCTAGAGATGGAAGCAACCATGATCCTATGTGATAACCAGAGCTGCATAAAGATGACAGAGAATCCTGTATTTCATGACAAGTCAAAACACATAGAGATCCGATATCATTACAATCGTGACATGGTGCAGAGAGGAGCCATAAAGCTCCAATATGTTGGCACGAATGAACAGGTTGCTGATGTGTTGACCAAGCCTCTATCTCGTGTAAAGTTTGAGCACTTTTGAGATAAGCTTGGTATAGTTCGAAAGGACCTCCCTCGAAAGGGGGAGTAGTGTTATGCCAGCCTAGTGCTGTGATGCCAGCTTAATTGTTGTGATGATGTGCCAGCTTAATCGCTGTGATGATGTGCCGGTTTAATTGTTGTGATGATGTGCCAGCTTAACTGCTGCGATGATGTGCCAACCTCGTGCTGTGATGATGTGCCAACCTCGTGCTGTGATGATGTGACCAACCTCGTGCTGTGATGATGATGTATTAGTTTTTATACTAATCCACGTTGATGCCGATGATGATACCATTCCAGCTCTTTGTTGAGAATGATGATATAGATGATGAGAAAAACTTTCAATAATTTATAGATATGCCAATCAGTGTTCCAAGATGCTGTTGATGATGCTGTCCTCTCTCTCGCCTGATGCTTTTGTAGAATACCCTTCTTGTTAAGGGGGAGTGTTGAAATATTGTAACTGCAAAGAGTATTCTATTATTATTGATGTATTATTCATTAGATCAGTCCCCTTTTGCGGATTGATCATGTTAGGTATTGTAAATGACCAAATCCCCTTTTGTGGATTGGTCAAACCCTAATTGTAATAGGCAAAATGAGAAGTCGGCCCTGCCAGTGAAAAGAAACTTCTGTTCACACCTGCCAGATTGTATAAATAAGAGAGATTAGCGCCTCATTTGCACACACACTCACTTGTTCATCAGAGCGCAAGTTTGGAGCTGCAGTTGGAGAAGAAGAAAGAGAGAGAGAGGCGCATTATTGGAGAGGACTTTCTGTATTGTTTGAGTTATCTCTTGGCATTGTATTGGCTATCTATATTAAGGAAGTTTTTGCTGGGTTTTCTCCCCCATGAGGGTTTCCCAGGATAAATGATGTGTCTCCTGTGATTGTGTATTTCTTAGTGATCCTATCTATGCTATGGTTATCTAGTGAATTGAAAAGAAACCTAATAATAGCTTAAACCTTAACAAAATGGACCCAAAAATATTGTGCAAGTCATCATAGACAATGCATATGTTTATAAAGTCATGGGTTTGATGGTGGGAACTTGGAAGTAAGTACAACTATATCTCTTGGAATCTATGGATAGTTAATATCTTGAAAGTTTGAATAATTGTCCCAATGATGAGCTCAAAAAGTTGACTGAAAATGGACTAGATCGTAGCTAAGCTGGAAAGCATTAATAATAAAAATTACTTTCAAACATATTTTGAATGAGATACCTTGGATTGCATAGCCTTTAGAGGAGTGCAAGACTATGGTGAACTTCATCTCAAACTTCATGTCTTAGGGTATTTTTTGACAATTTTGTAAATTGGAATTGTTGAAAGTAGTCGAGACAAGACATGTTGGCTTCTTTATTCCGATGAAATATTCTTATAGGGGTCAAATATGCATTGTGGTCTGTGCTTGTCAGTGAGATGTGGGTATATTATGTTGAGATCCATAAGAAAGAGAGGATTGAATGGAACCAACCAACAAAATATAAACCAAAAAATCCAAAATTTGCACAAAGAGAAGATAAACTGGTATTGGGCCAATATATAAATACGCACAAGTGCGTAATAGAAGAAACCAACAAGTGCGCCTTTATAGTGAAATCACCCAAGAACACTAGAGTGTAACACTTGAGAGAGAACTCTTGAGCAATAGATTACACCATGAAAGAGAGCGCCTTTGCCCATAGGCTAAAAGTATGAGACACTTGTATAAGAGAGCAATAACTTAGGAAGATATTAGAAATGAGTCTTGAGTGTGTATTTACTATTTATACATAACTCAAGAAGTAGGGTGCCGTCCTCAAGAGGGTTTAGGGGCCCACATAATAATTAGCTCGGTCTTAGCCACCTAGGAATATAATAAGTCATTGGTGTCGATTTTAAGCTAAACTCTAGAAACACAGTAATTCACAATAATAATGACTATAAAGTTAGGTTGGCCATGGCTGTATGTGAAGATTACATCATCATTTCAACATCCCTCCTTAAGCGAAGCAATATGCCATGCAGAGTGATGAAAAACAAATGGGAGAGTGGGTTTATAAAGACCCAACTCAATCTAGGGTTAGCCTTGGCTGAATTAGAAAAAAGAGTTGGTTTATGTGTACCCAACTCAAATAGATCTGAGAGAGCTTGAATACAATTGAGAAAGCTCCAACATAGTCTAAGAGAGGGTTTATGGATACCCAACTCGAATACACCTGAGAGAGCTTGAATACAGCTAAGATAGCTTGAATACACATGAGAAAGCTTGAACATAGTTTGAGAGTGGGTTTACAACTCAAATACACTCGAGAGAGCATGAACATTGTCGAGAAAGCTTGATTACAGTTCTTGAGTGGGTTGTGGATACCCAACTCAAATATAGAGATTGAC
>ML789322.1:41321-54651 GCA_009831015.1 Picea engelmannii
GGGATATAGTCGAGGCGGTTGTTCCTGCTATTCCTGTGACTGCTCCCGTCTTGGTGGCAGAATACAGGAAGAGGAACAACAAGGCGAAGAGGACTATTTCTGATGTAGTCCGGGATCACATTATACCCCATGTGACGGGGAAGACTCATGCATATCAGATGTGGGCATCGTTATGCAAGCTATATGAGAGCTCAAATGAGAACCGGAAGATGGTTCTTCATGATCGACTCAGGGGCATTCACATGCTCAAGGATGAGTCGGTGACTTCATTCCTTGGTAGATTCACTCAGATCAGAGACGAGCTTGGAGCTGTCGGCGAGGTTGTTGAACCCAACTCTTTGGTGAGGCAAGCTTTGCATAGCTTCACCAAACCGTGGGGTCCATTTATACAGGGCGTAGTTGCCAGAGAGGCCTTACCCACATGGGAGAGGATGTGGGATGACTTCGTCCAGGAGGAGATCGGATTAGCATCAGAGGCTTCTGGACAGAGGCAGCAGCAGCAGCAGAGAGGTTAGGGTGAGGAGGATCTTGCTCTTTGGGCAAAGGGCAAGAAGAAAGCCGGCCAAGGTGGTCGGCAAGGTCCCAAGACTGGGGGCCAGCCACAAAGGAGTGGAGGAGGAGCAGAGAGTAGCAGTGGTCGGAGCAGTGGTCAGGGCAGTGGTCAGGGTAGAGATATGAGCAAAGTGAAGTGCTTTGTTTGTAAGAAGTTCGGGCCCATCAGAGGAATACAATGCAACAAATAGCCTAGCCCACTTGGCTGCCTTCTCCCTTGCTGCCCCTTTGCTCCTTTCCTTAGCCCTGCCCACTCACAGTTGGATGAAATGCTCTTCACCCAATCAATGAGATCTCCTCACTCTGTGTGTGTCTCATCCTCTCACTTAGGTTGCCTTCTATTATGTTGAGTTAACCCTAAATCCTAGATCTCTAAAGTTGTCAAGGGATGAGATTTAGATCTCACCTTCACTTTAGATCTAACGGCTAGGATTTAATCAACTCACTTAAGTTAATAATGTCAAGAACTTAGGCATCTAACTTAATTAAACTCACATCAATTCAAAAGGTCATTCACTTTAATTAATTAACTCATAAAGTGAATTTCCTAAGGTTTTGAGAGGCGTAACAGACGACTTCCACATGTTAGACACCAAGCCTGTGGAAGTACCTGTCTGATGCTATATACATCAACATGAAGAAGGTTTTTAAACCCTAGAAAATGGTTGGTCTGAAACTCTAATTCGGCAGTCACAAAAGATTTAGTGATGCAACCAGTCAATAGTCTCAGATATGCTGATAAACCCAACAAAAATGTCTGGAAAGAAAATGATATTTAGTCTCCACAATCTTGTTGGTAACCTTGCAAGCAACTGTATAATCTATGATAATTTGCACACAAGAATCAACAGCTACTTCTTCAATGACTTCAAGGAACAAGTCACCCATGTAATTTGCATCCTTGTATTTTCCAAGACAATCCACTGCTTTCAAGAAGATTAGTAGTCTAGTACAATCTTTGATGACACCATGAAATTTGTGAGGGGATGGAACAATACTAACGATAGATGAGGGCCATTCTGATTTGATAGGTGCTAGGAGTTTATCCACCTCCTTCTTTGCCTTAACCATCAACATGGTTCTAAGCTTCTTCGAACTTGGAGACATACTCTGTCGAAGCTCATTCAACTAGAGCTCGACACATCTCATAAATAAAGGAGAGTGTGCAATATTAAAAGAAAGGAAATTGAGATAAAAGTAGAACTCGATGGTGAGATCTATCTCCTTTGGCAGCTTGGTTTCAAAGATCTTGTCCATTGGACCACCGGGAGCATGTCTCCCCCTTGCTGCTATTGATTGTCTGCTGCAACATTCTGCCCCACACCCACTTCTGCTGGATGGTATTTTCATCCTCTTTTTCCCTACTTTTTTCTTTTGATGGGAGAGACCGTTTTATAGTATACAGTTCCTCTGTCTAGGAGGGCCAAGAAATGGCCCTTGATTCGGTAGTAGGTGCTTTTATATTCTACTTAGCAGAAGTTGCATGTCCAATAGCTATTCCTACCACTACCAGCAACCCTCTCCCCAGGCACTTCTCTTCTGGTTACATATTTCTAGAGCAGGTATCCGGTGTCTTGATAAAATTTCTTGCTGTTGGAGCTTTTTTAACAGCAAGGGCAGCTCCACTTCCGGCAGATGAGCACTAAATGCTGCAGCTACATACTTTGACGTGGAGAAGGTAGTGGAACATCAACACAAACATTTTCTGAGCAGCAATCTTTGATGACAGAGGCATGGATTTGTGGAAGATTGCTGCTGTTAGAAAACTCAGAAATGACAAATTCAAATTTCAGATGCACTAAGACGCCAAGAATCCCGAGCTTCTCCTTCTCTTCACACACCCTTTGCCTTCTCTAGAATGATTGATAATGATTTTAAGGGGAAAGAGCCCTTTTGTTTCATACTAGGGATGCAATTTTTTCTTCCCCATGTGTTGGACATGATGGGACTCATGGGTTTAGCGAGTCCAACATGTTGAACACGCTAGATCCGTGTGTCCATGAATCTATGTGTCTGAGACGAGGATTCGGGACACGTAGACTCACCACAACAAATCCCATAGTGTGCCTCATTTATATGCACTCTTGTTAGTCATTAAACCCACACCTTTTAAGAGTTTTATGCAGACAATGGCAGATACACAATATTCAAATGGGAGAAGGATACTTGGATATTTTATTATTGCAACGTGAAATGTCTTATTATAATGTCATGCTCAGGTGGGAGACATATGTTGCGTATGTTACATAACTCCTCAACATCTAACACCTAATTAATGACTTTATTACAAGTCACAACTTACATCACAACCTAACTTTTTAATAAAGTACACATAACAAAAACTCTGAAGTACTAAATATTACATTATAATATTTACTCTAACAAGCTCCCATAATGATCATATTAAACATAGGTGCTTGTCCCAAGAAAAAAACAACTTATCTTGACCAAGATAGTTGTAAAAATTGTCTGCAACCTGCTTCTGATAGTGTCACCATTTAACAACTGGAATGAACTACATGACATGTACCCAACATGGCTGGTGTAGAACAAGTCACTTCAACAACCATTTGTCTGACCACGTGCTCACCAACCAGATGCGAGTCAAGGTTGGCTGAAGATTCAGCCCCTATACCATTGATACAGAGTTTGGTTTGTCCACCGAACACACCTCTTTTGCACCTCTGGTTGGCTCTAAGTTTCAACTGTCAATGAAGGGTTTTGCTGCTGTTTTAGGACAGCCAACAGTTCAAGAACTTCTTGCTGATTTGTTACGGTTATATTTGCAATTTATGTGCTCTAGCATGTAGTTTTAGTCACCAAGGGTTAGCACATGCATACCAAATAAATGTAACACACCTAGAGATCTTTACAACTGAAAATAAACAGATCTAAAACACTAACACACATGAAAATGTACACAGGTATTTTTGGTCAACATGACCCTGGATAAAACCCCTCCGAGGAAAACCAGTTTGGAATATATGTCTATATATGAGGAGAATAGATGGTGGAATACAATAAGTACAAAATATAGATGAACTTGATACAATAGCAGCTTGATCCAAGCTGAAACACAAGTCCAAAAGTAGCAGGTGCATCCTAGGAAGGTGCACCCCTCATAAATGCTCCCAAATCCACTGAATCTAAGCTAGATGCAAACTGTGAGCTCTGAATGGAAAACCCCTCCACAGTACTCTGATACTGGTGTGTGGCCTCCCTCTGAAACTGATCCCACTGCAATCTGATAGGTGTAAGACCTCCCCATTGTTGATGCGCCCTCCTCAACACTGGAAACTCCTCAACAAATAAACAAGGCTCCAAGCGTGTTGGCTCTCTCCATGAAAGCATGCGCCCAAGCTAGCCTCACCTAATGCTTCAAACCTCATCTCCAAGCTCTCTCTCAAACTCTCCAAGTGAGCAAATGAGTGAATGACCTCTCCTTTGCCCTTTGCGCCCCTCTTGAACCTCCATAAGGAAACCTAAGATATGGATGGCTGAGATCATCCCATCTCCCATCTAATCTAAGGTTGAGATCTCTCCAAAAGAATCTCACTCAAAAACCCACTTTGGGTTAAGTTCCTTAAGTTCACTTTATGTCTCTAATTCACCCACAAAGTGAATTAATAGTCATTTTAGGCATAAATGACAAAATTTCACTTTTGACTTAAAACTCCTAAGTCAAAGTGAAATTAGACATAAAGTACAGGGCACAAAGTACATAGTACTTCCCACATGTGTTTAGGAGATCACAAACACATGGGGGAACACCTCCCAAGATACATAATCTCAACACTCCTTCTTACCGAGGAAGGTGTTCCTCACCAAGCCCATCTTGTCTCTGAAGTAGACATGTTTTCCCCATGGCACGACCTTGGTGAGTATATCTGCAACCTGGTCGTCAGTCGATATATACTACAACTGAACTGTGCCTCTCTGAACCCAATCACGGATGAAGTGATACCTGATCTCAATGTGCTTCGACCGGTCATGAAACATTGGATTCTCAGAGAGTTTAGTGCAACTCTGATTATCACAGTGTATGACGGTCGGTGGCATCTCTTGACCAAATAATCCAACTAGCATCTTACGAAGCCAAATGGCCTCACAATTGGCCTGACTAGCCGCCATGTACTCTGCCTCGGCCGAACTCAAAGCAACTGATTTCTGCTTCCGGCTGAACCAGGAAACAAGTCTTGACCCCAAACCAAAGCAACACCCTGAGGTGCTTTTTTTGTCAGTAGCACATCCTGCCCATTCTGAGTCTGTGTAGCCAACCAAACTGACTCCATCACCTCTGATATAGTCTAAGCTATAATCAACTGTCCCATCAATGTACCTCAAAACATGTTTTGCCCTTGTCATGTGAACACTCCTCGACTCTACCATATACTGGATGAGAGTGTTCACGACAAAACAAATATCTAGTCTGGTGTTAACTGGATACATGAGTGAACTGATCAACTGCCTATAAACTGTGGCATCTACCAACTGGCTATCTGAAGCACTAAGCTTCTTCCAGTTGGTAATCATGGGTGTAGACATGGGTCTGCAGTCCTTCATTTGAAATCTGCTCAAAATATCTGCTGCATACTTCCCCTGCCCGAGAAATATGTGACCCTCCTCCTTCCATACCTCCATACCCAGAAAGTAGTGCATCAATCCAGTATCACTCATCTCAAACTCTGATGCAAGTCCCAACTTGCACTGAATTATGAGATCCTTGGCTCTAGTGATGAACAAGTCATCCACATATAAAATGAGAATGAGTGTGTCCTCACCTCTAATGATGTAATAGAGGTTAGGATCAACATCACTCTTCTTGAAGCCCATCTAAAGCAAATATGTGTTAATGCGGGAATACCAAGCTCGGGGAGCTTGCTTCAGAGCATAAAATGCCTTTCTCAAAAGACACACGTGAGTCTCCCTATCACTCACCTCAAACTTCTGTAGCTGCTCCATGTACACCTCCTCATCTATAAAGCCCTTCAGAAATGCGGTCTTCACATCCATCTGGTGAATGCTCCAACCCATCTCTGCCGCTATGGAAATAATGCTCTTGATCGAGATGTATCTCGCAACTGGTGCGAATGTCTCATCATAATCGACTCCCTCTATCTGAGAGAAGCCTCGCACCACAAAACGGGCCTTGTGTTTCTCTATGTTGCCATCTGCAACATACTTGGTTTTGTACAACCACCTGGAAGTCACAATTGACTTCCCCACTGGCCTCAGAACCACCTCCCAAACATCATTGTGCACAATGGAGTCATACTCCCCTACCATGGCCTCTCTCCAGACCTGCTGGTTCACTGCCTCCGCAAATGTCTGTGGCTCAGTATCTTTGATACTCGTCACTAGTGCCAAATCTGCTCCAAATCTGACTGGACGTCTGCTCTCTCTGATCTGGCTCTTGGGCTCCCGTACATTTTCTTTGGCCTCCTTCAGGGTCTCCTGAAACCATCTAGGTCTCCTCTTCCCTGAAGTGGTCAACGAAGAAGTATGGTCTCTCTGCCCAAGAGTGACTGCCTCAGGACTCATCTCAACACTCTGAGAACCTGAAGCCTCTGCCCCCTCTGACTGTGACCCTGAAGCTGTGCATGGTGACCCTGTCACCCCTGATACTGGCATACTTGAAACTTGAGGCTGTGCTCCCTCTGAGACATCAATCAATGCCTCTGCATCATCCTCAACTCTGACTCTCAACTCAAGAGATCTTTGAAAATCCCTATCCTCCTCAAATCTGACATCTTTGCTCACCACCACTCTCCTAAGTGGCAGAATGTAGATGCGATAGGCTTTGGACACCTCTGAGTATCCAACTAGAATCCCCTACTGGGCTGTGGGGTCTAGCTTTGTCCTCCTCTCTGAGGGGACATGAGAAAAGGTCAAGCACCCAAAGATCCCGATGTGCTCGACATCGGGCCTCCTACCAGTGAAGGCCTCCTCAAGAGTCATCTTCCCCAATATTCTGTGGGGGCTCTTGTTCTGCAGGTAAACTACAGTAGCACTTGCCTCTGACCATAAGTACAAAGGCAAACTCTGATCATGCAACATGGATCTCGCTGCACCGGTGATAGCCCGATTCTTCCTCTCGACAATCCCGTTCTACTGGGGGTTGTATGGTACGATCATCTGTCTTCTAATGCCATGCTGGGCACAAAAGTCTATGAACTGTATGGAGGAATACTCGCCCCCATTATCCAACCGCAAGACTTTAATCCTCTTTCCAGATTGGTTCTCCACAAGAGCTCTGAACTCTTGGAACCGTTTGAAGACCTCACTCTTGGCCTTCAGGAAATAGATCCAAGTCTTCCGTGAGTAGTCATCAATAAATGTGAGATAGTACTCACAACCACTCAAGGACTTCCGAGTCATGGGCCCACACACGTCCGTGTGTATTAAATCCAGTATCCCAGCTGACCTGGTGTCACTATTGGGGAACGAGGCCTTGGTAAAATTACCAAGTGCACACCCTCTACAAACATCCTGATGCTCTATACTGATCTATGGCACTCCGGTCACAACCTCTCTCAGTCCTCCGAGAGCTCCATGATGTAGGTGGGCCATGCTACGATGCCATAACTCACATGTCTATCTGCTGCTGTTGTTGCTCACTGCCAATGCATGAAGAGGCTGAAAAAGCAATCTGAATAGTTTCCCATCCCTCACTCCAATCACTTGTCCCGAGGCAAGTGAAGACCCCTTAGGGTGAATGAGTACCTCGGTGCCCCTGAAGGTCACCTCAAGACCTCTATCCTGGAGGGTAGAAACTAAAATCAAATTCTTCTTCAGCCCAGGGACATAGAGAACATCCTTGAACGATATAGGTGGCATGCTATCTCTCCGAAAGATAACTGTGCCTATCCCAACAACTCTGACCAAGGTGTCATCTCCAAGAGAAATCTCCATCTTGACCTCAGTGTCTCTGAGATCAGTCAAATGCTCTCTGAATCCAGTCATATGGCTCGAAGCCTCGCTGTCAATATACCAGATACTGGGTGTCATCTCAACTGAAGTGCAACATATGAGGAAAACACACTCTCTCTCGAATAGAGTCTGTAACTCTGCCTCCTCTGCCGTAGCTGCGATACCACTCCTCTTCTTCTTCCTGTTGGGACACTGTCCAACATAGTGCCTCAACTTCTTACAAACAAAGCACTTAATTTTGCTCATATCTCTCTTCTGACCATTGCTCTAACCACTGCTGCTCTCTCCTCCACTCCCATGTGGTGGTTCCCCAAACTTGGGACCCTGCTGACCCCCACGACCAACCTTCTTCTTTCCCTTTGTCCAAAGAGAAAGATCCTCATCACCCTGACCTGACTGCTGCTGCTGCTGTTGCTGCCGCTGTCCAGAGGCCTCTGCTACAAGTCTAGTCTCCTCCTAGACGAAGTCATCCCACATCCTCTCCCATGTAGGCATGACCTCCCTGGCAACAATGCCATGAAGGAATGGACCCCAAGGTTTGGTGAAGCTATTCATAGCTTGCCTCACCAAAGAGTTAGGGTCCACCACCTCTCCGACGGCTCCAAGCTCGTATCTGATCTGGGTGTAGCGACCAAGGAATGAAGTCACAGACTCATCCTTGAGCATGCGAATGCCCCTGAGTCGGTCATGAAGAACCATCTTCCGGTTCTCATTAGAGCTCTCATACAACTTGCATAGAGATGCCCACGTCTCATATGCATAAGTCTTCCGAGTCAAATGGGGAATGATATGATCTCGTACTGCATCAAAAATGGTTCTCTTTGCCTTGTTGATCCTCTTCCTGAACTTTGCCACCAAGACGAGAGTAGTAACAGGAATGACTGGAACAATCGCCTCAACTATGTCCCATAGTTTGAGGTCCTCTAATACAAAGACCATCCTCGCCTTCCAAGGCGGTCAATTGCTAGCCCCAACTAGCCTGTCCTCAACACGCATCTGAGATGCTGACATGTCTGCCAAACTGCACTCCAACTGATGCTCAAACTACAAAGGAACGCTGCCTCACTCCTGTCAACATAGGTGTGAAAAGAGGCGAGCAAACTCCGACCTCACTCCTAGCAATATAGGTGTGAAAAGAGGTTGAGTCAAATCAGCCTCACACCTACCCCGTAGGTGTGAAAAGAAACTGACGGAAAACTGATACAACTGCCCAACTATCCTCTACAAAAATCTGTCCACTAACAACCACTGAAAACTATCAATGGCTGTCCACAAAAATCTGCCAAGAAGATGTATATGACAGCCAACACATATGCTGTCCAAACTGCTAAAAAATCAGCCACCCTAGCTCTGATACCATGAAGATTTTCCAGGTCCTATTAGGCTGCCAATTGGGTCTGTCTTTGACCACAGGTTGGCTCTAAGTTTCAACTGTCAATGAAGGGTTTTGCTGCTGTTTTAGGACAGCCAACAGTTCAAGAATTTCTTGCTGATTTGTTACAGTTACATTTGCAATTTAGGTGCTCTAGCATGTAGTTTTAGTCACCAAGGGTTAACACATGCATACCAAAATAAATGTAACACACCTAGAGATCTTTATAGCTGAAAATAAGCAGATCTAAAACACTAACACACATGAAAATGTACACAGGTATTTTTGGTCAACATGACCCTGGATAAAACCCCCCCGGGGAAAACCAGTTTGGAATATATGTCTATATATGAGGAGAATAGATGGTGGAATACAGCAAATACAAAATATAGACAAACCTGATACAATAGCAGCTTGATCCAAGCTGAAACACAAGTCCAAATGTAGCAGGTGCGCCCCTCATAAATGCTCCCAAATCCACTGAATCTGAGCCAGATGCAAACTGTGAGCTTTGAATGGAAAATCCCTCCACAGTACTCTGATACTGGTGTGTGGCCTCCCTCTGAAACTGATCCCACTGCAATTTGACAGGTGTAAGACCTCCCCACTGCTGATGCGCCCTCCTCAACAAGTGCGCCCTCCTCAACACTGGAAACTCCTCAACAAATAAACAAGGCTCCAAGCCTAATGGCTCTCTCCATGAAAGCATGCATCCAAGCTAGCCTCACCTAATGCTTCAAACCTCATCTCCAATCTCTCTCTCAAACTCTCCAACTGAGCAAATGGGTGAATGACCTCTCCTTTGCCCTTTGTGCCCCTCTTGAACCTCCATAAGGAAACCTAAGATATGGATGGCTGAGATCATCCCATCTCCCATCTAATCTAAGGTTGAGATCTCTCCAAAAGAATCTCACTCAAAAACCCAGTTTGGGTTAAGTTCCTTAAGTTCACTTTATGTCTCTAATTCACCCACAAAGTGAATTAATAGTCATTTTAGGCATAAATGACAAAATTTCACTTTTGACTTAAAACTCCTAAGTCAAAGTGAAATTAGACATAAAGTAAAAGGCACAAAGTACATAGTAGTTCCCACATGTGTTTAGGAGATCACAAACACATGGGTGAACACCTCCCAAGGTACATAATCTCAACACTATAAGCCTTATGCTTTTCACTATACCCAGTGAACATCAACTTCATGCATTTTGCCATCAATTTAGATCTCTTTTCTTCAGGAAATGATACATATGCAACAAAACCAAAAATTTTAAAATGACAACATGAGGCTTTCTTCCAGACCAAGCATCTTTTGGAGTAATATTTTGCAATTCTTTTATGGAAGATCTGTTTAGCAAGTACTTCCTCTCAGTACTTGTTAGGTACTTTCTTATGCTCCAACATGCATCTAACCATCTCCACCATTGTGCGATTCCTCCTTTCAACAACTCCTTTTTGCCGGGGAGTGTAAGGAGTGGTAAATTGTCTTTGAATTCTCTCTCTTTTACATTCATTAGAGTAAAACTCTAGTCTATTTTCTTTTTGGAGGATCTTAATACATTTACCAGACTCCTTTTCAACAACAACCTTAAATTTTTTGAATTAAACAAAACCATATGATTTTTTCTTAAGAAAATATACGCATAGGATTCCTTGAAAAATTATCAACTTGAAACAAGAAATACCTAGCACTGGAGACTAGATTATCCTCATCAAATCACAGATATTAGCTTGGACCAATCTGAGTACTGCCTTTTCCTTCCAAGTGTTGCCATTTTTGAATGCCAATCTATGTTGTTTTCCTTCTAAGCATGCTTCACAAATATCCACCTTCTCCTTGATTTTTGGTAAGCGAAACGCCCTTTTCCCTTTCTCAATAAGGAAGAAAACTCAAATGGCTATGCCTCTGATGCCAAAGTGTACTATTGCTTCTACTGCTAACCATCAAAGCATGTAATTTTCCTTCCTCATCATTAACTAGCTTGTAGAGGTTCTGCTCCTTTACTTCAGTTGCAATATTCTTGTTGTTTATTTTATCTATTGCAAAACATCTCTCACCCTGGAAAGTGACGTCCAATTGTGGATTATGTTTCGTTATTCCACTAACTGAGTTAACTTTTTTCCAAACCAGGAATGTAGAAAACATTCATAAACATTAATTTTTTCACCTTTAAACTTTATTTGTGTTGCCTTTGCCTTCAACCTAGTATTCCTCTCCATTGACAAAACCGACTGTATCTGGCCTGGTTTTGTCTTCCACAAAATAAATAAACCAATTACTGTGGTTTGCGATGTGTTTGGATCTGCTTAAATCCAAATACCAACCATCGAACTTTACCATTTGCAACCTTTTGTGATGCTGTAAAGACAGAATTATTCTTCTCCATGCTTGACAACATTGGCCTGATTCTTTCAAGATTGCTGCCCCTTTCTGGATTTCTCATCCTACAACCTTTTCGTACAAACTTTACTCGTATATCCAAATTTACCACAATAGAAGCATTTCAAATCATCAGATGATTGACTTATACTCGAGGTTTTTTTGTGATTGCTTCCAAGTTCCATCTTTATGCTTTCCGTACTTTTCTGAGCCTTTAAATTTATTTGCAACGGCACTCTCTGATGAGCCACTGCCATTTCCAAACTGCTTCTGTCTTTCTTAAGTAACTGATTGCATAACTTCTTGAAAAATGTATCTGTTTCTTACATGTAGTATTATGTTTGAACAAATTTTTCAAGAGGGTGAATGAATCTTCAAGGTGATTAGAACAAGATCTTCCTCATCAATTTTCCTACCAACCTCTGATAATTGATCTCTTATATCTTTAAGTTTTGTAAGTGCTCCAGAAGTGGCTCTCCTTACATTGTTATAGAATAAATTAGATTTTTAAGGAAAAATGATCTGCCTTTATCTGATGTTTCATGCATCTCTTGCAACTACTTCCAAACTGTACAAGTGTCCTTAGCTTCCTGCACTTCTGGAAGCATATTGTCAGTGACACAGAACTTTAAAAGCATCACTGCTTCTTTGTTCTTTGCATCAAATGTCTCTTCCTCCAAGATCACCTTGCCTGCAAGTGCTTCTAGTTTTTCTTCAGCATCACTCTCTCACCTCTTTGCCCATTACAACACGTAATAAGCATCTACACTGGAAAATGCCCATCATTTGTTGCTTCCCTTGAACTTTTGACCACTTTCTATTGTAATATTTGATAGACTAGCCATATTTAAAAAACTTCCAAGCACCAAAATTATGATCAAGCGCCAAAATTCTTAAAGTATTCAACCTCAAACACAGTTACCTACACACTCCTCCGTGATTGCGTCTGTCACCTGCGACTGTCACATCTGTCTTACGTGCACTCACACGTCTTTGATTGCAACCTGCATCTACCTGCTCTCCTGGCACACCCACTCTTTTCTGTTATCGGATCTCAGTTTGCACCCTGTTGCTGTCCTGGACACCCACATTCATATTCTGTGTTTGAGCTTTCTATAACTCAAATTGAATCTAAGGCATCTATGATTCGTCTATATTGCTGCCTTCTTCCTTCTGTCTCCCCAATGTCACTCAGTTTATTGGGAGTGTCTTTCTTTCTCCCAACAAATTACAAAAACTTTATGTTTTCTAAGTTATGAATTTCTGCCCCGTATGGGGTGACAAGTGGCGAAGGCGTGCCAACTGGCTTTGCACTCAGTCGGGGTTTAAATGCTGGAGGCCGTCACCATAGCACCCGCATTACGGATGCAGGACAGCCATAACAACAGCTCTGCGATGGGAGGACTCCTCCCTCGAGCGAACATTTACGAGCTCGGCAAGCGCGATGTTAAAGGCGGTCATGGGTATTCGCAGTCTGATTATTCGTTTTCTCTTACTCCGGTCTCGGCTCTGCTCCGCGTTTGGAGGTTTTGGTGCAGCTTCGCGCTCCTTGCGCCCTGGTTCACCATCCTTTCGTGGAGCATTGATGCAAGTCCTTCTGCCTGTGCTTTCAATTGGCTTCCGCCCTCGTCTCAGCCTGTGTGTATTTCCTGGAGAGCGCTCTGCAACATGACTAGGAAACGAGGAACGCCTCGCCGTGGCTCTGCTTGGTACGCCCGCAAGGAGTAGCGACAACGCAAAGAGCAACTCGAACGTGCTCTGGTCATGGCTACTTCACTGTTGAGAAAGAAAGCTCGGGCCGAGGAGAAGGCTCTGCTCTCCACCATCGCCGAAAAGGGAATTGGTCGCAGCAGTATGGACACCGTCAAGTTGGAGGGCGGCACTGAGGAATTGTACCCGGCTTGCATTGTAGAGGAGGACCCGACCTTGGAGGACCTGACGACAATGGAGGAGCCTTGCGACATAGGGAGGTCTGGCAGTGGGGAATGCAAACACAATCTGGGTTTGGACGCCGATTTTCCTGGTTGCATTGTGGAAGAGGTTCCTTGGCTGGACCTGGAAGCTGCGTTTGATGTTGGATGTGCGAAGGGAAAGGAAGG
>ML789322.1:55531-71650 GCA_009831015.1 Picea engelmannii
TCATCCAAGTCTTTTGTTAAGCTTCTTGAACTGGTTAAAAATGTCAATGTGACTTAAATACGCTGCTGATGGCAGTTACTTTCCTTGCCATAGGCAGGTCATGGCCATATGCCACTTAAGATGTATCTACATGTGTCAAGCATGCATTAGGAGATGAGAGTAAATGAATTTATTTGATTAAAGAAGCAATGTAAGAAAATTGACAGTGGCTAAGCCTAAATGAATTTATTTCGTCATAAGGTAGACTATAGAGTCTAGACTTTAAGAACACTCATGTTTTTTCTGCATTCAAAATCATGACATTTTAATATCACAATTAAGTAGTATGGGTTTGACACATACAGAGGTGATTTTTTAAAGAAAATCCTAAAAGCTTGTAAACTATAACTCACATCTAAAACATTATTCCTACTAATCCAAGGGATTATTGAATCAGTATGTAAAGAGAATAGGAACATAACACATTCCCTGTTGTTCCTTTCGCTTTATCTTGTTACTCTTATGTTTGGTTATCTCTGAATGGAGTGAGAAAGGGGTTCCATTTTGAAGTTGCACATGCCTTTCTTCCTTAGTTTAACTTTTTAACAAGAAAAGGTTATTTTACAAATGTGGTTTTCACTATTTTGTTAAAAAATTGGATATGTTTGAAGGACTTAAGGTACAATAGCATCTGAGAAAATAGTCATGTTGTATTTGCTGTATCAAAACTTTACCATCTGCAAACAGTAATACTAATCATATAGTGGTTATACTCATGGCTGAAAAATCTGTAGACATCAATGAGCCTAGAGGGAATTCATAAGAAGCATAATGTCTCAGCAAAGGGAAGTAAATACCAATTAGATCAGATTGCGTTAATGGGTCCAGTGTCTTAGGTGTTAATGCACAGTTATGGAGTATGTTGGACTGCTGCCAGAAGTAGGCTTACATTAATGGTATTTTGTATTGCACTGTATATTCCCCCATTTTAATGATTTTAATTTGTTTTATAATGTAGGATCAAGAAGTTGATTGAAATTGATGCATTGAAACTTTCTCGGTTGTCTGTGTTGATGCTCGACATGCACAAGGATGCAAAGGGTCTAACATTATTTAATGTTCCCCAAGTCAGGTATGCCTTTTTCCTGTAATAAGGTGCTTGGTCTCTTTAAAATTGCTTGACCTATTTAAAGAGCTACTGAATATGTGTGTACATATCAATAAATATAAGTATGTAAGAGTTCATGCAACAGGATTTTGTTCTTATGCTTTGCACCAAATCTTATTTGTGCCTTTAGTGTAATTTGCCCGTTGGACTTAATCTTCTTGCAAGACAAATATTGATCCAAATTGGATCCACAAAAGAATTCGAATGGCTGATGGCTCAGGTAACGCAAGGTGCTTAGCAAATCAGCAGTCTGGCGATGAAAGAGAGGCATGTGGTTGCAGAGGCAGATGATGAGATTGGCGAGGCGGTGATAGTGTGAAGGGGCCCACATTAATGCAGCTGAGACTGCAATGCTGAAACAAGCATGAAAAGAAAAAATATATTGAAGAAGAAAAAAATATTGAAGGAGAAAGAAAAGAAAAAGAAAGATAAATGAAACATAGGAGAACCAAGCATTAAAATGCTGCCAGAAAAGACTAAAAAAAGAAGGAAAGCACTAGATTTGGGGGAAGCTGAACAGTCGGGGACGTTAAGTTTTGAGCTATTATTAGGTTTCTTTTCAATTTGCTAGATAACAATAGCATAGGTAGGATCACTGAGAGAAGCACAATCACAAGATACACAACATTTATCCTGCGAAACCCTCATGGGGTAGAAAACCCAACAAAACCTTTCTGAATATAGATAGCCAATACAATGCCAAGACAATAAACCAAACACTAGAGAATATCCTCCACTGAGCAATGCACCTCTCTCTTCCTTCTTACCCCAACTGCAGCTACCAAACTTCCGCACTGAGTGAGTGAATGATTGAATGATCAAATGAGGCGCTGGATTCCTTTATTTATACAAACTGGCAGGTGCTGGAAAGGTGTCTCTTCATTGAGCAGGGACGACTTGTCTTCTTAGTGGTTAAAACTACTTTAATTAGCATGGGGGCCGACTTCTCAATTTGCATATTATATTTAGGGTTTGACCAATTCACAAATGGGATTTGGTCAATTACAATGCCCGACATGATCAATCCACAAAAGGGGATTGATCTAATTAATAATGACTCAATAAATAAATAGAATACTCTTTGCAGTTACAATTTTTCAACACTCCCCCTTAACAAGAAGGGTATTCTACATCATTAGGAGAGAGAGAGAGGGCAACAACATCAACAACATTTGGAACATTGACTGGCATATCTATAAATCATCGGAAGTTTCTCTCATCATCATCGTTCACAGCATGAAGTTGGAGTAGCATCATCATCCTCATCAACATGAGGCTAAAGTAACATCATCATCATCTTTAGCGTGAGGCTAAAGTAACATCATTATCTTCTTTAGCATGAGGCTAAAGTAATATCATCAACATCTTTAGCGTGAGGCTAAAGTAACATCATCATCTTCATCTTCAGCAAGAAGCTGAAGTGGCATCATCATCATCTGCATCAACATGGATTAGTATAACACTAATACATCATCATCATCAATAACAACACAAGGTTGATACAACATCAACAACAACAGTATCACAGCACGAAGGCTGGAGCATCATCAACAACATCAGCATCACAGCACGAAGGTTGGAGCACCATCAACAATAACAACATCACAACACGAAGGTTGAAGCATCATCAACATCAACACTAGGCTGGAAATCTTCAGCACAAAGATGGTATCTCAACAACATCAGCATGAAGTTGGAAATCCTTAGCACTAGGCTGGCATCACAACAACATCAACACGAAGCTGGAAATCTTCAGCACTAGGCTGGCATCACAACAATATCAACACGAAGCTGGAAATCTTTAGCACTAGGCTGGCATCACAACAACATCAACACGAAGCTGGAAATCTTTAGCACTAGGCTAGCATCACAACAACATCAACACGAAGATGGAAATCTTCAGCACTAGGTTGGCATCACAACACTACTCCCCCTTTCGAGGGAGGTCCTTTTGGACTACACCAAGCTTATCTCGAAAGTGCCCAAAATTTTCACGAGATAGAGGTTTGGTCAACACATCTGCAACCTATTCATCTGTGCTAACATACTGGAGCTTTATGGCTCCTCTCTACACCATATCATGGATGTAATGATATCAGATCTCTATGTGTTTTGACTTGTCATGGAACACATGGTTCTCTGTCATCTTTATGCAACTCTGATTACCACATAGGATCACGATTGCTTCCATCTCCAGATCGAATAGACCCGTCAACAACTTCCGAAGCCATATGGCTTCACATCTGGCGGAACATGCAACAATGTATTCTGCATCTGCCATGCTGAGAACAATGCTTGATTGCTTCCTACTCTGCCATGAGATCATGGCTGACCCTAGACTGAAACAACATCCTGAAGTGCACTTTCTGTTAGAGATACTTCCAACCCAATCTGAATCGGTATAACCACTCAGTCTAAAGTCATGATCTCCATTATAACTGAGACCACAATGTAATGTACCCTTAAGGTACCTCATCACATGTTTTGCAGCAACCGAGTGAACATGTCTGGGCTCTACCAAAAATTGACTCAAGGTATTCACACGAAAACATATATATGGCCTGGTGTTCGTCAGATACATCATCGATCCAATGATCTGTCTGTACAACGTAGCATCAATCAATTCTGATGAAGTGTCAACCAAGAGCTTCAAATTTGTTTCCATGGGTGTATTCATGGATTTGCACTCTAACATATCAAATATCTTCAGTATTTCAATTGGATACTTCCCTTGGTTAAGGAAGATCTTCTCTGGGCTCTGCCAAATTTCAAGACCTAAGAGATAAATCATTAGGTCTTTCATCAAACTGTGTAGCGAGCTTCTTTTGCAATCTTTGATGAGCTTTCCTTCGTCTTGTCAAGAATACATCATCTACATATAGTAGTAACATCACTGGTTCATCATTCATAACCTTGAGATAAAGGTTAGAATCAACTTTACTCTTGGTAAGGCCCAGCTCTTCAGGACACTTTCAATTTTGCCATATCAAGCTCTAGGAGCTTGCTTCAATCTGTACAGATCCTTCTTCAACCTGCAGACCTGAGTCTTTCTATCTTCAACTTCAAACCAAATTTTCACATTATATTGTACCAATCTGGTACACTTGCTCAACTGCAACTCAATCTACACAATCATATGCTAGCTCTATGTGCTTTCTGCAAAGAACTATCTATCTCACTGCCAAAGAGTATGTCCTCTCCTCTTTTTGCAACTATTCTTCTGGAAGTGGGATTCTGCACCTACAATTGTTCTGAAGTTGAGGATGACTGCTCCATTCTCACTGTGACTGCTGAAATCTGAGAGTAACTCCTCTACTTCATCATGTAAACAACTTCATCTGAAACTGAGAGTGGCTCAATAACTGATACTGAGGGTAGCTCTTCTTATTTCATCCAGGTAACTCTATCTTTCCACGACCCAACTAATGTAATGCACCAACTGCCACTCAATTTTAAATATGGGGATTGCTCCCCCTGCATCTCATACTATATATGAATCATGGTTGTTCTGGTTGTCTTCATAAATACTGGAACTATTTCTCGAATTACTGGAGTAAGTGTCTCGTCATAGTCTTCTCCCTCTTGCTGGGAGAATCCTCTGGACACACATCGGGCTTTGTACCTCTCCAACATGCTTGATTTGTATAGATCAATCTTGGAAGTCAATACTGACTTCTCTTCTAGTCTCACGGAAGAATCCATATCCTAGTCTTTCTGACTAGATTCCTTCTCCGTTACTGAAACAATGGAATCTTCCCAGGAGATTTCATATCTCCTAGAAGTTTCTGAAGCTATGATCTAGTATTCTCATGGCATTTGTCTCCCAGTCCTGGAAGTTGTCTCTTCATCTGATCCTTTTTGAGATCAGGCTTACTCTCGATTTCTTCTGAGTCTACAAGGACGTCATCATCTCTTACAGGGTATACTTGGTGTTGAATACCAAGTCTAAATATGAAAGGCTGAGTCGGACTTCAAACGAGTTCTTCTTCCCGTCAAGGTGGCTTCATTATCCTTTGACCAAGTCTTCTGTGAGTTCTAATGTTTGGTCATCTTTGGAGCCTTCTGCTCCTTACAATCAATCTCCATATGAGATACTCTGGATCTCAACAGATAGCTTCTTCTTCATCTTCTTTGGTACATGAATGTATATGGTCATGTACATAGTCTGCTTCATGTCTCATCTAATTTGTTGTCTTCTGTAACCTTCACTATAGCTTCCTTAGGGTTATCACCTGTAACTTGAACCAAGGTCAACAAAACAACATGCAAGAATAATACTCTTTTTATAATTGTAAATAAAACAATAGCACGAATAATCATCACAATAGCTCCTTTAGATCTTTCACTTGTGACCTGTCTGAAGCAAAGATCAAAAGTAAGAAATACAATACGAAATGAGATCAACACTCTTCTAGTGTTGTGATCAAACATTCATCCATGGTAACTTGGAACCAACACAAGAAGTTTCTCCTAGAGGAGATGCTAGTTGTATCTGGTAAATGATTGCATTAAGCATTTATCTCAATATGCTCACATGCTACCAAGTATAATACTTTTCAAAGTCTGTTACCTCAACTATAGTGTTTACTTGTAAAGGGGTAGTTATCAACTTGTCATGTGCAACTTTGAATCTTATCAACTTAATTCAAACCTGGAACCTAGAGCCTTGTCCTCAGGAATGAGTGTGTTGCTTTTCTTCCAAGTCTCCTTCACTCAAGATGACGAGTGCTTTCTTCAACCTGTCTTCTATACTAAGACAATATGCTATCTTGACAGAAGGCTGGGTTAGAGAATAAACTCTGTGATCTCAACTTTAATCAATCTAATACCTTGACTTTAATTTTGACCAAGGGTTAGTATGATGGTCATAGCTTCAACATGCAACCTAGATCAAAATAATTTCATAACAAATAGATGCATATCAGAATAATCAAACCTGGGTTGCGTTATTCCTCTGAATGTGTTGGATCTGAGATCCTTCTGTATCTATGGCAAGAGATCCCTTCTCCTGCAAATACCCTTTAAAGCTTAACAGTTTAAACATATGTGAGTACATACCTCTGATAGTGGTGGCACCATCTCGTAGCAGTGGTAATAATTACCAACCCTTTAAAACTTCAAGGGTGACTGCAACTGGTACTGTCGTTGATACTGTCGTTGATACTTCAACTCATACTGCAATTGTAATTGCAACTTATACTTTAATTGTAACTTAGGGTTTTATGAGAAAACCCTAATTTTCAAACTTCAAATTTTGAAATTCTGATCCAGGGGCTAGATGCACTGAGCTGAGGTAAGTTGGTGCAGTCAGATTTATGAAAATCCAAAATTTACCCCTTGAAACTGAGCTTGCGGAAATTTGGACTGGTACTTCTGGTACTGGTTCTAGTTTCCTGGTTTTCTGGTACTTCTGGTTTTTTGGTACTTCTGGTTTTCTGGTACCAGTGAAAACTAGGGTTTCACTTTCTGGGAGTTCTATCCACTGAAAAAGTGCGCTGAAGGTGCCAAAGAGTTCCCTAGGCTAGGGCGCACGTTTCTAGATGATTTTTAGGCTGGAATTCCTCTTCAATAAAAAACCCTAATTTTCTTGTACGACAACATCGACGTTTTTCTTTATCCAATGAAAGATGCTCTCTTCAGCTTAGCTTTGATACCATGTTAAGTTTTGAGCTATTATTAGGTTTCTTTTCAATTTACTAGATTATAATAGCATAGATAGGATCACTGAGAGACACAATCACAAGATACACAACATTTATCTTGGGAAACCCTCATGGGGGAGAAAACCCAACGAAAACTTCCTTAATATAGATAGCCAATACAATGCCAAGACAATAAACCAAACACTAGAGAATATCCTCCACTGAGCAATGCGCCTCTCTCTTCCTTCTTCTCCCAACTGCAGCTACCAAACTTGCGCATTGAGTGGGCGAATGAGTGGATGATCAAATGAGGCGTTGGCTTCCTTTATCTATACAAACTGACAGGTGCTGGAAATGTGTCTCTTCACTGGGCATGGTCGACTTGTCTTCTTAGTGGTTAAAACCACTCTAATTAGCCTGGGGGTAGACTTCTTAATTTGCATATTATATTTAGGGTTTGACCAATCGACAAAAGGGGATTTGGTCAATTACAATGCCCGACATTAACAATCCACAAAAGGGGATTGATCTAATTAATAATGACTCAATAAATAAATAGAATACTCTTTGCAGTTACAATATTTCAACAGGGGATGCCTGCCCTTCTAGCAAATGTTATCTAAACCGGACTCGAACCGACAAAACTGGCTTGTTCGACTGGTTTGGGCATGAATCTGGTCCGGTTTGGCGTTTTGAACCGTTTTTGGCCGGTTCAGTACCGAACCAACCGGTTGCATATGGCGCGGCTAGGGACCATCGAAATGCAATTTAAAAAAAACAATAAATTAAAATGTGGGTTTGCCTAACATTTAACCCTAGGCCCCAGTAAAGCTATTTAAAGATGACCCACCCTAGTAATTAATGGTAATATTAAATTCTTAAAGTAAAAGGATGACATCCTTTTACATAAATTTTTAACATTACCATTAATTGTTTCAGGATGTTTGAGAGTGGTTCCAACCGCATTGGATTTCATATGGAGAAAGTAGAATTTTAGATCCCATTCAAAATTCAACAGACTAAACAGTTTTCAGGATTTCAGGATTGGCAGGATTGCAACGTTTCCATTGTATTCTATCATGTATGAGGGTATGGAATTGACATATAATCAAGATCCCAAAGCCCTCGATGTACCTTGATGTTGGTGACATTGATTGTTGAACTCCTCTGCCATGATCCTAGTAAAAATGTATGCTTCACTCAAGCAAAATCATTGATTAGGCATGTTAAGCTTTTTCTATCTTATTTTAATGCTTAGAGGGTGATACTAATGATGAGGATCCCAATATAGGCAATGGTTTTGATGATATGTAGTTATTTGTTGTAGCATGAGTTTTTTTGGACTCTAGAGGCCATTTAGAGCCTCTTTGTTGATGTATTTTGGTTCAGAGATGGATTGTACTTTGTGCTATTTCGGTTATATGCACCCTTGCTATATGCATGTGAAAATTCACATATTTGCGTAAAATGGTTTGGATTCATATGGATGCACATAAATATATATATATTTTTCAAATTTGAATATTTTATGTATTTTTGATCGACTGTTTTTTTGGTCTGCTTTTTTTCCAGTTTCGGTCTGGTTCAGGTTTTGGGATGTAACACCCAACCCCTTAAATACCTTTTAAGGGATGGGGCATCAAAATTTTCGCTTTCCTCCATCATCTTAGACCCTCTTCTCGACATCTCCATCACCTTCTGCTCGTCAAGAGCTTTCCAACCACCGTTACCGTGCTCAAATCTGGGCTCGGGATTGGAAGTTATGCCCTTTCGAAATTTTGTGAGCATCATGGGTCAAAGACCACGTGGGTTCGTCTCATTCGTACTAACCCAAGGTCCCCCGAAGTTCCAGAGCTCCCTAGCACTCCTGCCTCTATGGCGGAAACACATCCATAATGAATTCCACCGACGAATCTTCGCCTTCATTTAACGTATAAGATTTTGGGAATTCGACGTTCGACGCTGAGCACCCCTTTTTACTTCTCTGCACGTATCCTCCGGAGCCTCGAAGTCTCGAAATTCCGCCATGTGGCTCCGGTCTTCTGCTCCTTTGACTGATCCTACTACACCACTCCAAACCTCCGGCGTCGCGAAACTCCTAACTCCCAAGGTCCTGCCACGTAGCTCCGGCCTTCGACCCTTTTTGGAGCATAAATCCTAACACCTTAATTCTCCTGGAGTTCCGAACTCCCGAACTTCCAGGGTCCCATTAGCGATTAGGTAATGCAACCAAGCACAAGGGGGGGTGACACACAACAAAGGACAAAGATGACATGTGGCTCTATAAATGGGTGACACATGTCACGTTCTAGTTGGCATATAATGCTTGTATAACGTCCGAATCAAGGTGACACGTGGCACTTCGAACGTGGGTACATGTCACCCTGGGTGACGTCAGTGTGCCACGTCACTCTGGACTGACAACCTTCCAACGTCCTTTAGATCTCACGGTCGAGGTGCATACACGTAGATCCATAGATCTACGACCTCCGTTACTATGTGACTTCGATGTTCAGGGGTTCTGCCCACTCCACACTCCTTTTCTCCAGGAGTAGGACTTCGCTGGAGTGTTATATGCAAGTCTTTCCGCTGGTTGATCGGACGATTGAGAGGGGTTCTCAACGGACTCCCCAGATCAAAGGTTCGCAACCCTAGCTCCAGGGTCCCTAGGTTTTAGTGTTCAACCACTCCTAGAGGGACACCTGTCAACTTGAAACCCACTGGCAAAATACGTGGCACCTGCCTTAGGTTATCGACACCTCCTCACTATGTCATGAGGCCACCACACATGGCATCACCATTGCTCGACACCTGGATCCCCACGTGCTTTCGATGTGATACGCACGTCCCTACGATCAAACGGTCGAGAGGGATCCCGAAGGATCCTTAGATCGACGACCTATGTCTTCTCCAGGCTCCGGGCTTCCTAGCGTTCCACGCCTCATACCACACTTCCTTCTGGAGTTTCGAACTCTGAACACGCGAAGGACGTTGATCAACGGTCCACGTGTCCTCAATAATGAGCGGTTGATATCTACTCCGAGCTTCGGGCCCCTCGGGAGTTCTCGACCCAAAACGCAACACACCCCATATTTTTCGGAGCACCGAACTTCAGACCACGCTCCATCTGTCGCCAGGTGCACCTGGCGCCAACGACCAGTATTTGCTCTGGCCTTCAGAGCTTCACGAAACTTGCACGCTCTTGCGATTGCACTTCGACTTCGTCGGATAACCGGACTTCCGTATAATTGTTGATCTGCGGACACGCGACCCTCAACTACCAACGACCTAGATTAACTTCGGGCTCCCGGACTTGGAGAATTCGCCTCCTTTACGAGGAACACACAACATTCGCCGAACTCACAAGGTCCGAAGGACTCGAGGGGTTAACACCGGTGCTTCTTATCCAGATCCAACGGTCGTGAAAGACATTGGTTCCTCCTGAACGGATCTCGTGCGCTCATCCTCCAAACAAAGGAATCCTCCCTTTCAAGACCTAAATCTCGCTATCTTTCCTGAGCTTGGGGCTTAGAAAAATCTCCCGCGCAGTTCTGGCGCTCACTTACCTTGATACCCTTTCAACTCTTCACTAAGTGTTGGCCCTGTATACGCTTTGCATTGGTCTCTCCTTCGAGCTTTTATACTTAGACGAGTATATGTGTACTCCTTGCACCAAGATTTCAGAAGAGAAACAATTTGAAACTTATAGAATATCGAAGGTTCATTCCTTTAATCATGAAATACACACACATGCATATGACTCCGAAAATAGATAGCATAACATTACCCAATTATCTCAGAGATAAGCAAACTTAGACATTCAAAACATGCATTTTAATCCAAGTGCACAGGGTAAACGAAATACTTATCTATTACGGTTGATCACCGATCAATTGACTGTGGGTGTTAGCCTCTCCACCCAACCGTAGGCTCAGAGGCATTCATTCTTAGTGCTCTGACCACCCCGGTGCCAAGCCATGATATCATTAGGGAATTGTTGCATCTTCTCAGAGATTCCTTCTCTATCACAGCCTCTGTGAAGTTTATCAGATGCTCCCTAGCATCAAGCTCGCGACCCTTTGCTCAGGTCAGGTTTTTCTGGGTTTTCTCTAGTGACGAGAACAACTTATCCTTTTCCTTTCTTTGTCTTAGCATATCTGGATCGCACGCCCCCTTGTGGATATGGTCTCTCCCTTGTCTCCTTCGCGTGCATTCTTGCACGCCTTTCTCCTCCTCAGGAAGGTTATGGACCTGTCCTGTTCCTTCTGTCAGAAGGAAACTTAGATCAGTCTAGGCTTGCAGAAAAAAAACTGCCCTCTATGGTACTTCGGGCTGACAGTTTTCTGTCTCCCCAGCCAGACCATCCATTCTTCCCTTCATTGGGGTAGTTGATTGTTCAACCACCAGTCCTTTTATTATTAATTGATTTCTCCTTGGGATCAGGATGAGGCTTATTATTTCAACGAGGAAGAATTTGGGTCATTTTGACATAATGAACCCTCTCCACAATTTCCTTACTCTTTTTCCTCTAGTGATATCATGGCGAGTACTTCAAGGCTTCACCCCCACAGTCAGTTATTGGTAATCTAAATAATAATACATTTACATTGTTCCCATGCCATCGCATGATGATCATAATTAATGATTAATTACAAGTTGGGGGAAACATGGGTGTTTGAAATATCCCTGATCCCACTGATCAAGATATTTGCTACTGATCTAGTATTCTGTCTTGCAGATCTGATACACTGGGGGTTTCTGGATGCGTTTCAGTTGTATGATTGACGTCTTGATGGTTATTGCATGTGCATGTGGGTTATTGCATGTGCATGTTGGTTAATGCATGTGCATGTTGCATATTTATGGTTTAAACAACATATAAAGGATGCATGCAGAAGTAAAGAACATCAATTGCCCAATATCATGTATAATACGGTTCGAGCATGGAAATACAATAGCTTATTGGAAATATAGAATATAAACATCAGCCAGATCTCATGGATCAATATTGGAATACAATCAAATAACATAAAAATACCCGTGATCAGAAGATGATAGCAGATCTGATGCATGCACGGATAGATCGGCGAAAATATGCGGTTCCGACGAAGTACGGTAACCGCTACCAGCTGGAAAACTCGTCCGGAAGTTCAGACCGTTGGAATACGCTAGCAACTGCTCCAAAAGAAGCACCCTGGCCTCTAGACTGAAATGGGTGAGTGTCGGGTCTCGAATCTGGTCTCTAAGGCACTGGATCTGGACCCCTGGGGGGTTTGCGCACCTCCTGGAGCATTGGATGCGCCCCAAAGGATTCCACCAATGGAATCTGCTGCTATATGGCTCAAAACGATAGTCTCGCCAAATAAGGAAATGGGTCGGAAGGATTTATCTGGATCTGCTCTGAAACTCTGCATGCAACACCAAATGTCTGTCTGGAAGAGCTGTGCCTTAATGGCTGGATGAGTCGATTTGCAAGATTCTACTGTCAGAATCTGACGATAGATGGCTCAATAGAAGCGCCCTGGCTGGATCTCAAATGGGTTGGAAGGAAACTGCAATCTTGATACGGATCTCGTGCAACTCTCCAAACCCTCAAACTGAGTTGCGCCCTCACTGGCTAAGCTGCGCACTCTGCAATGGATACTCCTGAAAAGTATGGTGAAATACTTGGATGGTATCTCCGATGGGCTAGGGTGTGTCTCTCAACACCGAAACCGATCAATGGTGGTGGTTTCCTCCAGAAATCCACAAAACAGTAAGGTCAACTCTCCTCCTCCTCTGGGAACTCTCAACATCAAATCATAACAATGCATAATGAATTAGGTTGCTTTACCCTTCGTTTAGAGCTTCTCGAAACCCTAATTTGTTGTTGACCTTTTCCCTCCAAGTGACTTTTACTTTATTTTATTATTCCTTGATTAAATCACTTAATTAATTAATTAATTAAACATTTTACCTCTGAAAAGTGATTTATCCATCCCGATGGCTTCTCCGACCACTGAAAGTCACTTCTCATCATCTTACCCTGTAGTGCTCTTCCTCCCGATTTCGATGAGCTATTACACTAAGAGGTTTCTCCAAGCAATATGCCCATTATGACCTTCTTAGTGAATTTAATTAAGATATGACCCATAATAACTCAAAATTACGGAAATCGTCGGAATGCAACGAAACCAAAGCCCAACAGAGCGGAATGGATCCTGATGATGATTGATGCAAGTCGGGCCCAAATAAACCCCTCAATATCTCCCAAACTCTCTATCACTCCTATCTGGCTACTCGGGTAGGCATAACACTCTAAAATGTTGTAATGTTATAATGTCCCAAAATGGGGACATCACAGTCCTCCCTGCCGAAATATTGCTTGTCCTCAAGCAATAACTAAATCAAACTACATATGATACTGGGGTCCCATATCCACCTGTGTGACACAAGGTAGACTCACCTCAAGATGTGGTCTCTCCAAGTGCTCACCACACATGGCACCCACATGCTCTTGATGAGTAGAATGATCAATGGCCAAAGAATCTCAGTCAACTCCCCAAGCAACCACTCTACTCGAAACTCAACTCGATCAAATGCTGAACTACCAAGCACTCCAATCCCTGGATCCCATATCAGAATGTGAACTACAATGCCCTGTGGAGTATAATTCTTTAACATGTCAACACCATGAGTCTCTTGCACATAAAAGATGGCCTCAACCCGAAATGGGTCTATCCTACTACACCATACCAAACTCAGCACGACCCCCACCGACTGAACATGCTGTTTCCATAGTGAGGTACTACAAGACCTCAACGAATCACCAGTGAGTGACGTGCTCTCTGCAATACTAAAACTCAATGGAAAATCAAAGTGACTTCCCCCTGCAAACGTCCGCTCGTCTCCATCAGTCAATGAAATGCCCAGCCCTGTAATCCCAGGGTCCTGTGCTAGTCTCTGACAGGGACCATCACGCTGATGCTGCTTTACTCTGATCATGACTGTCTGCTCAAAGTATCCATACTGGACCCTCCACGCATGGATCCTCATAAGATGAAACAAACTATCGACCCAATGGACTCCAGGATCCCATGTCAAATTTGGAAGCTCATCACTTCCAATCCCCACTCACTGTTGATGTGCCCTACTAGTAACTGTCGAAATCCGTCCACCCTCATCTCAATGAGAGTCTGAATATGTAGCAACCTCTGAGTTATCCTCTGTCCCATGGCCTAGGATACTTTCCATCACGCTTAGGACCTCAATTGTCTGCCCTGATGATCCACCCCTATGTTGTTGTCAATGATAAAAGTGTCGAGAAAGGCTATCATAAATATCTGCACCCAACTGTAGGACTGGAAAGTATCATATGCTTTGGTCGATCCCCAGGATTGGACCAAAATCTCATCCACTAGCACCCATGGTGAATAATCGCCTAAACTCCAACTATCAGGTACAACAGTAGATAACTCCACAAACTGCTGGTCAATTACTCTCCCTCCATCATCACTCAGAGAGTTGTTTCTATTGTGAAGGTGATCTCCCAGAACTATGTGCTGCTGCAAGGGAGAGGAATCTCCATGCTCCATTAAGTGTGTCTCCTCCCTGCCATCCAATATGTCCCCGTGAATCCCACTGTACATCTCTCTCATCATCATATGTCCAAGGGGTACTGCCGGATCAACCTCTATGTGGATATCAACCAATCCTGGAACACAAATGAAAGCGTCCTCGTAACTGCCCCTGGTTCTGGAATCCTCATGTGTATGTGTATGACCGATTGTCTCAGAACTACCCATGAATGGTGGCCCTTGCGACACCCAGATATCCTCCAGCAATGTAACTGAGGAACATATCTGACTCTCTGCTGAGATAGATATAGTGTATCTCTGACCAGTCTCCTCAAAGAGCTCATCTAATCTGGACTCTGATTCTTGAAGGGTTGTCTGTGTGCCTTCCAAGAATCCTCGTGTGTTCACCAACTCACGAGTGAGTCGGTCCACCTCAAGCTTCTGCTCCCTCAGTGCCCTGTGATACATCTCGCCAATCTCCAATAGGTAATCTCTGTCCATCAATAACTGTTGGTAGTCAGCCCTCATCATAGTCACTCTCTCCATGAGTGTATGGAAGTCATCAATGGCAAGTCGCCTATCTATACTATCATGTGCCATCGAGGCCCTCCAACAATAACCTTCCACCAATGCGTGTGTATCATCAATGCATCGAGTGGCTGCCATGATCATGTCCTCACTGACTCTCAATTGTCTCATCCAGTGTTGTGACTCCTGATCACAGTCCCGTTGAGGTTCTACGTCATGCCCCTCACTGCTAGTGTCAACAATGGAATCCCCAACAACACACTTCTCAAAAGATAAGGCATTGAACTACCCACTGTCCACCATGCTACTAAGTCCTCCTGTAGGCCACTGCACACCATCATTGACTGCTACCCCCATCTGAATCACATTGTATCCTGTATGGGCAGCTGTATCCTCTTGTGCGCTCACCCTACTAATATCATCTGTGCCTGGATCCCATACAGATGTGTCCAGACACGTGCTATGGTCATCTCGACCAATAAGGAGTGCATCCTCATCACTGTAGATCGATCCTGGGAGTAAGTGTCCCAACAAGCTATCGATCTCCACAACCTGGTCCATCAATGGAATCTCCAAGAGTGGTGACTCACTCTCCTCATATTGATAGGTATGTGTAAGGTCAACTATCTCCAAGCCATACCTCTTCTCCTGGGTCTGCAGATCCATATGTTCCTTGTGTACAATCCCCACATAAGGCTGCTCTACCATATCAGGAATGCCACTGATATCCTCATGTGTCGTGGCTAGCATAGGTGATTGAGAAGATGAAAAATGTGGCTTGCTCCTCATAGGAAACTCATCATCCTCCATACATGACTTCCTGGAAGCCATGTCTACACCCATA
This sequence comes from Picea engelmannii, assembly GCA_009831015.1. Lineage (NCBI taxonomy): Eukaryota > Viridiplantae > Streptophyta > Pinopsida > Pinales > Pinaceae > Picea > Picea engelmannii. Next base: position 71,249 of record ML789322.1, read on the forward strand.
GGTAGGTCATCCAACCTCCTAATCTCATCATGTTTAAGTGCCAACACATATGAAGCCTCACAAGTGTCACCACTATGCTGAAGTATTGAATCCTCAACATTGCCTGACGGGGAAGATGAAGGACATGCGCTATCATCCTGTCCATCCAACTATCCCTCAAATGCATAAGAGTCACTAGCCGCCGTCTCGGTCATCTGGTTGAGCTTGTAGTACATGTCTAGCTTTTGTACCCCAGCTCTGTTAGTGCATTTGGACGATTCGTCAAAAGAAGGTATGGTGAGTTTACCAACTTTCCGGATGAAATCTATGTTATGCCCCTGTTGCTGCTGCTGTCCTCCTCTCTGAGGTTCTCTGGGATGGTTCATGCCCCTAAGTCCACAGTACTCGACCAGTGTCATGTCA
>ML789322.1:87144-97723 GCA_009831015.1 Picea engelmannii
CTTCCAGCATTTTAGGCTGACTGAAGGGGGTGTGGGCCCATAACCTGTTAGAATATAGAGGATTATGCTCGTTTAACCATTGACGATACCCTCGTCACCCAACCACAGGCCTTAAGCCACCCTCCGAGCACCTTGACCTTGACTGATAAGAGAATTATGGCTGCAATCAATAGCCAAGAGAGGCTAAAATCACCAAGCAAAAGAATAGAAACTAAACTGAACAGATGATCCCACCCAGAAGCTAGCGCACCACTTTCCCAGCTCTCCCAGAAAACCTGCGCACCAAACTGCTGCTGCCTGCAACTGCCTGCGCAGATATTGCTCTCACTGCAACTGCTGAGATGACAAATAATGAAACTGGCGCCCTGTATTTATAGTGGACTGGCCAGTCTAACTGGGGCCGACCTGGCCAGTCTAACTGGGCCGACTTCTCCTTCTGGGCATCAATAAATTCAATATAAATATATTTGTTCAGCTGACAACTTGTCTAGGGTTTCCTTCAATTCTTTGCTTCCTTCCGGAGGATTCTAGTCTCGTCATAGGTCATAATAGAGGTTCATACCTCCCGAAGCAACCATAATATTAACAATTCTCATAAAAAAGGTCCATTAATAGACCATACCTTACAACTCACCATAGGTTATAATATGCCTAATTTGCAGGTTCAATATTTTCCATATGCATCCAAGTTTTTATTATTAATGCCCCTCGACATAATCCCACTTTTGTAGTATTGGCTATCATTTTTCCAAAGAAATGATAGGCTTCTTCTGCCACAGTTTGGCATGATTAAGTTTTGTTGGGTAAAATCCCAACTGAATTTTAATCTGCATCCTTCTCCTTAAGGAGCTCATGCGGATAATCTTCATACAGTAGTACTACTCTCAACAGGCTCATCTTAGCCTTGGTAAACTAGTCTCGTGACCGTTCCCCGACTTATCCAGGTCTATGTTTGAATCATGCTCTCCTGGATAGGGTAGAGCAGGGTTCCCTCTCCCTTAAAGTTTTCTAAGAAGGAAAAATAATCACTTGACTGTTTCGTGATCCCAAGCAGGCCAAGTGTTGTTGCCCGCTCTAATACCAATTTGTAACACACCCAACCCCTTAAATACCTTTTTAAGAGATGGGGCATCAAAATTTTCGCTTTCCTCCATCATCTCGGACCCTCTTCTTGAGATCTCTGTCACCTTCTGCTCGTCAAGAGCTTTCCAACCACCGTTACCGTGCTCAAATCCAGGTTCGGGATTGGAAGTTACGCCCTTCCAAAATTCTGCTAGCATCATGGGTCAAAGACCTCGTGGCGTCCATAGGGGGTTCGTCTCATTCATAGTAACCCATGGTTTCTCGAAGTTCCGAAGCTCCCTAGCGCTCTTGCCTCTATGGCGAAAACCCATCCATCATGAATTCCATCGACGAATCTTCGCCTTTGTTTAGTGTACAGGCTTTCGGGAATTCGGCCTTCGGCGCTGAACGCCCCTTTTTCCTTCTATGCACGTATCCTCCGGAGCCCCGAGGTCCCGAAATTCCGCCACGTGGCTTCGGTCTTTGGCTCCTTTGACTTATCCTACTACACCACTCCATACCTCTAGAGTCGTGAAACTCCGAACTCCTGAGGTCCTGCCACGTAGCTCCGGCCTTCGACCCTTTTTGGAGCATAAATTCTAAAACCCTAATTCTCCGAGAGTTTCGAACTCCCGATCTCCTGGGGTCCCATTAGCCATTAGGTAATGAAACCACGCACCAGGGGGGGTGACACGCGACAGAGGACAAAGATGACATGTGGCCCTATAAATGGGTGACACATGTCACGTTCTAGTTGGCATATAATGCTTGTATAACATCCGAATCAAGGTGACATGTGGCACGTTGAACGTGGGTCCACGTCACCCTGGGTGACGTCAGCGTGCCACGTCACTCCAGACTGACAACCTTCCAACGCCCCTTAGATCTCACGGTCGAGGTGCGTCCACATAGATCCATAGATCTACGGCCTCCGTTACTGCATGACATCGACGTTCGGGAGTTCTACCTGCTCCACACTCCTTTTCTCCCGGAGTAGGACTTCGCCGGAGTGCTATACGCAAGTCCTTCCACTGGTTGATTGGATGGTTGACAGGGGTTCTCAACGGACTCCCCAGATCAACAGTTCACAACCCTAGCTCTAGGGTCCCTAGGTTTCAGTGTTCAACCACTCCTAGAGGGACACCTGTCAACCCGAAACCCACTGGCAAAATACGTGGCACCTGCCTTGGGTTACCGACACCTCCTTACTATGTCATGATGCCACCACACATGGCATCACCGTTTCTCGACACATGGATCCCCATGTGATTTTGACGTGATAGACATGTCCCTACGATCAAACAGTCGAGAGGGATCTTGAAGGATCCTTAGATCGACGACTTATGTCTTCTCCGGGCTTCGTGCTTCGGAGCTTTCCACGCCTCGTACCACACTTCCTTTCGGAATTCCAAACTCCGAACACGCGAAGGACCTTGATCAACGCTCCACGTGTCCTCAATAATGAGCGGTCGATATCTACTCTGGCCTTCGTGAGTTCTCGACCCAAAACGCAACACACCACAGATTTTCCTGAGCGCCGAACTCAGAACCACGCTCGAACTGTCGCCATGTGCACCTGGCGCCAACCACTAGGATTTGCTCCGGCCTTTGGAGCTTCGAGAAACTTGCATGCTCTTGCTATTGCACTTCGACTTCGCCGGATAACTAGACTTTCGGATAATCGGACTTTCGGATAACCATTGATCTGTGGACACGCGACCCTCTACTACCAACGACCCAGATTAACTTCGGGCTCCGAGGCTTTGTAGAATTTGTCTCCTTTACGACGAACACACAACATTCTCCGAACTCACGAAGTCCGAAGGACTCAAGGGGTTAACACTCGCGCTTCTTCTCCAGATCCAACGGTCGTGAAAGACTTTGGTTCCTCCCGAATGGATCTCGTCCGCTCGTCCTCCAAACAAAGGAATCCTCGCTTTCGAGACCTAAATCTCGCTATCTTTCCTGAGCTTGTGGCTTAGAAAAATCTCCCGCGCACTCTTGGTGCTCGCTCACCTTGAGACCCTTTCAACGCTTCACTAAGTGTTGGCCCTGTGCACGCTTTGCATAGGTCTCTCCTTCGAGCTTTTATACTTAGACGAGTATATGTTTACTCCTTGCACCAAGATTTCATAAGAGAAACAATTTGAAACTTATAGAATATTGAAGGTTGATTCCTTCAATCATGAAATAAAAACATAGGCATATGACTCCGAAAATAGATAACATAACATTACCCAATTAACTCAGAGATAAGCAAACTCAGACATTCAAAACAGGCATTTCAATCTAAGTGCACAGGGTAAATGAAATACTTTTCTATTACAGTCGATCACCGATCAATTGACTGTGGGTGTTAGCCTCTCCACCCAACTGTAGGCTCAAAGGCATTCATTCTTAGCGCTTTGGCCACCCCCGTGCCAAACCATGATATCACTAGGGAGTTGTTGCAGTTTCTCAGTGATTCCTTCTCTATCACAACCTCTGTGAGGTTTATCAGATGCTCCTTCAGCATCAAGCTCGCGACCCTCTGCTCAGGTCAAGTTTTTTTGGGTTTTCTCTAGTGACGAGAACCACTTATCCTTTTCCTTTCTTCCCCTTAGCATATCTGGATCGCACACCCCCCTGTGGACATGGTCTCTCCTTTGTCTCCTTCGCGTGTATTCTTGCACGCCTTTTTCCTCCTCAAGAAGGTTATGCACCTATCCTGTTCCTTCTGTCAGAAGGAAACTCGGATCAGTCTGGGCCTGCAGAAAAAAACTTCCTTGTGTGGTACTTCGGGCTAATAGTTTTCTGTCTCCCCAACCAAACCCTCCATGCTTCCATTCATTGGGGTAGTTGATTGTTCAACCACCAGTCATTTTCTTATTAACTGATTTCTCCTTGGGATCATGATGAGGCTGATTATTTCAACAAGGAGGACTTTGGGTCATTTTGACATAATGAACCCTCTCCACAGTTTCCTCACTCTTTTTCGTCTAGTGATATCATGGCGAGTACTTCAAAGTTCAAGGCTTCACCCTCACAGTCAGTTATTGACAATCTAAATAATAATACATTTACATTGTTCCCATGCGATAGCACGGTGATCATAATTAATGATTAATTACAAGCTGGGGGAAACATGGGTGTTACATGGGGTCTACTGAAATATTGTATCTGCAAAGAGTATTCTAATTATTATTGATGTATTATTTATTAGATCAATCGCCTTTTGTGGATTGATCATGTCGGGTATTGTAAATGACCAAATCCCCTTTTGCGGATTGGTCAAACCCTAATTGTAATGGGCTAAATGAAAAGTCGCCCCAGAATATATTAAAGTGATTATAACCACCCAAAATGAGAAGTCGGCCCTGCCAGTGAACTGACACACCAGTTTAGCGCCTGCTTGATTGTATAAATAAGAGAGGCTAGCGCCTCATTTGTACACTCACTCACTTGATGATCAGAGCGCAAGTTTGGAGCTGCAGTTGGAGAAGAAGAGAGAGAGAGAGGCGCATTCTTGGGAGAGGACTTTCTGTATTTGTTTGAGTTATCTCTTGGCATTATATTGGCTATCTATATTAAAGAAGTTTTTGCTGGGTTTTCTCCCCCATGAGGGTTTCCTAGGATAAATGATGTGTCTCTTGTGATTGTGTATTTCTAAGTGATCCTATTTATGCTATGGTTATCTAATGAAATAAAAGAAACCTAATAATAGCTTAAACCTTAACATGGTATCAGAGCTAAGCTGAAGAGAGCATCTTTCACAAGAGAGAGAAAAACGCCACTGTTGCTGTACATGCAAATTAGGGCTTTTTATTGAAGAAGAGTTTCAGTGTCAAAACCATCTAGAAAAGTGCGGCCTAACCCAAGGAGTTCTTTGGCACCTTCAACACACATTTTTAGTGGGTAGATCTCCTGGAAATTGAAACCCTTGTTTTCACCGGTACTAGAAAACCAGAAGTACCAGAAAACTAGAAGCACCAGTCTAGAAATCCGTTGGTCAAGTTTGAGGGGGTAAAAGTTGGAGTTTCATAAATCTGACTGCACCAGCTTACTCGCCTCAGCTCAGCGCATATATCTGTTGGATCAGAAATTCAAAATTTAAAGTTTGAAAAATTAGGGTTTCCTCATAAAACCCTAAGTTGTAGTTGCAGTCTCAGAACCAATTGCAGTATCAATTGCAGTTGCAGTACTAGTTGAAGTATTAGCCGTAGTACCAGTTGCAGTCACCCTTCAAGTTTTTAAGAGTTGGTGATCATTGCCGCTGCTACCAGATGGTGCCACTACCTACAAATGCTATTAGAGGTATGTACTCACATATGTTTAAATTGTTAAGCATTAAAGGGTATTTGCAGGAGAAGGGATCTCTTGCCATAGATCCAAAAGGATCTCAAGATCCAACACATTCAGAAGAATAATGCAACTCAGGTTTGATTATTCTGATATATATCTAGTTGTTATGACAATGTTGCATGTTGAAGCTATGACCATCATACTAACCTTTGGTCAAAATATTAGATGGATTAAAGTAGAGATCATAGAGCTTATTCTCTAACCCAAGCTTCTGTCAAGATATCATATTGTCCTAGTATAGAAGACAGGTTGAAGAAATCACTTGTCATCTTGAGTGAAGGAGACTTGGAAGAAAAACCACACACTCAATTCTTGAGAACAAAACTCCAGGTTCCAGGTTTGAATAATTAAGTTGCTAAGATTCAAAACGTGCAAGTGTCAAGAAAACACTATAGTGCTTGGTAGCATGTAAGCATATTGAGATAAATGCTTAATGTATTTATTTGCATGATACAACTAACATCTCCTCTAGGAGAAACCTCTTGCGTTAGTTCCAGGTTGCCATGGAGGAATGTTTGATCACAATACTATAAGAGTGTTGACCTCATTTCGTATTGTATTTCTTACTTTTGATCTTTGCTTCAGACAGGTCACAAGTGAAAGCTCTAAAGGAGCCACTATGACGATTGTTTGTGCTATTTCTTTATCTACTATTATCAAAGGAGTACTATTCCTGCTTGTTGTTTTGTTGACCTTGTTTCAGGTCACAGGTGATAACTCCAAGGAAGCTATAGTGAAGGTTGCTGAAGGCAACATATTATGTGAGACATGAAGCAGGCCATATACACTCATGTACCAAAGAAAATGAAGAAGAATTTATCTCTTGAGATTCAAAGTATCTCATATGAAGATTGATTGAAAGGAGCAGAAGGCTCCAAAGATGACTGAACATTAGAACGAGAAACATATCTCATTTGAAGCATGATTCTGTATTTAGATTTGGTATTTAATTACCAAGTATACCCTATAAGAGATAATGAAGTCCTTGTAGACTCAGAAGAAATCGAGAGTAAGCCTGATCTCAGAAAGGATCAGATGAAGAGACAACTTACAGGACTAGGAGACAGATACCGTGAGAAGACTAGATCGTAGCTTCAGAAACTTCTAGGAGATATGAAATCTCCTGGGAAGATTCCCTTGTTTCAGTAACAGAGAAGAAAGCCAGTCAGAAAGACTAGGACATGGATTCTTCCGTGAGACTAGAAGAGAAGTCAGTATTGACTTCCAAGATTGATCTATATAGATCAAGCATGTTACAAATGTACAAAGCTTGACGTGTGTCCAGAGGATTCTCCCAGTAAGAGGGAGAAGACTATGATGAGACACTTACTCCAGTAATTGAAGAAATAGTTCCAATATTTATGAAGACAACCAGAACAACCATGATTCATACATAATATGAGATGCAGGGGGAGCAATCCCCATATTTAAAATTGAGTGACAGTTGGTGCATTACATTAGTTGGGTCATGGAGACATGACTACAATGAAAGATAGACTCACCTCCATGAAAGAAGAAGAGCTACCTTCAATATCGGTTATTGAGCCACTCTCAGATGAAGTTGTTGCCATGATGGAGTAGAGGAGTTACTCCCAGACCTTAGCAGTCACAATGAGAATGGAGCAATCATTCTCAGCTTCAGAGCAATTGCAGGTGCAGAGTCCCAGTTCCAGAAGGAATAGTTGCAGAAAGAGGAGAGGACATACTCTCAATCAGTGAGACAGATAGTGCTTTGCAGAGAGCACATAGAGCTAGCACATGATTGTGCATATTGAGTTGCAACTGAGCAAATGTACCAAATTGGTACAATGTAATGAGAAACTTTGATTTGAAGATTGAAGATAGAAAGACTCATGTCTGCCAGTTGAAGGGAACTTTGTACGTGTTGAAGCAAGCTCCTAAGAGCTTGGTATGGAAGAATTGATAGTTTCTTAATGAGCTTGGGCTTTACCAAGAGTAAAGTTGATTCTAACCTTTATCTCAAGGTTATGAATGATGAGCCAATGATGTTACTACCATATGTAGATGATGTATCCTTGACAAAGATGAAGAAAAACTCATCACAGATTGCAGAAGAAGCTTGCCACAGAGTTTGATGGAAGACCTAAATGCATTATTTCTTAGGTCTTGAGGTATGGCAGAGCCCAAAGAGAATCTTCCTTAACCAAGGGAAGTATGCAGTTGAAATCCTGAAGAGATTTGATATGTTGGAGTGCAAGTCCATGAATACACCCATGGAAACGAAGCCGAAGCTTCTGGTTGACACTTCGTCAGAATTGATTGATGCCACACTGTATAGACAGATCATTGGATCGCTGATGTATCTGACAAACACCAGACCAGATATTTGTTTTGCCGTGAACACTTTGAGTCAGTTTTTGGTAGAACCCAGACATGTTCACCTAGTTGCTGCAAAACATGTGATGAGGTACCTTAAGGGTACATTAGATTATGGTCTCAGTTATGATGGAGATCATAATTTCACACTGAGTGGGTACACTGATTCAGATTGGGTTGGAAGTGTCTCTGACAGGAAGAGCACTTCAAGATGCTGTTTCAGTTTTGGGATCAACCATGATCTCATGGCAGAGTAGGAAGCAATCAAGCATTGCTCTCAGTACAGTGGAAGCATAATACATTGCTGTGTGGTCTGCCAGTTGTGAAGCCATATGGCTTCGTAAGTTGTTGACTGGTCTATTCGACCTAGAGATGGAAGCAACCACGATCCTATGTGATAACTAGAGCTGTATAAAGATAACAAAGAACCCTGTGTTCCATGACAAGTCAAAACACATAGAGATCCGATATCATTACATCTGTGACATGGTGCAGAGAGGAGCCATAAAGCTCCAATATGTTAGCACGAATGAACAAGTTGCTGATGTGTTGACCAAGCCTCTATCTCATGTAAAGTTTGAGCACTTTTGAGATAATCTTGGTATAGTCCGAAAGGACCTCCCTCGATAGGGGGAGTAGTGTTGTGTTGATATGCCAGCCTAGTGCTGTACTTCCAGCTTAATTGCTGTGTGGTGATGCCAGCCTAGTGCTGTGCTTCCAGCTTAATTGCTGTGTGGTGATGCCAACCTAGTGTTGTGCTTCCAGCTTAATTTATGTGTTGAGATTCCAGCTTAATTGCTGTGTTGAGACTCCAGCTTAATTGCTGTGTTGAGATTCTAGCTTAATTGCTGTGTTGTGATTCGTGCTTAATTGCTGTGTTGAGATTCTGGCTTAATTGCTGTGTTGTGATTCCAGCTTAATTGCTGTGATGATGTGCCAGCTTAATTGCTGTGATGCCAGCCTCGTGCTGATGACATGCCAGCCTCGTGCTGTGATGATGTGTTGCTAGCTTCGTGCTGTGATGCCAGCCTTGTGTTGAAGACTCTCAACCTAGTGCTGATGTTGATGATGATCCAGCGTTTGTGCCGTGATGTTGTTGTTGTTGATGATGTTCCAGCCTTCGTGCTGTGATATTGCTGCTTTTGATGTTGTATCAGCCTTGTGTTGTTATTGATGATGATGATGTACTAGTGTTATACTAATCCATGTTGATGCAGTTTATGATGATGATGCCACTTCAGCTACTTGCTGAAGATGATGATGATGATGCCACTTCAACTCCTTGCTGAAGATGATGATGATATTACCTTAGCTTCATGCTGATGAGGATGATGATGCCATTCCAGCTCTCTGCTGTGAATGATGATATTGATGATGAGAAAAAACTTCCGATGATTTATAGATATGCCAGTCAGTGTTCCAAGATGCTATTGATGATGCTGCCTTCTCTCTTGCCTGATGCTGCTGTAGAATACCCTTCTTGTTAAGGGGGAGTGTTGAAATATTGTAACTGCAAAGAGTATTCTAATTATTATTGATGTATTATTCATTAGATCAATCCCCTTTTGTGGATTGATCATGTCGGGTATTGTAACTGACCAAATCCCCTTTTGCGGATTGGTCAAACCCTAATTGTAATGGGCTAAATGAAAAGTCGGCCCCATAATATATTAAAGTGGTTATAACCACCCAGACTGAGAATTTGGCCCTGCCAGTGAACCGACACCCCAGTTCAACACCTGCCAGATTGTATAAATAAGAGAGGCTAGCGCCTCATTTGTACACTCACTCACTTGATGATCAGAGCGCAAGTCTGGAGCTGCAGTTGGAGAAGAAGAGAGAGAGAGGATACATCTAGTGTGAGTACAATGTGGGAGTGCAAAAGCAGCTCCCATATAATGAGAGAAAGATATAAGAAAAAGAAGAAAATTGAAAGTACAGTCTAGGTAAATATCCGACAAGGCTAAGCCTTAGGTCTAGCTTGTTGGTCGTGGAGCCTGATTATCTTCCTGATTCAGAGGTCTTTTACTTTCAGCCGTGTTTATACCCCATGAAGTATTTACACCCCAGAAGTATGTATACTCTTCCATGCGGGGGAGTGCAGAGGGGGCTATCCCCTCGGTTGGGGGCAAGCGGGGGTTCGGGGGCGAAGCCCCCGATGGAAAAATTGCCTTGTAAATGTATATTGTAATTTCATTGTAAATCTGGACCATTCATTATAAGGTCGCAGATCTAACGATAGAGATTATGTTAGGGTTTTTTTCCCTAGAAGGCAACCCTCTTTTATGAGGGAAATGTATTGCGACGATGGTTGATGGCGAATATTGTATTCTGATATAGGAGACTGTGAGAGAAAGAAGAGGAAGTTACAACGGGTTTGCTGTAGGTTGTATCCCTTCATACCAGGGTTACCGGAAGCTTCCCCCCCCCCCCCGCTTCGAAGCCCCGAAGCTTGATCCGGGCGGGTGCGTCCTGGAAGCGCCCTCTGAAGCGCGACTCAATTTTTGGAAGCGCGCTTCGGGGCTCGTAAGCACAATTCCTGCCATTTCTGAAGCGTCCCCCTCCGAAGCGCGCTTCAGAAATTTGGAAGCGCGCTCGCAAATTTCTGGAGCGCGCTTCGGAGGGCGCTTCACAGGCGCTTCCAAGGAAGGCCCACACGCTTCCAAGGGGGAATGAGGTGTTTGGGTGTGCAGGTAAGGGTTATTTGTCCTAACTAGGGCTATTTAAAGAGGTCCCCACCCCCTCCATTTCACCCACCCTAGTAATTAATGGTAATGTTAAATTCTTAAAGTAAAAGTGACATTCTCCTTTATCTTTCATTTTCATCCTTTTACTTAAA
>ML789322.1:112729-129906 GCA_009831015.1 Picea engelmannii
TGGAATGGAAGTATATATAAGTGGTGTCTAAAGCATGAGATACAACAAGAAATACAATATGATGGAACTTGTATACAAAGCAAGCTCCTCTCGAGAGTTGCCAAAGGAACAAGGAAGAAATGCACCCAAGACTAGTGCGCCTCTTCCTCTTGTTGCCAAATCCACTAAAGTGAAGCGCCTTTGACCGTGGTTGCTCTGAAGAAGAATCCCTTGCACACAAATGTGCTGTTGTGTGCTACCTCTCCACTGAAACAAACATATCTGACATCCTCCAAGTGTAGCTCCTCCCTGCTAGGTGTGCGCCCTCCTCCAAGCAAGTGTGATCACCACTAAATAATAGGGTCCCTAGCTCCCATAGCTCCTCCATGAATAGAATTTCCCAAGCTGCCCTCTTCCAATGCCTCCAACCTCATCCTCATGCTCCTCCAACTCTCCAAGTGAACATAAGAGTGAATGAGCCTCTCTTTTGCCCCTTGCGCCCTCCTTGGGCAACCCATAAGGAAACCTAAATGTGGATCATCCCAAGCCATCCCTAATCAGTGGTTGAGATCTCTCCAAAAGAATCTCAACTCAAAACCCACTTTGGGTTAAGTTCCCTAATTCACTTTATGTCCCCTCATTCACCCACTTAGTGAATACTTAGTCACATTAGGCAAAAATGACTAAGTTTCACTTTTGACTTAAATCTCCTAAGTCAAAGTGAAATTAGACATAAAGTACATGGCACAATGGTACAAACATCTCCCTCTTGTGGTTAGAGGCCCAAAACCACAAGGGGACCACTTTCCAAGGTACCCAAATCTCAATACTCCTTCTTACCGAAGAAAGTGTAATTCACCCCCAATCTCATCCCTGCAGTGGACATGGTTGCCAACTGGAAAATACTCGATGAGTATGGCTGTACCTTGATCATCACAAGTGGTCTCTGACACAGATCTGCTCAAGCTGCGTGATTTATAGATGGAAGTGCATCTCCACCTATCCAAGATCACCTAGATCTTGGCGTCACACCAAAGATATCAACCTTGGTATCTCGCCAAGGATTTCTACCTCATGGAATCTCACCAACGGTCTCTACTCTTGGCATCTCACCAAGCGTCTCCCTCTTGGCATCTCACCAAGAATCTCTGGATCTTGGCATCTCACCAACATCCTCAACTTGGCCTCTCACCAAGTGACTTCCACCTGAAGTGGAACCTGGGTCCTGAACATGATCTGCTTGTCTCCATAGCCAAGTGAGGCTCAAGCCTCTGTGGTGCCCTGCTCCTCCTCATCAATCAATGATGCTTTGAATCCTCTACACCAACCCTCTGTTTGCTCGACAACTCTAAAACTGAAGCTGTCCCGGGTGGACCAGTCACCCCTGAAGATGGTGTCCTCAAAAACTGAGTTTGAGCTCCCTCTGAATTTATACTCTGAGTTAGTGGGTCCTCCTCAACTCTGTTTCCCCACCTATCGCTGGATGGTGTATCAATTGACAAATAACTGACGAATGCACACTCCCTCGCAAACTATGCATCAAACTCCTCCTCCTCGGTTGTCGCTGACATACCAACCTGTTTCCTCTTCTTCTTCCTCTTGGGACATTGTCCAGCATAGTGCCCCATCTCACCACAAGCAAAGCATCTCACTTTGCTTATGTTCTTCTGCCCACTACCACTCTCTGGTGGTTGGGTCCCTCCCTTGGGACCCTGTCTCACACCCTCTCCGATCTTCTTCTTGCCCTTTGTCCAAAGAGCAAGATCCTCATCCCCCTTGGGCGTATGCTGCTGTCCTGAAGACCCAAAGTTGCACCTCAACTCCTCTTGTATGAAATCATCCCAAAGTCTCTTCGAAGTAGGCATGACCTACTGGGCAACAATGCCTTGTACAAATGAACCCCAAGGTTTGGAAAAGCTGTTCAAAGATGTCCTCACCAAAAAGTCTGGATCCACACTAACTCATCTCTAATCTGAGTGAATCTGCGTAGGTATGATGTGACTGTCTCGAAATCAAGCATCTGAATGCTCCTGAGCTTGTCTTGCAGAACCATCTTCCGATTCTGGTTTAGACTCTGGTAAAGCTTGCACAAGAATGCCCATATCTCATATGCATAGTCTTTACCAGTCAGATGGGGAATGATGTGGTCCCTCACCACATCACAAATAGTCCTCTTTGCCTTGATGTTATTCTTCATAAAATCTGCATCCAACAATGGTGGAGCAGGTGTAGGAGGAATCACCACAGGAGCTTGAACTATATCCTATAGTTCAAGGTTCTCCAAGACGAAAGTGATCCTGGTCTTCCAAGCAGACTAGTTGCTAGCTCCGTCTAGCCTATCCTCTGCCCGCATTTGGGACACTGACATGGATGTCCACTAAAACTGACACTGAAGCTCACACTGACGCTCACACTGACGCTCACACTGATGCAAAAACTGCAAAAGAACTCAGCTTCACCACTTGACACACAAGCGAAAGTAAGGCTGTCCAAATGTGTGCACAAAATAGTCCTCCAACTGTCCAACAAATCTGCTCACAAGCTGTCCACTAACTCTGCCAACAAGCCGTCCAAAATCTGCCAACAAGCTGTCACGAAACTGCGCACAAGATGCTCTAGAAATCAGCAAAACTTCGCCAACAAGGCTCTGATACCATGAAGAAAACTGAGGTACTATGAGGCTGCCAACTAAGGTCTGTCTTTGACCTTGAGATTGGCTCTAAGTTTCAATCTTCAAAACTGTCCTTTGCTGTTTTTAGGACAGCAAACAGTTTAGTAACTTTCCGTCCATAGTTTTTGTAGGTTAAGTGTTCTTTGTGGTGCTCTTGCAAGTGTTTTCGAACCGATGGTTAGCACATGCAATATATCTCAAAACAAGTAACACTCCTCTAGATCTTAGCAACACACATAAGCTGATCTACACTCTAAGCATGCATGAAATGAACATAGGTATTTTTGGTCAACATGACCCTGGATAACCCCCCCCGGGGAAAACCAGTTTGGAATGGAAGTATATATAAGTGGTGTCTAAAGCATGAGATACAACAAGAAATACAATATGATGGAACCTATATAGAAAGCAAGCTCCTCTCGAGACTTGCCAAAGGAACAATGAAGAAATGCGCCCAAGACTAGTGTGCCTTTTCCACTTGTTGCCAAATCCACTGAAGTGAAGCGCCCTTGACCTTGGTTGCTCTGAAGAAGAATCCCTTGCACACAAATGTGCTCTTGTGAGCTACCTCTCCACAGAAACAAACAGATCTGACATCCTCCAAGTGTAGCCCCTCCCTGCTAGGTGTGCGCCCTCCTCCAAGCAAGTGTGATCACCACTAAATAATAGGGTCCCTAGCTCCCATAGCTCCTCCATGAATAGAAGTGCCCAAGCTGCCCTCTTCCAATGCCTCCAACCTCATCCTCATGCTCCTCCTCAAACTCTCCAAGTGAACATAAGAGTGAATGAGCCTCTCTTTGCCCCTTGCGCCCTCCTTGAGCAATCCATAAGGAAACCTAAATGTGGATGGCTAGGATCATCCCAAGCAATCCCTAATCAATGGTTGAGATCTCTCCAAAAGAATCTCAACTCAAAACCCACTTTTGGTTAAGTTCCCTAAGTTCACTCTATGTCCCCTGAGCCCTCATTCACCCGCTTGTGAATAATTAGTCACTTTGGGCAAAAATGTCGAAATTTCACTTTTGACTTAAATTTCCTAAGTCAAAGTGAAATTAGACATAAAGTACATGGCACAATGGTACACACATCTCCCTCTTGTGGTTAGAGGCCCAAAACCACAAGGGGACCACTTTCCAAGGTACCCAAATCTCAACACACTTGGCACTTTTGGATGGGAGGACCCCTTGCATTGTGGAGGAGACATTTGGCTCGAGGATACATGGCCTTTGGAGGCCTAGCGCTTTCTTCTGCTACCCCAACGACTTCACCAAAGTGCCAAAACGTCACCCTTTAGGGTGTGACGTCATGTTTCTAGGGTTTCTTATGTGCATTTTTAAAGTTAAATTCAAATTACTTTGTAAAGGGGCAAAATAAAGGGGGAATGGCTCCCTTATTTTGTGGTTAACCCTAATCTATGTGGACAAACACTTTTTAGGAGTTTTTGTATAAATAAGCATCAATTTCATTTCATTTTATCATAACTCTCTCACTTGGAGAAGAGCTGCTTGGCTGAAATTTGTGCCCCTTTTGGGCAATATCATTCTCTCTCTCTCTTATGCTATGGTTTTTCATTTGTCTTGTGGAGTGAAGTGGTGCACTAGCTTTTGGAGGCTTTTTCTCTTTCTATGGTGATGAAAGTTACTTGGTAACTAGGGTTTTGTCTTGCATGCTCTTGGGATTGGTAAGAAAAAATATGCATTTTGTTAGTTCTTTCTTGTTCCATGGTTGTTATTGGCTAGATCCTTGGAGGAATATAAGGGAATATATCCTCCACCATGTTTTATCATTGTTGTTTGTTGAAAAAGCTATTACTAAGGTTGCTAGGAGGAGTAAAAAGGCTTACACCCTCCTAGATTTACTTTGTTAGGGTTACTTGATCTAGGGAGTAAAAGGGCTTACGCCCCTAGAGAGGTAGTAGACCTGACCTAATTCAAGAAGACTCCATAACCCATTTTACAAGGCACTAATCTAATTTTGCATTGGAGATGTTATAGCACAAGTTCTGGTTGGGAAAAGCTCGACCCAACCACAAAAGCAAGTGCTACAACTTGGGAATCCTACACCCAATGTCACCTCGATGTAGGTCCCACACTTCAAGGGTGACTAGGCCACTCTAGGGAGGCGATCCCGGTGACCCTAGGGGGAATGAGATGGGGATGGATAGAGATAGAAGTGGAGCCCCTAGAGGTCAAATCTAAATGGAGTGAAATGTGGGAAGAGATGCCTTGTAAGTCAAGTGATTGTTGCCCCAAAGGTATAGTACTTCTCTGGATGATTGTACCTGCCCGAGACACAAGAAAGTCCAACTTGCAATGATATATGTTAGTATGGATCAACAAGTTAAGCTTTCTGTCCCTAATTTGCAGCAGTAGATTACAGTTTGTATCAGCAAATAAAGCATCTAAATCAGCATACAAAGATCTAAATCAGTGTTACAAAAATAGTTTCGGCGAAAAAATCGCAGGGGTCCAGAAAACATCGTTTCGTAAAAATTGGCAAAACATCGACAAACTTAAAAAAATACAAAAATATTCATTTTTTTTAAATTTTTTTTTGAAACATTTAAAGCAACAATAGCATCAAATAGACAAATTTCCACATGAATATGGAAAGAAAACTGATATATAAGATATATAAGATGTCTAGTGATACATCAAACATAAAAAAATGATTCATGTCCTGATTTCTGAGTCATCAAAAAATATAATAAATGTATCTCATGATCGTCATCATGACTCATGAGTCATCTACAATGAAATCAAGTAAATAAACTATCGATTCCCTCTACCTCTTTTACGGGCAAAGGTAATCGCTGTAGAAAGTGCTTTTCCTCTAACACTAGGAGTAGGTGCCCTTGAGGCATGTGTGCCTCGTACTGGAGTCAAACGTCTTCTAGAAGAACTAGAAGACCCTCGAGACAAATGTCCCCTAGAAGAAGGTACTGGTAGAGGAGGTAGACTGCTAGTGCTACCACTGGGCCTATCTCCCTCTGACTGTGACTATGGCTCTGCTGGTGGCACACTTGCAGACTTGGTGTGAAACTGAATATCCTCTGGAACATCCTGATCCAAGTCCTCAGAGATATCATGATCATCACCACTATCCTCTAGCCAATCAAGGGCTGTCTCAATAACATGTTCCTCAACCTCCACCCTCCATGCAACAGTGGTGTCAATCCCATCCAATGAAACGGCCTTCGCATCAAATTTTCTCTCAAGTTGCTTCACCCACAACCTGAGATTGTAGTAAACATAGACCAAATCATTAAGGCGTGAGGTATCCAACCTATAAGAGGATCATAAATTAATTTATTAGAATGTAAAGGAGTATAAAATTCAAATGACAAGGTAATAATTTATAATTTTATAATGAATTTGAAATTTCATTTGAAATTCTCTAACTTGTTGCGCTTTTTGGTGTGTAGTTTTTCAAATACACTCCAGTTGCGCTCACAACTAGAAGAGCTACATGTCTGGCTAAGCACCTAAATTGCCATCTTCTGTAGAATAGGTACCTTTGCGCCATAGTTTTTCCACCAAGTATCTACAACGAATTAGAGAAAGTTGAAACATAAGAGAAGACAAATTGAGATTTGAAAAATGAATTTTGAAACTTAAAAGTTAAAAGTTAAAACATGGTGAAACTTACTTGGCATTATGTTCTTCCTGTCATTTATGGCCATCTCAAACCCAAATAAGCCAATGGAGTTCCAACTCTTGGGAAAGCTCTAATCGATCAACTACACTTGGCAACATCCTCTGAACACACTCAAAGAAGCCAGACATAACCTCTGAATCAAACCTGAAGCCATAGCTGTAAGAGAATGCAGGGTTGAGGTATAACCCTGCAACATGAATGGGGCGATGGAGTGTGTTGTTCCATCTGTCATCAATCACCATCCATATCATTTTTTTTCTCTCATGCCCTTGATCCCCCTTGTCCACATAATAAGCACAAATGGACTCTTTGGCCCTATCCATGGCCTCATATAGGTAGCCCATTGAGGGCTTGTCCCCGTCGACTAAGCGAAGAACCTTTACCAAAGGTTCACTGATGGTGCACACCTCATTCACTACATCCCAAAAGCTCTCCTGGTATGCAACTAGCCTCATAATGGCTTGCCCCTCTGGTTTATTGTTAAATGATAAAGCACGCCACTCAGGTGAAAGGAACATTGTCAGCAATTCCCACCTAGAATTCAAAAGAGACTGAAGAGAAATAAAACTAGTGGCAAAGCGTGTGATGGTAGGACGCACCAACTCTTTGTCACCTGTGAATTGTCTCATCAAGCTAAGTACACAAGCATGATTGTATATGAATTTTGTGATGCTCCTCGCTGAATCAATGGCCTCCTTGATCCAATCAAGCTTTCCCATATCCTCTAGCATCAAGTCAAGGCAATGAGCGACACAAGGAGTCCAAAGCAGTGTAGGATACCTGTACATAAGCATCCTTCCAACAACCACATAATTTGCAGCATTGTCCATTATGACTTGGACAACATGCTGTAGACCTACCTCTTGGATGAACCCTTCCTATCAGTCCAACCATCTGACATCACCATGCATCCTTTGAATTGCCATGAATCTCGAAGCTCCTGCAACCTCTGAGTGCAATCGACTTTTTTATTTTGAAGGATGGGCCCTCTCAACTCCTCATAAGTGGGGGGCTTATACCTCAGACCAACAATACTAGCAGCCTCAAACATGGACACATAGAATGGGTTCCTGGCAAAATTGAATGGAATATCACTCCATAGAAGGCATCTACCCACAAGTTTGTCCGCTTTTTCTTTCTCTTTTTTTTTCAACATGGACTTGATAGACTATTGTGCACCGGGTGTGGTTCTTGGCATAAAATATGATGATGTTGCTGTAGGCATTACAGACTGTGAGGAGTGGATCTCACTAGACTCGACTCCCATTGCCCCATGAGTATGTGTGCTTGCCCTTGACTTCGATCTTGAAGCCATTTATTTTTTCTTGGCTTCTGTGTACTTTTTGTTTTCTGCATACTCTTCAATTGCTTTTGTGGCCTTCGCAACAAGTTCCGGGCTTGAACTGGGACAAATCTCCACCTCAATCCCTGGAATTTTCGCAAGGTGGTATTTTAGCCGGTATACCCCACCGTTCATTACTTTCCGACATAGTTTGCATGAGAGATGTTGTCGATTCCCTGGAGGATCAGGCTCACCATACTCCCAGAATGGATCCAATGGCTTTGGCATCTTTAATATGGAAAAATATGAACCTAGGGAAAAAAAAATCGTTTTTTAGCATGTGCTATTGATCAAAAAATGAAAATTTAAAAATCAGAGATAAATGAATTATGTATCTAGCATTCAAACTTGGTTTTGAACCCGAAATAGACACAAGTTTTTAAACTAATTTACATCGACCTAGGGCAAGAAAATCCCAAAAACGTTTTTGGGTATACATGGCAAGAAAGAAAATCACATAACAATGGAAAAATGGTTTTTGATCCATCAAAAATCTATTTTGAAGATGTAAAACTCATTGCCACTGAAAACCTATGAAAATCTATGGTGGGAAAATGAGAAATAATGAGCAAATTTTTTTACTTACCTCAAAATGCAAAAACTATGAAATGGACTAAAAATTCCAATGCCAAATCCACAAATCTGACCCTTGAATCCACAAAATCCCAATGGCAAACTCTTCTTTGGTTGGTTGAATGGCTTGGCTCTCCTCCTTGGCTAAATGCACAAATAAAACGAAAAAACCCCCTCACGGACCCTTAAACGCGCGACCTTTTTTGCATAGGCTATTTTTTCCATCGACCCGCAAAAACTAGCGATTTTTGCCGATTTTGGTGATTTATCGCCGATTTTTGTAACAAAGATCTAAACTAGTTAAGCAAATCAACATCAAGATTAGCAATGAATATAGGCTGAAAAATGGCACTTAAGAGGCAAGAAAAGATGGTTGTAAACATGTATTTTCTGCAGAAAATTGCAGCCTTATGGCTGTGGCTTTCAATCACTTATATCAACAAATTGCACCATCAAAATATGCCAATAGTTAGCCCAAAAGATGCGCCCTAGTTATAGAGTAAATGAGCAAAATTTAAGAGTTAGTCTAGGGCTAGTTTAGGAGTTAGGATTAGTTATGTATCTAGGTTAGATCAACCCTAATGGCTGTAGGTTAGGGTTTGTAACATCAAGTAAAGTAGCGGGAGAGAGAGGATGCCCTAATAGGGGAAGACTCCTCTCAATGTAGCAAACCAACTTCAAGCAAGAGATCTTTCAAAAGACAAAAAAATCACGTTTCCCAAGGCAATAATTTTATATCGCCAATGCAAAAAAAAGATGACTAGTGCCTTTACTATTGGGCTAATGGAGTCAAATAAATGAACTAGAGATGCTACTTCCTTGGGAGTGTAAATCCTCTTACTTCCCAAGGCAAGTATCTCTAGTTAGGGTTTGAGAATGAGTGGTGTAAATCCTCTTACTTCCTCAAACAGACCCTTGCAACATCAATGAACTTTAAGCAATGAATGATGGAGACTAGAGTGGGGGTGTAAATACTTTTACTTCCCACTTAGATCCTAGCACAACAATCCTTGACTTAAAAAAATGATAGCATAAGAGTAAAAGACCATACCAAAATCAAGAAAGATGCTAAGATAATCCACCATAAAAGCTAGAAAGCATTCCTCCAAGGCTAGCGCCTCACTCCTCCATCAACCATTCACAAGGGATAGCCATAAACAAGTGCACAAGAGGCAAATATAGGCAAGTATAGCGAAAATTTCTGATCCAAGTCCTCTGACAAGAGGGAGAGTTATGTCCAAATGAGATCTTATGATCTCTTATTTATACAAAATGTCACTAAGGTGACTTGTCCATAAATTAAGGGGTATGTTGCCGTCCTTATACACACTTGCAAACGTGAGCTAAGTCCAACTCACTTAGTGTGTTCTTGGAGGCACAATGCCTAGGTTCAAATCTCACTGCCACCTCGACTTAAACCTCTTCCGTCTAGGCTTACTCCTAGGGAAGCCTAGGGGGGTAGACCCTAGTTGCTATGTGAAATTAAGAAGTTAATTTCTAGGAGTTGATTTTAATTAGTTAAAGGATTGGGGGATCTAGCCTATATGAGAAACAAACAATGCAAAGTGCAACTATTCAATGCAAAGTGCAACTATTCAATGCAAAGGCAAACCCTTTTCCTAAGACAACTAAAGACTAGTGCCTAAGGTTGGGCAAGGGGTCAACTAAAGTTTAGGGTGTTTAGATTTTACAAAGAGTTACACAAGATTACAAAAGAATCACTTCACAAAGACTACAATTATAACTAGATACAATATTACATGATTAGATACAAAGATAGAATAACTAAATACAAAGTTACAAATAAAGAATATCTAAGAGATACAACAAGATACAAGATATATGAATGATACAACTATGGACAAAAAAGGACAAGCACTAACTTGATTACTTGATTGTGCAGGAAATAAAGATTGCTTCAAATGAAAAGATTGCACCAACACATCAAGCCTACATACCCAACAATAGAGTGCCTCCAAAGGATGCGCAACTCAAAGTAGTTGCTTCAATAGCAAACACAAATAGACAACACAAACCCAAACAATGAAGTTGCCTCCAAAGGATGCACAACTTCAAGGGGTTAATCCAATAACTCAAAGCACAACTTGAAACTGAAAATGAAATGCTCAAAAGAAGTTTCCAAGGGCAAGGGAACAACTCTAAAATCACTTAGTTCACATCCACAAAACTGAAATAAGCTTGCATGAAAGTAAATGAAAGTAGATTGCTTGCAAGATTAATTAAGTGTCAACCATAAGAGATATGCCAAAGAAATATGTCCCAAGGTTAGAGTGGATGTGTTAGGATTATTAAGTTGCTTAGTTAAAGTGTGAATCCTAAGCTAAGTGACAACCCCAAAACTCCCCCAGCTTGTACAAAATAGTTGCTGGGTGCTCAAGAAGTGAGGCAAACAAAGCCCCATCCTAGTTCCACAGGTCAACCCAAGAAAATAAGTACTCCTGGAAAGGACGCCCAGCGCTGTGAGATCGTCCTCGATCTAGCACCTTCCGTTGCTTCCTTACAGTTCTCGTTTAGATGGAAAAGTTGGGTTAGTAGTGAGTGGCCTATTAAGTCTAGTTAATTTTAAGCCCTATGAGACTAAGGTAGATCAAGTTAGTTGTGTGTTGAACAAGATGTGCTTGCTAACGTGTCAAGTGCTTGAATGTAAAATAAACTGCTTGCAAGTTAAAAGGAAGTATCAACAAAAGTGTGCAACATGAAATAACATGAAGTACTTGAAATAAAACTTGCAAAAGTGAAAATTTAGTTTGCCTTAAACCACGAAGTTACACTATGCCCATGAGATTGCAAGACATTTAAATGAAAGTACTTGTAAAGAGATGAACTTGAAGGAAAATACTTGAAGGAAATAGAGCTTGCAAATGGAAAGGAAAAATTAAAGAGCACCATAAGATTATTATGCCTCCATGGGCCTAAACTAGTATTAAGTGGTTACTTCTACTTCTAGATCATTTTAATCATTAAGCACATGAGAAGTAAAAACTATATACTAGCCTTACAATTTTGGGGGTTGTCTGGGCCAAACACACTCCAAGGTGTAGGCAAACAAGAAGAAAAGAAATGCTGAAAATCAAACTTAAGCTAAGTGAACCACAAACAGTGGCACAAGGTAGAGGCAAGCCTTCATTTTTTGTGCCAAAGTGGGTGGAAAGAGACCTAAACTAATAACAGAAAAATACTTGCATCAAAAGAGCCTTATGATTTAGGAAGGTTGGCAGGGCCAAACACTTTCCTAGGTGTAGGCAAGAAACTAGGAAAAAAATGCACAAAATTGATTTTTAGGAGAAGTGCAAGCCCTTGGTTACTCTTTGGGGGCTTGCTTACAAAGGTAATAGAAGAGAGAGATGTTGTGGGTATAGGTACCCCAACTTAGGACGCTGTAGTAGATGTTTTGAGGCGCCAAGAGGGCTGTTCCTTGTTTTTTGTCACAGACCTGCAAAAACCAGCAAGTAAAACTTGCAGGAAAACTGCAAACAAAAACAAAAAACCCTTCAAAAAATTTCTGTTAAATTAAAACAGAAATACAAAACGAAATATGACAGTAGTTGTAGTTGTTTTTGATCTATTTCAGCGTATAAAACTACACGTACTCATAAATTACACAGAAAAACCTAAACCGAAACTGTGAAGGAAATAAGATAGGGTTGAATGAACAACTTCCAGATCTGAAGTTGCTTGTCCTTAACCCCTTAAGCAACCTGCAAACAATGTGAGCAAAGCTACAGGACCATGCAAGAGGTAAGTAGATCCTGAATATCAACAAAATACTTTGAAGGAATTAAGAATACTACACTACTAAGATCTAGAGCAATACTACTCTAGATCTATCTAAGAAAAGTACTTTGCTTGGATCTCCTACTCTAATCTAGCAACTAGAAACTCAACAATGCATAAACACAGATCACCTCAATAAGCTCCAACCAAACACCAAGAAGACTCCAAGTGCAAATGGTTCCTCCAAAGTTTCTTCTATTAAAATCAAGCTTGAGCAAATACTTGCTTCAAGCTTGAGGAATGAGAGAGCAATGGGAGAGAGAGAATGGAAGATATTTGGGCAGAATAACAATACATTGAGAGAAGATGAGAAATGAGGGTGAGAGGGCCTTTATTTATACTTGGGAAGACAAAGTTGCCCCTCTTAGATGAGTTACAAGTGTCACACATGAAGGAAACGTCACTTTTAGGGTTTTGGTAAGTTAGGGTTTTGGTAAGTGAGTGAGGGGTGAGGTGTAAAGGGGGAAAACACTTTTTCCTATGGTCAAACATTAAGTTAGATACCAAAGAGGGCGAATTTAGGGTTTAGGTGGCTTTTTTCACTTAAACTTTTTAATTCCCACATGCTAATTAGCTAGGGAACACCACTGTAAGTTGTTGGCTAGGCAAGGGGGGGTCTTTTAAGTGGAAAATTACTTTTCCAACTTAGGAAAAAGGTTAAGAAAGATTTCCCACTCTCTCTCAAACCTTTTTGTTCATTTTACAATTTTTGGCTTTTTTAATTTAGCCAATTATTTGCTGATTTTTGACTGACTTGGACTCCTTGTGGACAAACACCTAGAAAAACTTGTCCAATTGAGCTGAAACTTGGTCCAGAGGTGTAGGGGGTCTCATTCCATTTCTTTTGAGCACAAATACCCCTA
This sequence comes from Picea engelmannii, assembly GCA_009831015.1. Lineage (NCBI taxonomy): Eukaryota > Viridiplantae > Streptophyta > Pinopsida > Pinales > Pinaceae > Picea > Picea engelmannii. Next base: position 125,610 of record ML789322.1, read on the forward strand.
TCAAAAACACAAGGACCTAGTTTTACATTTTTCATTAAAATTTAATTAAAATTACCCAACTTAGGCAATTTCAATAAATTAAAAAAAACTTATCTAGACTCGATAGAATTCCGCAAAACTTTAGGAGATGTCTTACATGGTCATTTACAACATTCCTAGACATTAGCTACTAGTGGGCTAGACCATTAGAACGCCTTTCACCACTTTGGAGGAATTATTTGTGTGAGTGAAAAACTCAAGGGAAATTAATAAGGATGGTTAGGCCAAATTAATAACCTGAGGGAAAAAAAGACTCAGTGAAAGAGACTCCTCTAATGATGAAGTCCTAAGGCAACTGACCTAACTATGATCCATGCAGACCCATTACATTATTATCCCTCGCAGGGGAGCGGAAATTCCATTACAAAAAGATGTGCTGAAGGCCAAAACCGCCTTGTAGAACCAAAAAGTCTCTGATTTGGTAGCACCTGATGGTGCATATCTTCATGGTACATGGAGTTGGCCCCCTAATTGAATAGGTGGTCAACATCTGGGATGTGTGTTTGATCTTCACTTTGGGAAGGAGAGCATACGAGAATCCAACATCTAAAAAACAGAGTGCTCACCAATACCCAACATAAATATACATATATATAACAAATGAAATGCTATAAACAACAATTACATAAAGAAATAACCATTGTGGAATATCTACAAAATGAAACTATGCTACAATAAAATAGCTAAGTAAGATAATTACACAATGAATGAAAAAAATACAAAAATATAAGGAGAAGGGTTAGAGTTACGTTACAAAGGGTGTCCCTTTGGACACCGAGTTGCCATATGAAGAAACACTTCAAGGAGGGGTCCTCTTACTAGCATGTCTGACTTTATGTCGTCCCATTGGCTGAGAAAAGTTGTTAGAAGACTGATACACTTTATCCTAACTTCTGATTTTTCCATGTGAATCCCAATTTCTAACCTTAGGCCACTTGGGACAATCCTCCTTAAAAATTTTTTGATGACTTTCCATAGGTGCCAAGGGAAAAGTTTCTGACCTTAATTTTTCGTTAAAAGGCTTAGCATACCTCTTGATAGGGATGATATACTTTACTTTATCAACATTAACCTTATCATCCTTACAACTTTTCATCAGATTTTCATCACACATTCTGTCTTTGATTTTCCCAATTTCTGAAAAACAAGGAGGGTGTGGCCCAAGAATTCCATTTAACTTCTTCTGACATCTAACTGATTCATTTGATGAAGGTTGAGCTGATAACACATTTTCAACTGACAAATCCAACTCTGACTTTAATTCTGAAGGAGTCAAATTGTTATTCACATTATCCAAATCTTCCTCAAGAAAAATCCCATCAAAAGAATCCATGGTGTCCCAAACACTACAAATGCTTGGGGGTTCACTATTAAGTTCCATCTTGGTAGATGTTAGAGAAGTAGACTCTATCTTATAACATTCCATCTCTAGTTCCCGATATACAATATCATTCTTGGGATTCCTAGGTTCCTCAACATGGTACTTCCTTTCCAACTCCTTGTTTAATCTAAGCATTGAACCATTTGGAGTTGGAATGGTGGCATAAGTTAAATCCATTTGCAAATTACCACCTAACTCTGCAGCTGTCTTTCTAGAAAGCAACATACCCCAAGCATCAGACACATGAATCACAACAATGTCCATTTCAATCATAATGTCTGGGAATGCAGTCAAGTGTACTTGTAATCCTTTAATCAAACCATGCACTTGAATTGCCTTGCTATCCATAGCACAAATGTTATGATAAGGTCTAGATATTCTTAAGTTTAATTGTTCCGTTACTTTCTTAGTCATAACATTTGAGCTAGCTCCTGAATCAAGCATACAATTGTGAAGAATAAAATCATTCATGAGCAAGGATAGGTAAAAAGGTCTATTCTTTTCATTTACCCTATCTATATTCTGCAAAATGACAGGTGCATCCTGATAAGCTAGAGCTGGTGGAATGTCAACATTATTCTGAGAAGGATTTTCTATGGCTCTGAGTAGCTTCTCCCTCTGACAAGGAATCTTCATTATTTTCGGCACCAACACCAACATCTTTGCATTACTTAACCATCCTCCTAAGTCAATATTTAAATCTGAGCTTGCATACACATATGACTTGGGAGGAGTTGGGGCTACCTTGGGAATGTTTACTTGATTTCTTTCTTGATTTCTATTTTCATTCCTTTGGTAGGTAATGCCTCTATATCTAGCCATTTCAGCTACTTGTTGTGGAGTAGGCTTTGGACCAAACTTTTCTGTTGCCTTATCTACCACAACATTATTCATGCTATTTACCCCCTCACCATGTTCCATCAAATCCATCCAATCATACATGCCAACATTATACTCATGACCAAACATATTAACTTGTTCATTTTCTTCTCTATAAGGTCCCATCTCATCACAAAGGTGAAGGAAGACTTGGCAAGTTGACTCTTCATGAAACTGTCCATAAGGTCTACAATAAGGAATAGCTTGGTGGTCAACCAAGTTAGTGGATTCAAATGGATTTGGTGGTCTTTGATCTTGGGGAGGAGGTTTCTTAGGCCACTTGTCATTTGGCCTATGTTGGGGTCTACTAGCTTGACCCCTTTCCATGGCTATCAACCTATTTTGCATGGAATTCATTTGACTAACATGTTCCTTCAATTGATTAGCGTGATTAATCTCCATTTGTTTAATCAATTGAGTGAGTTCCTTAATGCCATCATTAGAAGATCCTTGATTCTCAACATTCTTTTTTTTTCTCTTCATAAGGTTGGGGAGAAGTTCCTCTAGTAAAACCAGGAAGATTAGATTTCCTAGCTTCACTCATATTCCTGTCAATCCTTAGAGCCATAACTTGTGCATCCTTAAGAGTTTGAGGATCCTTATCCCTTAGTGCATATATCATCTCCCCCTCAAAAGCTTCCATATAGTAAATCAAAATAACAGTTTCTGAAGGCATTATATCTTGAGGGAGGCTTTTCACCAAGTCAATAAATCTTTTGTTAAATTCATTCACAGTTTCATTTTCCTTTTTCTGACTTGAACTAAGGGCAGCTAGTAAAAATTTGTTTTCTTTTTGGTCACCCCACCTTTTCTTGAATTCTGTCACTATTTCATCTAGGGTGCTAAACCTATTAGGATCAAACTCTGAAAACCACTCAACAACATCCCCCTCTAAAGTGTACACAAACAATGTCATCTTAACATCCTCTTCATCATGACCCCGACAATACTTTAAAACACATAGATCAAAATTTAGAATATGAGAGTGAACACTGACAACATTATTCCCTTGAAAACATGGCAACTTATCAATGGCCTATTTAGGAATCGTGTGAGGAGCCCCTTGGATTGCTGCAAAATTCAAAGGCCTCAAAAACATACTCAGGACTATGTTAGGATTATTAGTGGGAGTATTAATAGTTGGTTGATTATTATTAGTTTGAAACAAGTATTGGATATTAGTGAGTGCTTCTTCTCCAAGACTTTCAAGTAGCCTTCTAGGGGCAAGGCGATTTAACCTCCTCCTATAAACTTTTTCAGTTTCAGGAAAAAAATAAATCACTCCTTGTGAAGTGCTCCTAGTAGTATACTTAACAGATTTGTTCAATGGAGTCGTCACTTGAAGAGAAAGCAAACAAAAACAACCAATCTAAGTTAAAAATTTTAGGGACTAAAGTTTTTTACTTAGTTCTCAAAAAATAAATTAGTTAAGTCGTTAAGGCCAAGAATAAAAGACTTATCCCCGACAACGACGCCAAAGATGTTGTCGTTCTTATACACACTTGCAAACATGAGCTAAGTCCAACTCACTTTGTGTGTCCTTGGAGGCACAATGCCTAGATTCAAAGCCCACTGTCACCTCGACTTAAACCTCTTCTGTCTAGGCTTACTCCTAGGGAAGCCAAGGGGGGTAGACACTAGTTGCTATATGAAATTAAGAAGTCAATTTCTAGGAGTTGATTTTAATTAGTTAAAGGATTGGGGGATCTAGCCTATATGAGAAACAAACAATGCAAAGTGCAACTATTCAATGCAAAGGCAAGCCCTTTTCCTAAGACAACTAAAGACTAGTGCCTAAGGTTGGGCAAGGGGTCAACTAAAGTTTAAGGGGTTTAGATTTTACAAAGAGTTACAGAAGATTACAAAAGAATCACTTCATAAAGACTACAATTAGAACTAGATACAATATTACATGATTAGATACAAAGATAGAATAACTAAATACAAAGTTACAAATAAAGAATATCTAAGAGATACAACAAGATACAAGATATATGA
>ML789322.1:130307-163143 GCA_009831015.1 Picea engelmannii
TTATATGAATGATACAACTATGGACAAAAAAGGACAAGCACTGACTTGATTACTTGATTGTGCAGGAAATAAAGATTGCTTCAAATGAAAAGATTGCACCAATACATCAAGCCTGAGTACCCAACAATAGAGTGCCTCCAAAGGATGTGCAACTCTAAGTAGTTGCTTCAATGGAAAACACAAATAGACAACACAAACCCAAACAATGAAGTTGCCCCCAAAGGATGCACAACTTCAAGGGGTTAATCCAATAACTCAAAGCACAACTTGAAACTAAAAATGAAATGCTCAAAAGAAGCCTCCAAGGGCAAGGGCGCAACTCTAAAATAACTTAGTTGACATCCACAAAACTGAAATAAGCTTTCATGAAAGTAAATGAAAGTAGATTGCTTGCAAGATTAATTAAGTGTCAACCATAAGAGATATGCCAAAGAAATATGGCCCAAGGTTAGAGTGGATGTGTTAGGATTATTAAGTTGCTTAGTTAAAGTGTGAATCCTAAGCTAAGTGACAACCCCAAAACTCCCACCGCTTGTACCAAATAGTTGTTGGGTGCTCAAGAAGTGAGGCAAACAAGGCCCCACCCTAGCTCCACAGGTCAACCCAAGAAAAGAAGTACACCTGGAAAGGATGCCAAGCGCCGTGAGATCGTCCTCGATCTAGCACCTTCCATTGCTTCCTTATAGTTCTCGTTTAGATGACAAAGTCGGGTCGGTAGTGAGTGACCTATTAAGTCTAGTTAATTTTAAGCCCTATGAGACTAAGGTAGATTAAGTTAGTTGTGTGTTGAGCAAGATGTGCTTGCTAAAGTGTTAAGTGCTTGAATGTAAAATAAATTGCTTGCAAGTTAAAAGGAAGTACTCAACAAAAGTGTGTAACTTGAAATAACATGAAGTACTTGAAATAAAACTTGCAAAAGTGAAAATTTACTTTGCCTTAAACCACAAAGTTACACTATGCCCATGAGATTGCAAGACATTTAAATGAAAGTTCTTGTAAAGAGATGAACTTGAAGGAAAATACTTGAAGGAAATAGAGCTTGCAAATGGAAAGGAAAAATTAAAGAGCACCATAAGATTATTATGCCTCTATGGGCCTAAACTAGTATTAAGTGGTTACTTCTACTTCTAGATCATTTTAATCATTAAGCACATGAGAAGTAAAAACCATATACTAGCCTTACGATTTTGGGGGTTGGTTGGGCCAAACACACTCCAACGTGTAGGCAAACAGGAAGAAAAGAAATGTTGAAAATTAAACTAAGCTAAGTGAACCACAAACAATGGCACAAAGTGGAGGCAAGCCTTCCTTTTTTGTGCCAAAGTGGGTTGAAAGAGAGCTAAAGTAATAACAGAAAAATACTTGCATCAAAAGAGCCTTACGATTTAGGAAGGTTGGCAGGGCTAAGCACTCTCCTAGGTGTAGGCAAGAAATTAGGAAAAAAATGCAGAAAATTGATTTTTAGGAGAAGTGCAAGCCCTTGGTTACTCTTTGGGGGCTTGCTTACAAAGGTAATAGAAGAGAGAGATGTTGGGGGTATAGGTACCCCAACTTAGGAGGCTGTAGTAGATGTTTTGAGGCCCCAAGAGGGTTGTTCCTCCTCGTTTTCTGTCACAGACCTGCAAAAACCAACAAGTAAAACTTGCTGGAAAATTGCAAAAAAACAACAAAAAACGTTGCAGAATTTTTTGTTAAGTTAAAACAGAAATATAAAATGAGGTATGGCAGTATTTATAGTCGTTTTTGATCTATTTCAACATATAAAATTACCCATGTATTCAGAAATTACACAGAAAAACCAAAACCGAAACTGTGAAGCAAATAAGATAGGGTTGAATGAACAACTTCTAGATCTGAAGTTGCTCCACCTTAACCCCTTAAGCAACCTGCAAACAATGTGAGCAAAGCTACAAAACCATGCAAGAGGTAAGTAGATCCTAAATATCAACAAAATACTTCGAAGAAATTAAGAATACTACACTACTAAGATCTAGAGCAATACTACTCTAGATCTATCCAAGCAAAGTACTTTGCTTGGATCTCCTACACTAATCTAGCAACTAGAAACTCAACAATGCATAAACACAGATCACCTCAATAAGTTCCAACCAAACACCAAGAAGACTCCAAGTGCAAATGGTTCCTCCAAAGTTTCTTCTATTAAAATCAAGCTTCAACAAATACTTGCTTCAAGCTTGAGAAATGAGAGAGCAATGGGAGAGATTTGGGCAGAATAACAATACACTGAGAGAAGATGAGAAATGAGGGTGAGAGGGCCTTTATTTATACTTGGGAATACAAAGTTACCCCTCTTGGATAAGTTACAAGTGTCACACATCAAACAAAAGTCACTTTTAGGGTTTTGGCTAGTTAGGGTTTTGGTAAGTGAGTGAGGTGTAAAGGGGGACAACACCTTTTCCTATGGTCAAACATTAAGTTAGACACCAATGAGGGCGAATTTAGTGTTTAGGTGGCTTTTTTCACTTAAACTTTTTAATTCCCACATGTCAATTAGCTAGGGAACACCACTTTAAGTTGTTGGTTAGGCAAGGGGGGGTCTTTTAAGTGGAAAATTACTTTTCCAACCTAGGAAAAAGATTAGGAAACCTTTCCCACTCTCTCTCAAACCTTTTTGCTCATTTTACAATTTTTGGCTTTTTTAATTTAACCAATTATTTGCTAATTTTTGACTGACTTGGACTCGTCATGGACAAACACCTACAAAAACTTGTCCAATTGAGCTGAAACTTGGTCCAAAGGTGTAGGGGTCTCATTCCATTTCTTTTGAGCAAAATTACCCCTATCGAAAACCCAAGGACCTTGTTTTTACATTTTTCATTAAAATTTAATTAAAATTACCCAACTTAGGAAATTTTAATAAATTAAAAAAAACCTATCTAGAGTCGACGAGATTCCGCAAAACTTTAGGAGATGTCTTACATGGTCATTTACAACATTCCTAGACATTAGCTACCAGCGGGTTAGACCATTAGAACGCCTTTCACCACTTTGGAGGAATTATTTGTGTGAGTGAAAAACTCAAGGGAAATTAATAACGTTGGTTAGGCCAAATTAATAACCCGAGGAAAAAAAACTCAGTGAAAGGGACTCCTCTAATGATGAAGTCCTAAGGCAACTGACCTAACTATGATCCATGCAGACCCATTACATTATTATCCGACGTAGGGGAGCGTAAATTGAAAATTCCATTACAAAAAGATGTGCTGAAGGCCGAAACCGCCTTGTAGAACCAGAAAGTCTCTGACTTGGTAGCATCTGATGGTGCATATCTCCATGGACATGGAATTGACTCCCTAGTTGAATAGGTGGTCAACATGGTAAAAGACTAGGGGTCAACAACCCTAATCTTGTCCCCTTTAACAAAGTAATATTAAACAATTCATTTAAAGTTTCACTTTTGCACAAATAAAACCCTAATTTTACATGGACGTCTCCCCTTATGGGACGTTTTGCCACTTAGAAGAAGTCGTTGGTGTTGGAGAAGCATGGGCAGGCCTCCAAAGGCCACATGTCAAGCATCTAGACAATCTCCTCATGGTGAAGACCTTCTCCTCAAAATGTCCATGTCTCAATGAGTGGCTACATCACCACCAAACCGTAGCCCCCAAAAGTGACGTCATGCCCTAGGACGTGACGTTTTGCCTCTCCTAGGAAAATGGTTTGGCAAGTGAAGCATGGGCTAGGTCCATCCAACTGTCCTCTTGGCTTTCAATATTTCATCTCTTTGATCCGACATGTGGACCCTTGGCATCCAACCTGTGGGCTTGCAGTCCAATGGAAGCCCAAGCTAGGCTTATTCTCCCAAAATGATCCACCAACTAGGTTCTGCAAAGACAAATGAGCACGCCCTCCAAGGATCTCAAGTCATAACATCATGATAAGTGAATCCAATCAATAAATGAGCCACCTAAGCTTGTGCATCAAAGATCACTATATCAGACAATTCGACTTGTCAAGCTTGAATATGGGAGGGTTGACGAGGTGTCCTATTGGATAGATCTTGCCCTAGGTCAAGGAGAGTTTCCAAGAGATCCCTCTCTAAGCCATGTAAAATGGGTGAAGTGGTTGGGGTCAAGACTCAATGGGCATAGGGCTCATGACATACAAGGGGCCGTAGTGTCTCATTCATGGGTGCCTTTGTAGAGGGTGTGTGGTACCTGAGGGTGTGTGGTACCTTCCTCTGCAATGCACTTTTTCCAAGCCCATTAATTGCCATTCTTTTTTTCTTTCATAATTTCAATGTGAGGTTGAAGGTCATTGCCCTGGCGTGGTGACCAGATAATGGCAATGTCACCCACAAACACCTAGTGGAAATGAGAAGGCTGGCTCGTGATGAGACCCCCTTTCTCTCATCCATGCAACTGAAAGCCATTACTCTAGTTTGGTGACCAGATGATGGCAATGTCATAGCACTAGATATTCATGGACATGATAGGTTGGTTCATGATGAGACCTCCTATCCTTCAACTAACCTTTTAAGCATTCTTTATTATATTGTGGGTCCCCTTTACTCAAAGATAAGTGTTTCACTGCTTTCTTGGGTGATCCCTGGGCGAAGCATCTGGAAGGTTCATACAAGGCTTTTATCTTTTACTCAACATCAATCCCTCTGGGCCTTCAGCGCTTTCTTCCCATAGAATGAGGGACAACCCATTCTTGGGTCAATACACCCTAAAATCCCAAGAGATAAGGAAATGGAGGGGAATAATGATGGAAAGTGGTAAGTATAGGTGGGAACGGTACGATGGCTCTTTAAGGGAGTTCCTAGTAGCAAACCCATCCCCAAGGAAAACCACTTACTAGGGCACAATGTTAACCACCAAGGTGAAGCAGGGCAAAAGGCATAATGTCCAGGCATATATAATAAAATTTAGAGCAATCCAAGATAGAACATACTCGATTGTCTTAAATATTGAAATGATGCTCACCATAATACTGACTTGTACCTCATGGAGCAAGGTCCACTGCCTTCCGGAAGCCAATTGATGTGGTGGATGCCATCTGGAAATCTGTCACGATCTGTGGTGGTGAGAGGGTTTTCCAACTATGCAAAAGGGTACTGCTGGTCATGTAGTCTCTCGACACTCCATATCTGCAACCTGAGGGCCTCGAGACATAATCTCCTTAGTTATCCACAAAATGGGGATAACAGGAGAAATAAAATTGTTTGCATTGGGATACGTGACTTTGAGAGATATTGAAATTGTCTAAGTTGGAATCTTTTCTTGGTACCCTAGTCTTCCTTGGGCCATCAAGGCACCTTGTTTAGCCTAGTAACTCTCTTGTTATCATTAATAAAAAGATACAACCATTAGGGCTGCAACAAAACATACTTTATCTCTTTCTTTAACTTGCTTTTCAACTGTGGAAATTTGCTTGGAAGCCACTATTATCGTTTTACTACTTATTGGCTAACTTTTTGTCGGTTTACTTGTTAATTTTTGTGGTTGAAACTTGCTTCTGTAGAAAATATTTGCTACAGCCACTTGGCTGTTACAAATATTCTTTGAAAACACTACATCACAACCCTCTAACACCATAAAAGCTTGTGGTAAAGTATTGGGAATTAATCTACTTGTTTAGTGCTTCATTGCCCAATAAATATTTGATGCTTTTGATGGTTATTTCTGCGGTAAATCATTAATTTCATTGCTGATATATACTTTCATTTACTACTGTAGTTTAGGACAAGCCTCACTTGCTTGTCCCATTGATCTTTGAGCTTGTATATCCATTATTTGTCTTGTCTCGGGCAGGTCTAACACTTTGGTTTAGGTACACAAAGCATTGGCAACCTTTCTCCATTTACAAGACTTGTTTCCAAGCTCTCTCTCTTCTTCCATTCATTGACCTAAGGGGTTCCTCTCATTATCTCTTCATCCTTCGTCTCATTTCCCCTAGGGTCATCGGGAGACCCCCCCTTGTGTAGGATTTCTCCTTCACTATAGCGAGGGGATGGTTTATCTAAGGTGACAGTGGGTAGATTCTCCCATAGTTCTCACCATCTTGTGGATTGGGTCGGGCTTTGCAACCACCTATTCATCTTTGGATGAAATGATGAACAGGTGGTTGCATTGGTTGTACGGCTTCACCTGACATTTTAGGACCTAATCTTCAGGGCCCCAGGTAAGTAGGTAGGTCATCTTGCTTTCTTTCATTTGCATCTTGATTGCTCATGGTAGTATAGTTGCATTTCATCCTAATTTTCATTTTTCTCTACTTATATTATTGATTTACATACTTTGCTTTCATCATGTTATATGGAAAAATGCAAAATTTTCTTTTCTAGACTAGTTGGCACTTCTGAAATTTTGGATTTTGGGATTATATGGACAAAGGGTGAGTGAGCCACCCTAGGTTTTACAGTTTTATGTTTCAGTGTAGGCACAGGTCTGACCAGGAGATGCTAAGGTTCTCATGCACTCTATGGTGAGTGCATGTCTCCGAGTAGGAGCCAAATGTTATCCCCAATTTCTAGGGATAACTAAGGAGATGATGTCTCAAGGCCCTCAGGTTGAAGACATGGAGTATTGAGAGACGGATCACTGACATCGTACACATGCACAGACAGAGACCTGCTTCACCACCACACATCCAATATTCGTGACGATGGCATTCACCATGTCAACTTGCTTCCGGAAGACGATGGGTCTTGCTTCATGAGGTACAAGTCAGGTATTGTGGTAAGTGTCACTTTAATATTTGAGGCATTTGAGTATGTTGCATTTAAGGCTGCTTTTGATTATAGAAAGTATGCTTGGAAATTATGCTCTTTGCTCTGTTTCACCTTTGTGGTTGGCATTGCGCCCTAGTAAGTGGTCATCCTTAGGGATGGGTTTGCTACTGGGAGGTCTCCTTGACGAGTCATCGTGCCATTCCTGATCATACTTATTATTTTCCACACTTCGTCCTTTTCATCTCCTTATCTTTTGGGATTTTCGGGTGTACTTACCCAAGAAGCGATTGTACCTCATTTCATTGGAAGAAGGGGCTGAAGGCCCAGAGGGAATTTTGCTGGCAAAAGATAAAAGTCAAAACTATAACCTTCCAGATGTTTTCCCAAAGAGGTCTAGAGAACAATGAAACGTTTCCTCTAAAAAATTAAAGACCTGCAAAAGCAAATACAAATATATAAAAATGTCTCGCTTGTTGAGGGATCTACACAAGTGCGTTACAAGATTTTCCTTACCCTTATGGCACTCTGTGTACCTCTCCCTTCAAGTGACAGTGTGTTTCTACTCCCCAAGCTTTATGTTACCCATTAGGATTGCCCAATTGTTCTGGACCTTAATTAATTAATGGCAAATAAATGGGCTTGGAAAAAAGATGCATTGAAAATGAAGGTGCAACACACTCTCTACAAAGGCACCCATAAATGAGACACTACGAACCCTTGTATGTCATGAACCCCATGCCCAAAAGTCTTACCCCGATCCACTTCATCTTCTCCACATGACTTAGAAAGGGTTCCACCTAGGAAACACTCCTCGACATGAGGAATGATTCACCCAATAGGTCACCTTGTCAACCCTCCCATACCTAAACTTGGCAAATTGCATAAGGTCTTTGAGCACTTGTTTAATTTGATGAGGTAGTTTTTGATGTACATGCTTAGGTGGCTCTTGTATTAAATGTGGTTTTACTTGCCATGATGCTTTGACTTGAGATCCTTGGAGGGCGCACTTGTTTGTCTTTGCAGGACCTTGTTGATGGACGTTTTGGAGGAACAAGCCCAGCTTGGGCCTTCATTGGCGTGGGAAGCCCACATGTTGGATGCCATGACCCACACCTTGGGACTAGTTGGACAATGGATGTTGCCTTTGGAGGCAAGAGAGGACACCTTGGACAGTGACACTTAGCCCTCTTCCAGCCCAACGAATTGCTTGAGAACTCTTACACCACTTTTCTAGGCTTGACGTCTTGTTTTGGGGCTAGGGCATGTGGTGGTTGATGGACACTTGGCACTCTTGGATGGAAAGACCTCTTGCATTGTGGAGGAGACACTTGTCTTGAGGACAGATGGCCTTTGGAGGCCTAGCGCTTTCTCTTGCAACCCCAATGACTTCACCAAAGTGCCAAAACGTCACCCTTTAGGGTGTGATGTCATGTTTCTAGAGTTTCGTATGTGCATTTTTAAAGTTAAATTCAAATTACTTTGTAAAGGGGAAAAATAAAGGGGGAATGGCTCCCTTATTTTGTGGTTTACCCTAATCTATGTGGACAAACACTTTTTAGGAGTTTTTGTATAAATAAGGATCAATGTCGTTTCATTTTATCATAACTCTCTCACTTGGAGAAGAGCTACTTGGCTGAAATTTGTGCCCCTTTTGGGCAATATCATTCTCTCTCTCTTATGCTATGGTTTATCATTTGTCTTGTGGAGTGAAGTGGTGCGCTAGCTCTTGGAGGCTTTTTCTCTTGCTATGGTGATGGTAGTTAATTGGTAACTAGGGTTTTGTCTTGCATGCTCTTGGAATTGGTAAGAAAAAATCTGCATTTTGTTAGTTCTTCTTTCTTGCTCCATGGTTTTTATTGTATAGATCCTTGGAGGAATATAAGGGCATATACCCTCCACCAAGTTTTATCATTGTTGTTTGTTGAAAAAGCTATTGCAAAGGTTGCTAGGAGGAGTAGAAGGGCTTACACCCTCCTAGATTTACCTTGTTAGAGTTACTTGCTCTAGGGAGTAAAAGGGATTACACCCCTAGAGAGGTAGTAGACCTAACCTAATTCAAGAAGATTCCATAACCCGTTTTACAAGGCACTAATCTAATTTTGCATTGGAGAAGTAAAATTGCTTGCATAGGGATACGTGACTTTGAGAGATATTGAAATTGTCTAAGTTGGAATCTTTTCTTGGTACCCTAGGCTTCCTTGGGCCATCAAGGCGTCTTGTTTAGCTTTGTAACTGTCTTGTTATCATTAATAAAAAGCTACAGCCATTAGGACTGCAGCAAAACATACATTATCTCTTACTCTAACTTGCGTTTCAACCATGGAAATTTGCTTGGAAGCCACTATTATCGTTTTACTGCTTATTGGCTAACTTTTTGTCCGTTTACTTGTTAATTTTCGTAGTTGAAACTTGCTGCTGTAGCAATTATTTGCTACATCCACTTGGCTGTTACAAATACTCTATGAAAACACTACATCACAGCCCTCTAACACCATAAAAAGCTTGTGCTAAAGTATTGGGAATTAATCTACTTCGTTTAGTGCTTCATTGCCCAATAAATATTTGATGCTTTTGATGGTTACTTCTGCAGTAAATTATTAATTTCATTTCTGATATATACCTTCATTTACTGCTTTAGTTTAGGACAGCAATCCTCACTTGCTTGTCCCATTGATCTTACTAGAAACTTACCAACCTTGGACCGTTACTTCAGGGTGTTGGGTAACACTGATCATGCACACCAACTTCTCAAGACAACAGCTTGAAATCAACATACCATGAGATAACTTGTGTTGTATTCATTGAGCTCATTGGCCATGTGCTTCTTCACTTTGCCTTTGTTGCCTACGTTGTTATCATCCTTGTTGCTTTCTCCTCAGGAATGCTTCATGTTGTGACTCCCATGTAAATACGTCTTTTCATGGCGTGTATCGCTTTCTCCTCAGATCATGGCGTTTATCGCTTTCTCCTCAGATCATTCCTAGGCGCATTTTAACAAACGAGTTTGATGTATACGCAACACCGATAAGCACCACGACCAGGTCCTTTTCATCAGTGGTTTCTCATAGCTTTTCCACTGTGATAGACACGACCTCTGTAGTGCAAAGATCTTGGGATCCAAAGACATATATATCATGGATCCATACCGGATCCATACCAAAATTTGCACGAACACAAATATACCAATAACCGAGAACTTGCATCATTAAACTAACTCCAAAAAATGTGGCAGGTTAGCAATCCTTCACACAGCCAAGTGTATCAATAGGTTTTCTCTCTCACACTTTCCAATTGGATATTTTTCCATTCAACACAGTGACAGATCACCCAGAGAATTAATCAAATTTAGACAGGGCAGTGCACTCATTATCCAGTGACTACAGGTCCCACGATCTCTTGGCAACTTCCAACAATCCTACCAATCACTGATTTCTTGATCGCTACACCTAGCAAGAAGATGTGACCAGTTCCATGAACTCTTGGCAGCTTGCAGCGATCTCTACAATTAGTTGTCTCCTCAACCACAATGGCCTTTAAAACTGTCACAGGTCTAAAAAAAATCCGATTAGCAATATATATGACAAATCCGATTAGCAATATATATATATGGCATCTACAGAAGTCCGGATCGCTCAACAACACCAAGCACACTCTGTAAAGTCTGCAGACAGAAGTCTTCTTTACTAAGCGAATCATACCCACGATTCTTCATAGGAGAGATACTTATAGCCAGACGCTCATACACTTACAATATTGTTTGGAAGATTGACTAAATTGCATAGGAGGTGATCTATAGAAGCCCATATCGCTCAACAACAGCAAGCACACTCTGGAAAGTCTGCAAACAAAAGTCTTCTTTACTAAACGAATCACACCCACAGTTCTTCACAGGAGAGATACTTATAGCCAGACGCTCATACACTCACTATATTGTTTCGAAGATTGACTAAATTGCATAGGAGGTTCTTTCCTTCAGCACGAGACAATGTCCTTTACCTGTACGGCAGTATCCTTCATAGGATGACAACATCCTTCAACCCTGGACAACAATCTTCTCCACAGGATGCAGTCTCCTCAACAAGTTCCCCTGTCTTCAGGAAATTTGCGCCCTGCAGTGCCTCGATTGTGCTGGATGCTCAGTAGGAGTCGCACGATCTCTGATTCTTGATCTCCACGACCGTGCCTTTCTTCCTCCAGTACACAATCTCAGGCAAAGTATCGCCAATGTTGTACTCATATCTAGGGCTGAATCTCTCTTCGGGGATCTTCTCTCGATAGGTGATGGGTTCAATTCTCGATGTTTTCTATTCAGTCGCTCTTGTGATAGATTGTAAGCACATAGGCAGCAGGAATAGTTTGTTTTCTTATGTTACCTCTTATGCACAGATACACACGAGTCACTCTCTCCATTTCATGCCACTTCTTGCAGACAAGAGCTGTCTGGTCCTGTGCTTGAGTCTCCTTGATGGCACTGAATATGTTGCTCATTATCACCTCCAGAATATCATTGAAATGGGTTTCTTTCCCTCTTGCCATGTCTATTTTAATTCTGTATCTCTCCTTCTCACCAACGTCCCCAAACTCCATCATCATAAATGCCCGTTCTCCATTGGCACTAACCAAAACCTGCCCTTATCCATCTCTCCTGGACTCATTAGTGGCTCTGGCTATGGGACTGCCATAGAAATAGACAATATAGCCAGACAGACACACAACCATCTCTACAACCACACACACATATAAAAAAAAGATCTAAATCTTTCTGCCCGATCCAAAATTGATGGCAAGCATTCTACTGCAGCAGAGGAGCCCTCGTCAGAAAATCGTCATTATTTTCTGCAAAATGTTCGTGTCCATGCTGGTGTTGGAGCACAATTTAATACCCTGCTGCGCCCGTGAGTTTAGATTGTTCTAGTAATGATAGGCTGCGAGAATCCTCTGCATCGAACCCCTGCTCTTCTTCTTCTCAGACTACATGTAGCAAATCAATTCCCTTCACAGACAAATTAAGGACACACAAAATCATGCCACAGACAAACCGTAGCAACATTCACAACACAATCTACTCTCCTCTTCTACGCTAATCTACTTCTACAGTAGATTACTCTCACAGGCTTCCATATCCCCGGGCCCTCCCGTGAGGGAGTCAAGCCCAATGCAGCTCTGATACCATATCAGAAAATGAGAGAAGAGAGATTCCACAACAAAACTTTGTTGCTTCTTCTATTTATCAGTGTAATTGTACACAGATAAATACATGAATGCTTTGTCTAAAGGTGGACTCGCTACCTTATCACAATCGTAATTAGTTGAGATAATATCTCAACCACACACTAGACTAGGAGCTATTCTAGCTCTCATCCAAAATCCTCCTAAAACCACACAAGATAGCTATTCTGTACTTGTCTCTATGATAATAAACTTATGTGACTAAATATTAACATACAAGAAGTGAAAAATCACATTGAGATACATAATCTAAAAGTTCCGAGAGACATAAAATAATTTTTTTGGAGAAACTTTCTAACAAACCGAGACATAGTGGGCAACTCCAATCTGAATGGATAGAAAAGCCTGCAAATACAGTCTTTAGTATGTAAGACAATGGGTAGGTAGCAATCACAATTGGATTCCATTTTGAAATTTGTTCCAAATCACTGCCAACAACAGGAAGGATTTACTCTCCAAATCAACTTCAAACTCTCTACTGCAAGCAATTCCCGAGAAATGAGCTGAGGGAGGCTTTTGAATAGGGTATGGTAGGGTTAGTTTATCTTATTTTAAATTGTCATTTTAAATATGTTTCTTTTTTTTGTGAAATGGGTCTCACATCAAGGACTCAAAAGTGCATAATATTTACTTGACCAAGTCATTGTTTAACTCAGTCGAGTCAACGAGTCAAGGTTTGACTTGACCAAGTCAGACAGTGACTTGATTGAGTTAGGCCTAGTCACCTGTTGTCTCAATTTTTTCTGAGTAAGCAGGTCGATTTGGCTCAATTTCTCATTGAGCTTAGTCAAACTCGGTTGATTTGAAGTGAATTGACCGTGTTTAACTGCATTGATGCCTAATGATGAGTGGATTTCATTGATTTGAAATAATGAATATCAAATGATGTTATGGATAGGTTTCAAATTGGATATAGAATATTAAAATTTGTATTTTTTAAAAAATATTTTCTTAGAGTGTCATCCCTTTTGCCATCCCCTGAGATTTTGGGAGATCTCCAGCTATCCCTGACACTTGCCCCTCTGTCCCCATGTCAGTGTGCACTGTGAAACATAGCTTCATATACAAGCTGAAACATTGCTTCAACAACTCACTACCGAATACTTTGTATTTTTTATGAAACTTTAATTTTACATAATGATATCTCAAGCCTGCGATATTGAGACTTAAAACTGAGTATGGAGTTTGAACACGGAATATTATAGGAGCATGGAGAATCAATTTAATGCAAGTTCTGCAACTCTTTCTTGTGTGTGTGTGTGTATTTTCTATCTGAATTTAGAATTAATCTGATAATTTTAAAATTAGATTTTGGAAGTTGTCATTTATCTTCTTGTCAATCCTGAGCCCGAACTTAATGTGGACATTATCTTCCATTAAATTTTATCTCATCAGTTCTTGTTTACTGCAGCAATGAGTTTTGGGAGCTATATAAAGCATACTTCCATCAGCAAGTCATGCTAAGCAAGTTGCAGATTTGTCTGTACTAGGATGCCTTTACCAACTCAAAAAATTATGATTGTCCAAGGTGAAAAGGCTTCAATGAAGCTTAGAAATGTTGGATGAACTTGTGAGGAAGATTGATGCAAGGATATGCAGAGCTTTTATCAGTAGAGTTTTTAGGAAGAATTGAGATGGATTTCTTGTATTGTATTTTTACATTTTCACATCCTTTTACCCTGGGGATGTGATTGTTTTCAACTTTTAAGGACTTCACATTCTGTATGTCTTCAGAACTGTTCAGTTAACTTGTAGATAAATGGACGCTAATGGAATTTGTTATCATATAAGCATGCCCACACACACTCATATATATGAATGAAAGGCAAAGCTCTACTCTTTTATCTCTGCCTCGTAGTTTTCCACTTCGTAACTTAATACATCCCATACATCAGTGTGTCTGTGATTCAGTATCAACTCTAGTGATGTTTGTTTTGTTGAGAAATAATAAGCAATATATTCGAACTTAAAGCTATTAAACATTTAATTAATCTTTTATTAGTTTTGCTTGCTTTCAATTTTTCTTTTCTAGTAGGGTTCGTTGATCCAATTGTTCTTTGCGCCCTTGGGTGTGTGAAGTCAGATTATGTGTGGAAATACTTTGGGGTTGATCAACATGCATTAATCCATTTGGAACATTGAGTTTCAAGTTTCAACCCATTTGAAAGCTCAGCAAAGAATATTGTATTGGTTGGCATACAAATATAGCCTTAACTATCTAGTTCACTAAGACCCCCGACATGGCATCGGAACAGTGATTCTTTTTGTATAGCACGTAATGATTTGTGTTATTACTAAATTGTTGTATTTTTTACGCATTCATGTTTGTTTTTTCCTGAGTTGTAGGGGCCCTAGGGGGCTGTACCATGTACAAAAATGTACGAAAATACGTTTGGTATGGCCCTGAAATGCATTTCACGTTTTGGAAACACGTTTCAGACGACCTTGAAATGTGTTTCAAGGTCGTACCACCCATCTATACATTTTCAAAACGTGTAGTCTAAATGTTCGACTTTTTGGCGTTTTTACGGGCATATTTTCCGATCAATTTTGCCCTAAATCTGGCCAAAAATTGTTGTAACTCCGGAGTTTAGTGATTGAGTCTGTATAATTTGGTGTGCTGAATCTGTTATTGCATTCAAAAATGCAATTTAAACAACTCAAAATAGCGATTTCACCAAGATCTGTTTCGCCAGATTCCAGTGAAAAAGTTCAAAAGGTTGAATGTTTAGACAAGGCCTTTTCAAAACGGTTGAGGTGATTTTTGACTAGTTTTGACAAAATATGTTAGTAATTAATGGTAATTTTAATTCTTAAAGTAAAATCAACTTATACTTAAATTTTTAACATTACCATTAATTATTTCAGGATGTTTGAAAGTGGTCCCAACCTCATTGGACTCATATAGAGAAAGTAGAATTTCATATCCCATTCAAAACTCAATAGAATTAACACTTCTTAGGATTTTAGGGTAGGGAGGTTCGCAGTGTCTCCATTGGATTCTATCATGCATGAGGGTATGGATTAACATATAATCAAGAGTACCAAGTCCTCTGTGTACCCCATTGTTGGTGGTGCTAATTGTTTAGCTCCTCTATCACAACCTTAGCAAACATGTACCATTCACTCAAGCCAAAACCATTGATTAAGCATTTTAAGCTTTTTCTACAATATTTTAAGGCTTGGATTAGGCAATTTCATCAAAATTGGATGGTGTTGACTCATATCCCTAGAGGATTGAGGTAGAGGCAAAGGCTATATGAGGAGTTAGAGGGTGATACTAATGATGAGGATCCCAATATAAACGATGGTGGAACATTGCTTCTTGTTTATGTTTGTCATTTAAATGATCTTACTCATTTATTCATAATGCTTTCTTTCAACATTTTAATATAACGTGTTATTTATAAAAGAACACTATATATATATATATATATATATATATATATATATATATATATATATATCCCCATTTCCAAAATGTCGAGGGTCAAATTTCCACTACATACATGTTTCGAAAACTTTTACCTATTTCCTCGTATCATGCAACTTAGGTTTTTGTCTTTTTTTTTCAAGGAAAAACTTGTGGGATCCGTTCTTTTCCAAATTGTCTAGATGGAGAGTGACTCAACTGCTAATCACAATAGTGGTTGGTAACCCAAAGGGACTTTGACCAAATTTGAACCTGTGACATATATCCTCATCGGCAATATGCCTTGGCTTCAATGGATTAAGCTAACTTTTGGGGTTCAATTTGTTTTTACATTTGTTTAGTTATATATATTATGTTTTTATTTGGCCTCCTTGATGACAATATGCCTTGGGTTCAACAGATTGAGCTAACCTTTGGGGTTTGGTTTGTTTTTACATTTGTTTAATGGTTATATATGTGATGTTTTTCTTTTAGTACTAACCTGTAAACCTGTCATTTATAAGGTTGTGCACGGTAAAACAAAGTTTAGTTTCTTATACAACATTAAGTGGTAGATGACATTACAAATACTCTGGATGTGCAAATTCCAATGTTATGATGACTTTCTTAGATTTACGCAGAATGAATCCACTTTTTGAATGTGGAAAGAATTATTTCATCATTTCAAGAGACAAGTACCGTGATTGTAATTACATGCCACTCCCGCTCTACATTCAATATGGACAAACATAATTTGAAGCCTCGTTTAAGGTTCTCTATAAATGGTCAACATAACACACTGCATATTGTGTATGCTCAATTAACTCTTTGAAATTTGTATGTATGTATGTAAAAGCGGAGAACATTGTTTTAGCTAGCTTGCTGATATTACATGTCCTTTAAATGTGTATGGAAAAGCACACTTATACTATTAATTTTTCAATCTATATGCCACCTATGTTTGGAACTTTGTAAAGGAAATTTCAAATCATATTGTGTGAAATTCTGACATTGTAGAATCAAAGTACGTTCAATGATAAGTATCACTTCAAGTAAGCATCTAATAATATTCAAAGATTTCTCAAAACTTAGAAATAAGAAATAAGTAAGCATCTAGTAATAACATTCAAGAAAAATATTTCTCAAAACTTAGAAATAAGAAATAAGTAAGCATCTAGTAATAACATTTAAAGATTTCTTGAAGTTTAAAAATTAACAACATAAATGTGCTATAAATATAAAGCATTAGAGGGATAAGAAAAGCTTCCATGTGTTACTGAATTTGAAGTTGGGTGCTAGATTCTTAGTAGTAAGAAAAACAAATCTAACATAGATGGCATGAGAAGAATACATTTACTATGTAACTTTTCATAAACAAATCTGTCTGAGGGTTAACCAAACAAAAGTTGGAGGCGATGATTTATAGTTGCAAGGAACACACAATTTTGTACAAGTAAAGTAACGTCAATGATTCAAAGTCAAATATTCATTGTGTAAGCATAATGATGATGCTCTCCCCCACATATTCTTGAGGGTGTAAGTTTTATTTAATCTCCTTTATTTTAACTCATTATAACAAATACAAATCCTTTGATTATTGACCCTTTTCATTGTTATTGTTTCCATCTAACTGTATTTTTCACAACAATGGTTAAAGGTTTATATTAAAAAGTGTCGCAGTCAAATAGTACAAATAGATTTACAAAAAAAATGTAGGTAGAGAAGCTTTGCTTCTAGTTCGTGTGCATGTATTCCATCAAAAAAGTACTTACATTCATTTTTCCAAAAACATTTAGTTGTCAATGTGCATATATACTATATAACACACCAGCTTGAAAGAAACACGTTGACATTAGATACTAGAAACCAGAAATAAAGCAAGAAACACCTTGATATTGCATACTAGGAATCATAAGTATAACAAGAAATTTAATTGAGCATGGTGCGTGCAACAATTTTTAGGTCCACCTTTTCTACCACTTCATCTTGTGCCATTTCTTTGACAATCGAAGCCCTTGAATGATCCACTATGGACGTTCCAGCTGGACGACAATAGTATCCACATAAGTTCTAGGTAGCTTACTTAAGGATGGGTCAATATAAGTGTCAATGGCATTAGGGATAGGAGATGCCAAAATTCTTGGGGGGAGGTGAAGATGATCTACCATTCTCTCGATGAGAGATTGTAATGTTGTAATGGTGGAGGCCATCTCAATTTTCTTCACTCGATGGATAGTCATGAAAGCCAGACCTCTGCTTTCCATTCTCTCACACTGAGAATGTGTTCACCCATATCAATAGCACATCAATCTTGGGCCCTTTTATTTTCCATTGGTTGGTTATGGAATTCCTCCTTCAACCTGCTCCATTGTTTATTCGAAGAAGCAACATTCCTTTCATATTGTTTCAGACCCTTTTGAAGTTAGGGCACAAATAATACAACATTTACTATGGTGATGGCAATGTGACATGGATGGATGCCCTCTTTAAGTCACATATAATACAACATTTACTACGACGATGGCAATGCACCATGGATGAATGACCTTGCTACAAAATAGAAGATTACCTAGACCTAGATGGAGGATCAATGCTACCCTAGACTTGTGTTGATATTTGAATCAGTTAAGATTGAAACAACAACCTCACGAGGATACGAATCCCCCTGCGTTTTTATAGAGGTGGTACTCCTCTTTGGTTGAAAGATATATCTTGAATATCTTGGATTAAAGAGAATGCTAGATAGCAAACCCTAGATCTTTATTGCTTTGATTTATACATGGAATGGTTCTTTAATAACCTGATCTGATCTTCATGTGCAACAATAAGTCTTTTAATTGTAGAAAGATTGAAGGAAGGCTTCAATATCAGAATATATGTATCTTCAACATCATATATACAACCCTCTAAATCACATATAAATAATGGATCCATCCATATATTCTCACAAGAAAAATGAGGAAATAGCTTTGATCATCTCAAAGAACTTTAAATGAGTTTTGCATTGACAACTGAAAGAATTTGATGGGAAAACTTCAAAAATCTCATCCTTGGAGATCCCAAGATTTGAGAAATAACTAAAGTAAAACCTCTAAGTAGTTCTCTGTGAAGTTTTATTCATAAAAGATGTTCAACAATATACAAAATCTCTGTAAACCAATTGACTAGTGACTCATAAACAAAACTTATTAAACAAGAACTAAATTCCCTTGAATCCAATAGACAATCCTGGCTTGCATCTTACAGTCTCATATATGACTGTAAATACTCTATGATCATAAAATAAAAGTTTTAAAAGATTATAAGAGAAACACACAAGAACTCAATCTTATGCTTGGTTCAGAAATACAAACATAAAGCCTCGAGAAATTAGTGTAGAAGAAGAAGAAGAAGATATATATATATATATATATATATATATATATATATATATATATATATATATATATATTTTTTTTTGTATTTTTCTGATCAAAAGCTTGGTTGTATTTTGATGGTTGGACCCTTCTATTCTAATCTTCTGATTTCTTTCTTCTAACCCTTTGATGGAGCCCTTTCTTTTCTTTTTAAAATCGACTCTTCTAACTTTTTGAGTAGTTAGGGATTTTTCTCTCTTGGAATAATCAATTTAATTAATGCCTCAATAAAGTCTCATTAATGAATTTTCATCATTGACATCAACATCTTGTAGTGGGCCTTTTCGTATTTAATAAAAGTTTTTAAATAAACTTTTATTTTTCAAAAAATTTAATTTACTACCTTTTAAAAGAGAGCACTGTACTTTAATTTTCTGGGCGTGATATTCAATTTCTCATCCATGGAAACCAATTTAGATGTAATTTTCATCATCTCATTTTTCCATCGAGTCCTCCTGGATGAGATTTCAATTTCTGGATCTTAAGATATGAACTCGTGAAGTCTAGGTATCAAACAGATTTATCAACAAAACATAAAAATATAGCTGACTGTTCTTTCAATTTCTAAGAAAAATATGGACAACAGTTGACCGTTATTCCATTATCTTCCTCGTCGGATTATCTTTCCAACAAGGTGTAATTTGTCTAAATCCGTCCCCCAGATCTCAAGATATGGCCTCCGAAGCATCAAGGCTCATCAACCATTGATTAATTTTCATGGGTCAATCATGGTCCTTGATCTTATTTCGCCTCTTCTTTTGAAAAATTCTACTTTTCTTCATAATGTATATCCCACATGCATGGGGATATTGGATTTTGAAGTGTTTATAATGTAAAGTCGACCATGCCTTTAATGTGAAGCACAAAGAGATTATGGAGACTTGGAGTTCGACCCTTAGAAAATTAATTAAATGATTAAAATTTTGACTCTCCAATCATCATTCATCTAATGCACAGTCATTGACCAATGGCATCATTGTAATCATCCAATAAAAAATGAGTCAACGTCCACATCATCACCACATGTCAATGTGTGATAGGTTACCAAGAGCTGCCACATGTCACCACTTGATTGGTTGCCACATGTCATGGTTTCATTTGTCGCCATGTGTCATCCTCCAATTGGTTAATAGAGTTTCCATGTGATGAATAGTTGGCTTCCATGTGGATTGATTTAATTGGCTGGTAGTTCTTTGGAGTTAATTTAAAATATAAGTTAAACATTGGGAAAGGTGGGACGACAAGGGAGTAAGGAAAGGGTAGTGCAGGGGGAGGGCAAAAATGAGGGTAGAGAAAGTTAGGAGATGAGGTAGGGTGGCGTATTGGGGGGAGAGGGGGGATGAGTGTGGTAGAGTGAGGGGGTTGTAGGAATGGAGGGATGAGGGGGAGGGAGATGCATTAGAGTGGTGCAGATGAGTGTGGCAGAGTAAGGGGGTCACGGGGATGGAGGGATAAGGGGGAGGGAGATGCATTCGACCCCGTGGACCCATGGTGGTGTGGAGAGAGTGGGGGGGAGTGGGTTTAATAAATTGGATAAGTGATGTGGAGCAGGCGGACGAAGAGATGGAGGGATAAGGGATTGAGGAGGAGTGCAAGTCTGTCCGTTAGATGGAGGGAGGAAATATTTTAAGTATGGAGTAGGGGAAATAAAGGGAGAGGAGAGTGGAGAGATAAGGAGGTGAGGAAGAGGGGTGGGTAAATTGGGAAAAAATTTAAGTGTTGGAAGAAGACAGATTAAGGAAGGAGAGATAAGGAGGGGTTTGGAGAGATAAGGAGGTAAAAAAATTCTAAGTGTTGAATAGAATGTAAGAGAGGAATAAGAGCAGAGCAAGAGAGGAGTGGTAAGGAAATAAAAAAAGTTTCTAAGTGTGGAATGGATGTATTCCAAGAGAAAGCGTGGTTCCGAAAATTAGACATGGTTCCAAGAAATGGTGCGGTTCCATGAGAATGATCATGGTTCCAAGAATTCTTTGTTCCAAGAAAAATTAGCTTTGTCGCATATTGAGGAAACTCTCTTTCGCTGGTCTGACTAACACCTAAATATATTGAGCATATGAACTCAGATTTTGAATCTGAAAAATGCGTGATGAAGCTGAGACCGAGGGTTATGCGATGAGCTTATAATAGTTCAAAAAATATCTTCTTTTGATGTCAAATTTTTATTATTATTCTAGGAGCGAGAAAATATAGGTGACCAATTTTTGATCAACAACTTGTCGACTATGTTCTCTGTCTCCGTTCTATCCATAATATTCCCACAAGCTTACCAAACATCCTAGATGCGAGAGCAGTCACCTCCATCAAACCCCTATTAACGACATCATGAGCGAAGTTAATTACCTTGGGGGTGTGAAGATGGTGTTTAATGGAGACCCTTGTTGTTAATTGCACTCTAAGGTGTGTGTGATGAAGGGAATCACCTTAATGGAATTCATGGTGGTAGAGATGTGGAGAGTGATAACTTGCCCCGTTTTATACCAAGAGCACTGTTGCCAAGTGAGACTCATTCATTCACTTTTAAATCCGCTTCCAAGTTTAGTGAGTAGATGATATGAAAATATTCAATAAAATTGAATTCCATTACTATAGCAATAATTTGTTCGCAAATTTTAGCAAGAGGGAGATTGGATGAGAGTTTCCAATACTGTAAATCTTTGGTAATAACCATGGAGTTTCCGATCATCATGACTTTGCTAACTCCATTGTTTTTAGTGATGGTGAGGCCCTTTAAAGTTACGAGGGATCCTGCTTCGTTGTTTGTGGCGGTGCCAAGACCTTAAGCATGCTCATTTATTTACTTCCCTTAGGGTTGTAAATGACCCCCACACCTCCCTCCTTAGTGTCCATCTAACTTTTTGAAATGGTGAGAAAAATATTTTCAAGAGTTGTGGTTGACACATTCGATTTTTTGACCCAATTAGTATCCCTAATAGACCCTAAAAAAATCCTTATAGGATGAACATGGTATGCATATTACTCATAGGTTACCATCATATTTGAAACTCAAAGGACCAAATTTTCCCATTTGTGGAAAATTTCTTTGTGACTCAAAATTTAACCTTCTCTATCTTTTTTTAAAACCTTCCTATAGCACATAAGAAATTGAAATAATAACCTAAAGAAAAACCCTTGAAAATTTTAAGTGACTTTAATAGTGGATGAAACAACCCTCATAAATGCCCTCATACCAATTCCAATTATTGCATTTTGCAAACCCTTCGACATTGTTTACGAGCTAAATATATAGACTAACAAAAACACCAATTATGCCCCGATGACCACCCAATTTACTACATTTTGTGATCATTTCAGGGATGCTATTTGAAACCAAACACCTCTATTGATATCATAAAGTAAGTCTAATAATAGCCTTATTTGTCATATGTTGCAACAAAATTTGTGGATACATATTTTCAAAAATAAACTGTGGATATACATACAAACAAACATAAATAATGCATATACATCTACATATATTATACTTACATATACCACATATATACAATCCCTATATATATATATATAGGATGTACAATAAACATATATAATACATATACATCTATACATATTATATTTACATATACCGCACATTCAATCCTTATATATAAGCATGTGTTGTACTCATAATGGTATTAAGTTAATATACAAACTAATGTTAAAATTATATAAAGATTTGTCCATAACACTTAAAAACCTTTCTCTTAGTGTTACATGTCGTTTATCTAATTAATTATCACTATATTGTCTTGGCATGCATTATGGTTCCTTTTCCTACTAAAGAAAAACTTGCTTTCTTCTAGATTTTCTTCTCATTTTTCAGATCTAATTGAGTTCCTTAGGTATTGTTGCTTAGTTACTTTTTGAAGACACCAATGTATCAATACTCTTTTTCTAACAACTAATTTAGTGTAAGGAGACAATTACACTATAAACACTTCCAAGAGTTCAACAAAATTGTTAGTATTTAAATAAATATATATAAAGTTGTTGGATAATGTCCATTTGGGCTAAACAAAATTGTTAAAATTTAAATAAAGATATATAAAATTGTTGGGTAATGTCCCGTTGGACTAAAAAATGAAATGTAATGGTTGTATTCTAAAAGTAGAAAGTGACTAACTTGCCAAAATGATAGTTGATATATGGGATTGCATATCACTTTTCATTTATCAACACAAAGTTGTTGAATTAACATCATTAGAGGAGGAATAATTTATTTCACAAGATTATGATCATGTTTCAAATCTTGTACAACCAAGTGTGATTCAGTTAGAAATTCCTAGGCTAACTCTCACTCGTATTAAATGTGTCTTAATTTATTTTGATAATATAACACATTGTGCATTCTATATTTGTAGGGCACATATGTGTAATGGTTTTCTTGAAAGACAATGAATGGGGCATTGATTCTT
Organism: Picea engelmannii; assembly: GCA_009831015.1. Lineage (NCBI taxonomy): Eukaryota > Viridiplantae > Streptophyta > Pinopsida > Pinales > Pinaceae > Picea > Picea engelmannii. Next base: position 153,474 of record ML789322.1, read on the forward strand.
GGCTGGAATTATGTTCCGTAGAGGTAAAACAAATCCTCAATATATCCATAATTGACGATAAAGGCAATCACTTTCTAGTTGGGTTGATGATTGTTGAAGGCCAATCCCTAGCATAAGAGAATAACACTAGAAAGAAGGGTGTTTATGTATTTTAGGATTATATAACATGGTCACATGTACACCACTTTACGAACTTAATCATTGGTACAAATATGTAGCTATAAACAATGTCCAAAAAAAACTCGTCAAAGGTACAATACTTCCTACCATATTCTAAGCATGAGAAATTAATCAAGACCATCAATGAAAAAGATGAACTGAATACCACCACCCCATGCTTGGTAAATGTGCATTGCTTTATTTTAAACCTAATTGTATTGCCTTTACAATACAATTAACATAAAAAACAATTAACTAAATCTGTCATAAAAACCACCTGTTGAGATGTGGAACTTGTGGAGGAATGGTGCCCTTAGTCATAATCCATTGTCTTGCGTCTTCCATAATCGACTTCTTATCTATCCAAGGCCTAATTTTTATTTGATCAAAAGTTTCAACTCATGGCCTTTAACCATTAAGGGCAACATGCAATAATGGTCTTGGGAAAAAAAACAAATAGAGCAAAAATTGCATTAGTTTTGCTCCTACACATGTATTTTCTAAATCACAAGGGAAACACAATGCTTATTGATGTAGAGGGTAGTGATTTCTAAAGTTGACTTATGAATGGAAATTTTTGCAATGCATTTAGTTGCATTAAACCTTATTTATGAAAGTTGTAAAAATACACGTTAGGTTGTGGAACTCATGGAGGAAGGGGGCTTGTAGTGTTAATTAATTGTCATGACTCCAATGAAATTGAGGGCTTGTCAATACAAGGCCTGATTTACATTTTATCTTGAGTTACAACTAATATCTCATAGCCATTCAAGGACACATGAAAGAGTGGTACCGTGGGTAGAAAGGCAAATGGAGTGGCATAACTTTGTTTTGTTTGTTAATGCACATGTATTTTGGTAATCTCAAGGTCAACACATTGTTTGTTGATGTCCATACTAGCGATTTGTGAAGTTGACCCCAAATACAAATTTTTGTAATGCCTCTCATTTCACAAAACCTTAGCTCCCAAAGTTGTAAAAAAACCACATGTTGAGCCATGGAACTCTTGAAGAAAATGTGCTGCTATTGGTACTCTATTTTCCTAGGTCTAGTGGAACCAACAACTTGTCCATTTGAGGCATGGTTTCTATATTATTGTGAGTTGCAACTCATGCCCTAAAGCCATTCATGTATACATGTAGGAGTGGTCATGGGGGGAGAACAAAGGGATACACATCATTACGTTCCATTAGCTCTTGCACATGCATTTTGGAAATATGGAGGACAATACATTATCTATTGATGTCTGAGGTAGAGATTTGTTAGTTTGACTCTCTAATGGTTTTTTTTGCAATGCCTCTCACTGCAAAAATCCATGGCTCAATAATTCACCATAAAAAACACTTGTTGGGTTATAGAACGTTGATACTCCATTATTGAGTCTAACAGAACCAATGAGTTGTCCATCTAAGGCCCAATTTGCATTTGTGAGTTGCAACTTACTACCTAGGTCCATTTAGGGACACATGTAAGAGTGGGATCAAGGGAACAAAAATAAACAAAGAAACATAATTTCATTCCATCAATGCCAATTTGTATTTTGGCAATTTTGAGGCCAACAAGCTATCCATTGATGTCTTAATAATGATTTATGAAATGGACCCCCAAATAATGTTTTTTGCAACGCTTCTCATTGCACCAAACCTTAGCTTTGGAAGTCATAATAGAAACCACATGTTGGGATTTGGAACTTGTGGAGGAAGAGTGTCTATAGTGATACTCCATGATTCCAAGTCAAACAAAACCAATGAGCACTCATCCACTTGAGGCTGGAAACAAAAACTTCTCAAATGTATTACAAACATAAACACTTTCTAATTACAACTTCAAATCAAACAATTTAATCACACCACACTTAATTATTAGCTACACCTTGTGTCCAACCTCAATCACAACAAGAATGCTAGAATTATGAGGCCAACCTTAGTCACATTGGGAATTCTAGAATTAGGAGGCCAACCTTAGTTATGACAACAATGCTAGAAATAGGTAATATAGGGTAAACAACCTACATAATAATGATTCGAAAACATAATTAATTACATTATTAATAACCACTTTAATAAATATCAATGTGATTAGTCCTTAAAAGTCATTATAAAACATTACATATCACTTAGTGATTTCCTTTGTGTGAGCTGTCCCCATTGAATAATCATTTCATTGACAATCCCTATCAAGTCAGAAATATTGAAAGTACTTAGAAAAAAGATAAGCTAGTCTACTAAGATGGAAGATGGAAAATGAAACTTGTTTGCATGAGGCATTGTAGTTCCAACACCAATACTAGAACTAGGAACAATGGGATCAACACTTATTTGCATCTAAACAATTAAAAAAAACACATCTTAATAAATTGCAATGAATCAATACAATTGGAAAATAAATAAACCACATAAAAACTATTTAAAAACATTATAGAGGGATCCTTGATGCTACAATAACAATGATCCCTGCATTTGGTAGTTGTCGCAAAGATCACGCTTGCATCTACAACAAGGCCAATAACCTACACATAAACCATTAGAATTTTCCATTGTAATTTAACAAATGAGAATACTTGAAAGAAAGTAATAAATCAATTGATCAACAAATCAACCCAATGATTACATGGGTGTGTGCATTAGAGATGTTGAATGTTCCAAAGATGTGTGTGTCTAGGCCAAACAAATATTGTGGGGTGGCAGAGATAGAGTTAAAAACTACATGTATAATTTAACCAAGATATTATATTTATAGATAGTTCAATAAAACATCAAGGGAAACAAAATAACTTAACTAGTTATAAATACCCCAAAATGAGTACATATCAATGTATTTACCCTGCTCAAGAATCCATCATGGGAAATACGAGGTGAAGGACCATGGGCACAAAACATGAATGGATGCAAATACAAAACATGCCCACCATTGGATGATTGTTTTACTCCACTATGAGATGGCGATATTCCCCCACTATGAGATGAATGATTAACATCACTGCTAGATGGTGGTTTTGCCCCATCGGTAATGATGGTCTTGAATGATGAATACTGTCAACAAAGGTGTTATGACACACTATTGACATTGTCCATTGGAGATTTTTTTTTTATGCTTTTGGAAGCAAATGAGCTGCAAACAAAAAATGTGGCCCAACTAAATGCCCATGGGTTGAGTATTGATTGGTTTTGATCTACATGCTTCAAATTGCACTGGTGTTATGGCATCACCAAACCAACCCCCTTGATTGCTAAGTGCTAAAAATAGTTGACGTGTTTTCATAAAAAACACTACATATAGTTTCCTCGAAAATATAATGACATTTCCTTCTTGTTATGTTGTGGCTCATTGAAGACCATGTATTATATATCCATCCAATTATCAATAATTGGTTGATAAGTGCACCATTTGATAGAAACATGATCTCTCCTAGAGTTTGGATGTTCGTCGATATGTGGGTTTATGAAAGGAGTAAGCATATCCTCTATGCTAATATTTCATTTTTTTTATTTCTTCATAATCCAATCCTATTTGAATATGCAAGGTGCTTATTCTCTCTATACAATGCTGTATTGCAAAGCACCCCATTTTCCTAGGTAGTTATCAACAATTCCATCCATTGTTTTGGCAAGTGAGAATTGAAACGGGTCTCCAATCCTAAAAATATTATTCAAATGTCTCAAGTTGCAAATCTCCAATAGGATATTGAAATTTCAGTCCATAGGTGATGGGGCATTTTCTTGAATATGCAAAACATTGGGGTTTACATTAGAAATTTCGGAGTTTGCATTGGGATTTATGTTTGATTTTTTGTATTTGGAAAATGAGTGTTTGGATATTTTATTGCCATTTCAAAACCATTGCAATGTAATTTTAGAAAAAAACCAATGTAAATTGATAAACTAATATATGTTAATGTAGATTAAATGCAATAAATTAATTGTGACAAACATGAATCCTACCCATAACAAGAAGAAGGTGTAGCATGATCACATTTTGGGTATTGACAACGTGAATGAGTTTTCTAAAATTTTGATAAATTTGATTGTGACTTTTAAGGCCATAAAATTTATGCACTCACTTATGCACTGTAACGTACCCAACACCCATGCCGAGTCCTGTCACTGCAAAAATGACTTAGCTTGCTAAAACGAATTTAAAAATGCCCCATACATATAATAGAAAACCAAGGGGCAATATGCCCATAAAATTTATAGAAAAACAATATGCTGATTTACGCATGCAAATACAACATTTATAAAAACATGAATACACCCAGTAAGTACACAACCAAGACACAACATTCAATGATCATTTACACATCGTAATAATCATAAATAAACAACAAAACACTTATCTATTTATAAATATAATCCAACTGGCTGCATAAGAAGGATGCGCCTCCTAACCATAGGCACTACTGCTCCAAATCTCAATAGCAGGCCACCCCCGACCTGAGGCTATGAGTCCACAAGGATATATAACCATATGGCTGTCCACTCTCCACACTCAAAAACCCCAAAACCATGTTCTACTCGTACAATAGTTCCAATCCACCAGCCCAACCCTCTCTTCCACATGACCTGCATAATCCAAGGAATGTAACCCCTTTAGTGCTCACAATCCCTCAGGCCATACCATTCATTTATCAGGGCTTCTGGTGCACTAGGTTGGCCAGGAATATCTTAGCTAGGGACTTCAAGAACTCCCAACTGTTTTAGGAGTGCTCACAATAGCCTTCACAAGGCTCTTGAGACAATTCCTCAACAAGAAATGCACTGTAGGCATATCGCTTGTTTTGCAGGAACACATACCTCATTTCCAGAATAACACATAACCAAACAATGGATACCTTCAAGCATAACATGGCTAATGCTCTTCCTAGCACTTAACTCCTCTCTTGCTATTTGAAATCTGCATGCAAAAATTGCCCTCCTTTTTCCATACACAGTTCCTTCTTCTCCCTTGCTTGCTTGACTCTCACTCTTTCCAAAGATGATTGTACTTCAACCCCATGCTCCCAATAATCCCAATAACTATGGGATGTGACTCTTCACACCCACCCACTTACATAAGTTTAATGATTGGCCTTGGGAACACTCAACGACAAAATACAAGGTTTACACAATGATAAGAATTTAGGAATGTGGGTTGGATTAATATCCATAAATAAAATCCCTGTTTGACCCCTCTCTCTTGTGGAATCATAGCCCCCCATCGTTTTCATCCCTCTCGCATCACAACCAACAATTACTACTTTTGTTAATCATTTCAATGTTCATAATATACAATTCAGACCTCGACCATATTAATCGATATGGGCTCTTTTCCCCAATCATATCAACTCATCAGCCTAATTGACATTTATACAATTACATTACAATTTGTGGGGATTAAAATTGGGGATGTTACATTCCCCTCCCCCTTATTTTTTTGCACTGTCCTTAGTGCACAACACCATACGATGTTCATACAATTACAATGGCATGCTCTTTGTCCTAATATCACACATGCATTCTAGCCTAAATATAAATACATAGAAACTCTGGCCCCCAAAAACCATAAATACATAGGTGCTCTGGCCCCCCAAAGAAAACATAAATACATAGGCTCTCTGACCCCAAAACATCGATACACAAACCACTGACATTCTCCTACAACTATCCCGATTTCCACTAGCTCTCTTCGACAAACTTTCCTAACCCAAGGAATGTACCCCCTTCACTGCTCTCAGTCCATCGGTTTGTACCATTATTTTATCTGGGATGACCCAAGGAATGTGCCCCCTTCACTGCTCTTAATCCATCGGGCTGTACCATTCATTTATCAAGGTCTTTCAGACACATGTGACTAGGAATCTCACTACTGGGAACTCAAGGGAACTTTTTTCTAGGAAAATATACGAAGAATAATCAATACCAACCTTGTTTTGTAGTACAACTCAGACAAGAGTCCACTTTTCAGACTTGACAACCTGGTTCTTTGACAATGCAACTCACACTAGAGTTCACTCTTCAGGCCTGACAACCTAGTTATTCTATAAGTATGAAAACTTGCTTCTTCTACAAGACCGACAACTCGCTTATTCATGCTATACTCACCCTCTAGGCTCATGTATCCCTTTCACTGTTATACGGTACCTCAGGAAATCCATAATTTTCCAAGGTGTTTTTGTGCAGACAAATGTCATTTTTCTGCTAGAATTCCACTAGCAATATGTAACCTGTGGCAATCATCTCATTTGCATCATATGCATTATGCATAGAGTCAATATGAGACATCAATTTGCAATTTTCAATTATAATTTTCAAATATGTTTTATAGAGGAAAACATGAATTCCAAAACATGAGTTTTTTTTTTTCCTCATTACGTTTGGCCCTTGCAGTTGTAGATGTCAGTCTTCCTTATGGGATTACATCCATGCCATATCCAAGACCATTCTCCTTGCAATTTTCTCAATTTCTATGCAACCAAACAAGTTGTTAGCATATCATAACAATTTGCAATTATTTATTTCTCAAATATGTTTTACACAAAAAAAATATAATTTCCATGCACAAGTTTTCTACTCATTAAGTTTGGCTCGTGAAAAAACATGCATTGGTATTCTTTATGGGATTACATCCCTTCCATATCGAAGACCATTCTCCCTACATTTTCTCAAATTTAATGCAGCCAAATAGATTGTTAGCAATTTTTAAATTATAAATTTTCAAAACTATTTTATATAGGAAAATAGAATTTCCCAAGCATGAGATTTCTACTCATTATGTTTGGTTCTCTGTAGCTACATGCATTGGTTTTCTTCAAGGGATTACACCATTTCCACATACAATACCATTCTCTCTGCATTTTCTCAACTTTAATGCAACCAAACAATATTGTTAGCGTTCATGCACATTTACAAGAGTTCATGAAATGACCTTAGAATTGTATCTTACCATCAATTCAATCATTCCCAACAATTATTCATATTAAAAAAAAAATGAAACCATCATTCATATACATGCATTATCAACACACCAAGCCTTTCATAATGCAATCAAACTTTATTAATAAATAAAACCAATGTGCCAATAATCATGGTCACATCTACACATTGCATCATTGCATTGACTCCGTAATACCATATGTTCATGTCATGCGTTCCACCATGGTGAGTTGGAAGGTCTGGCCAACACCTTAACACATTATCCAAACTCTTCTCCACTTACTTTCCTGATCATTTGGATACCTTTCTCTTCAACCCATACACACCACTAAGAATATAATTCTCTTAGTTTTCTCCCATGTCGTAAAAGAGGTTGCAATGCAAACATCGTTTATATAGGGGAAACCATTATGCACTTGGATGGAAATATAGACTTTCCATTTCAAAGTACATCATGGTCTCACATATGACCATCTCTAATGACATTCATTTCTACAACAAGAGTAATGTCTCCCGACCTAACTTGGTTATGATCTCATAACCAACATAACACCATATGCAATTAAATTTATTATAAATGCATTCAAGCATTACATAGCATGTGTGTGTGCTCAAGGCCTTTTGTCTTTACATCAATTTCAAACATTAAAATTTGACTAAGGGAATTCTTAACTCAACTCCTTCATCGTTTATGCATCATAACGACTCCAAATGCATACCTGCATGACTTTTATCAACTTACTTGATGCTACCTAACCAATTGATATTGTCGTGACATCTTGCAGGATCCCTCTATTGACCTCTTACCATCCTCATTTATTTTTACATGGAAGACTATCATATGCAACAACATCATCAACATCTTCAACCATGCTATAAACAATTCCCTGGATACACAATCCATCGTTAGTCTTATTCAAAGTTCACAACATCATTAATTCATGCATATATATATATATATATATATATATATATATATATATATATATATATCAACAAACTACTCTTAGTCTACAAGCATACCACAAGCATGTTCAAGCATGTCCATATGCACAAACACACATTGATATGAATTAAGCATTAAATCTTATCATGCCCACTTCATGCAAATGTGTTCTATGTTAATCATATGCATCATGCATCACTTCTATCATGCACTCCAATGCATATTTATTTCAGATTATTTATTTATTTTGTTGTTCTTGTAGACGGTTGTCCTTGAATTCCTGTATATCTCTGCAACCTTATGCATTTTCCTTTTGCTCATCTGCACACCACTAATAATAGAGGCAACTTCCTTTCCTTTACCTTCTACCCAATATTTCTACCATTAATTTTTTTTTTAGCATATGCAACCTTCCACACATGCATGTTTTTAAAATGTAATCTAGGATTCTTGGCATAAAAATAAAGCTTTTGGATTCCACTGTCTAGATTTAAACAACCATCAAATCATGGCTCTAACCTTTCAATAGGGTCTTTATATAGTCCCTCCTCATGGGATTATCTCATGATGTAACTCCTTGCTGCACCTCAATCTTTTCATCTATTCGCCTCCATAAGCTATACATGCATGCATATTAAAGCATTCTTAACATCAGTCTTCCTTATAGTGGTCCACTATTATTAGCATTAAACTTCAAGGCATAAAGAAAACATGTTTTCCTCTTCCAGTACACACACCAATGCATATCTTTTTCAATTTTATTTATGTTGTCGAAATGTTATATCTCCCTACTAACCTGCTCTTCTTGTTGATCACCGCTGACCAATCTCAACTTGGCTGCCTTGCATTTCCATCCAACCTGTCCACTAGTGCTCCCATCTCACAACTGCTTCCTTTATACAAAGAATCATGTTCTGCAACCTTGCACTTTTGATAACAAAAATCAAGGTACTACTCAAAATTTGCACAACTGATCCTTGGAGATGATGTACCTTACCTTCATATATTCATTATGGCCCTCTTTATTAGACTACTATCTTCTTGGATTCCCAAATCCTTAGGGTTGCACCTAGATTCGTCTCTTAACATTTTTCATTCCTAGCCCTTGATCATCTTCTGAATAATCCTTGACATAACAATATTTTTTCAAGTGTCTCTACTCATCCTTAATACCAAGTCCAAAATCTTTCACGTGATATATAAAACATCTTTCCAACTTTCATGTATACCCACTGCTCATGCATTATCATAAATTTTGGATGGGATTTCTTACCTAGCATCCACATTTGTCATCTGGAAATATTTTTATTTATTTATTTATTTTTCCAAATAAAACTTCATTAGAGGCCTTCCCAACTTCTCATTGCACCAATATGTCTCATCCTTACAACTTCCTAAAGAAATTAATGCACATTTTTGAAGAATTGTCCTTGTCTTTTCCTCGCCCTTGTAGATTTCTCTTGCATCTTTTGCACATATATAGACCTCCTTCTAAAACTTCTATGCTCCATAAGTAACCTTAAGCTTCTGAGAAATTTTCATACAACCACATTTGTTAGCTAAAAACTATAATTTACAATTCTGGAAACATATGCACAATTTTCCCTTTAACGTCAACAATCATCTTCTTTTTGAATTGACTGCAAAATTTGCT
>ML789322.1:163243-195473 GCA_009831015.1 Picea engelmannii
ACCACTTTACGAACTTAATCATTGGTACAAATATGTAGCTATAAACAATGTCCAAAAAAAACTCGTCAAAGGTACAATACTTCCTACCATATTCTAAGCATGAGAAATTAATCAAGACCATCAATGAAAAAGATGAACTGAATACCACCACCCCATGCTTGGTAAATGTGCATTGCTTTATTTTAAACCTAATTGTATTGCCTTTACAATACAATTAACATAAAAAACAATTAACTAAATCTGTCATAAAAACCACCTGTTGAGATGTGGAACTTGTGGAGGAATGGTGCCCTTAGTCATAATCCATTGTCTTGCGTCTTCCATAATCGACTTCTTATCTATCCAAGGCCTAATTTTTATTTGATCAAAAGTTTCAACTCATGGCCTTTAACCATTAAGGGCAACATGCAATAATGGTCTTGGGAAAAAAAACAAATAGAGCAAAAATTGCATTAGTTTTGCTCCTACACATGTATTTTCTAAATCACAAGGGAAACACAATGCTTATTGATGTAGAGGGTAGTGATTTCTAAAGTTGACTTATGAATGGAAATTTTTGCAATGCATTTAGTTGCATTAAACCTTATTTATGAAAGTTGTAAAAATACACGTTAGGTTGTGGAACTCATGGAGGAAGGGGGCTTGTAGTGTTAATTAATTGTCATGACTCCAATGAAATTGAGGGCTTGTCAATACAAGGCCTGATTTACATTTTATCTTGAGTTACAACTAATATCTCATAGCCATTCAAGGACACATGAAAGAGTGGTACCGTGGGTAGAAAGGCAAATGGAGTGGCATAACTTTGTTTTGTTTGTTAATGCACATGTATTTTGGTAATCTCAAGGTCAACACATTGTTTGTTGATGTCCATACTAGCGATTTGTGAAGTTGACCCCAAATACAAATTTTTGTAATGCCTCTCATTTCACAAAACCTTAGCTCCCAAAGTTGTAAAAAAACCACATGTTGAGCCATGGAACTCTTGAAGAAAATGTGCTGCTATTGGTACTCTATTTTCCTAGGTCTAGTGGAACCAACAACTTGTCCATTTGAGGCATGGTTTCTATATTATTGTGAGTTGCAACTCATGCCCTAAAGCCATTCATGTATACATGTAGGAGTGGTCATGGGGGGAGAACAAAGGGATACACATCATTACGTTCCATTAGCTCTTGCACATGCATTTTGGAAATATGGAGGACAATACATTATCTATTGATGTCTGAGGTAGAGATTTGTTAGTTTGACTCTCTAATGGTTTTTTTTGCAATGCCTCTCACTGCAAAAATCCATGGCTCAATAATTCACCATAAAAAACACTTGTTGGGTTATAGAACGTTGATACTCCATTATTGAGTCTAACAGAACCAATGAGTTGTCCATCTAAGGCCCAATTTGCATTTGTGAGTTGCAACTTACTACCTAGGTCCATTTAGGGACACATGTAAGAGTGGGATCAAGGGAACAAAAATAAACAAAGAAACATAATTTCATTCCATCAATGCCAATTTGTATTTTGGCAATTTTGAGGCCAACAAGCTATCCATTGATGTCTTAATAATGATTTATGAAATGGACCCCCAAATAATGTTTTTTGCAACGCTTCTCATTGCACCAAACCTTAGCTTTGGAAGTCATAATAGAAACCACATGTTGGGATTTGGAACTTGTGGAGGAAGAGTGTCTATAGTGATACTCCATGATTCCAAGTCAAACAAAACCAATGAGCACTCATCCACTTGAGGCTGGAAACAAAAACTTCTCAAATGTATTACAAACATAAACACTTTCTAATTACAACTTCAAATCAAACAATTTAATCACACCACACTTAATTATTAGCTACACCTTGTGTCCAACCTCAATCACAACAAGAATGCTAGAATTATGAGGCCAACCTTAGTCACATTGGGAATTCTAGAATTAGGAGGCCAACCTTAGTTATGACAACAATGCTAGAAATAGGTAATATAGGGTAAACAACCTACATAATAATGATTCGAAAACATAATTAATTACATTATTAATAACCACTTTAATAAATATCAATGTGATTAGTCCTTAAAAGTCATTATAAAACATTACATATCACTTAGTGATTTCCTTTGTGTGAGCTGTCCCCATTGAATAATCATTTCATTGACAATCCCTATCAAGTCAGAAATATTGAAAGTACTTAGAAAAAAGATAAGCTAGTCTACTAAGATGGAAGATGGAAAATGAAACTTGTTTGCATGAGGCATTGTAGTTCCAACACCAATACTAGAACTAGGAACAATGGGATCAACACTTATTTGCATCTAAACAATTAAAAAAAACACATCTTAATAAATTGCAATGAATCAATACAATTGGAAAATAAATAAACCACATAAAAACTATTTAAAAACATTATAGAGGGATCCTTGATGCTACAATAACAATGATCCCTGCATTTGGTAGTTGTCGCAAAGATCACGCTTGCATCTACAACAAGGCCAATAACCTACACATAAACCATTAGAATTTTCCATTGTAATTTAACAAATGAGAATACTTGAAAGAAAGTAATAAATCAATTGATCAACAAATCAACCCAATGATTACATGGGTGTGTGCATTAGAGATGTTGAATGTTCCAAAGATGTGTGTGTCTAGGCCAAACAAATATTGTGGGGTGGCAGAGATAGAGTTAAAAACTACATGTATAATTTAACCAAGATATTATATTTATAGATAGTTCAATAAAACATCAAGGGAAACAAAATAACTTAACTAGTTATAAATACCCCAAAATGAGTACATATCAATGTATTTACCCTGCTCAAGAATCCATCATGGGAAATACGAGGTGAAGGACCATGGGCACAAAACATGAATGGATGCAAATACAAAACATGCCCACCATTGGATGATTGTTTTACTCCACTATGAGATGGCGATATTCCCCCACTATGAGATGAATGATTAACATCACTGCTAGATGGTGGTTTTGCCCCATCGGTAATGATGGTCTTGAATGATGAATACTGTCAACAAAGGTGTTATGACACACTATTGACATTGTCCATTGGAGATTTTTTTTTTATGCTTTTGGAAGCAAATGAGCTGCAAACAAAAAATGTGGCCCAACTAAATGCCCATGGGTTGAGTATTGATTGGTTTTGATCTACATGCTTCAAATTGCACTGGTGTTATGGCATCACCAAACCAACCCCCTTGATTGCTAAGTGCTAAAAATAGTTGACGTGTTTTCATAAAAAACACTACATATAGTTTCCTCGAAAATATAATGACATTTCCTTCTTGTTATGTTGTGGCTCATTGAAGACCATGTATTATATATCCATCCAATTATCAATAATTGGTTGATAAGTGCACCATTTGATAGAAACATGATCTCTCCTAGAGTTTGGATGTTCGTCGATATGTGGGTTTATGAAAGGAGTAAGCATATCCTCTATGCTAATATTTCATTTTTTTTATTTCTTCATAATCCAATCCTATTTGAATATGCAAGGTGCTTATTCTCTCTATACAATGCTGTATTGCAAAGCACCCCATTTTCCTAGGTAGTTATCAACAATTCCATCCATTGTTTTGGCAAGTGAGAATTGAAACGGGTCTCCAATCCTAAAAATATTATTCAAATGTCTCAAGTTGCAAATCTCCAATAGGATATTGAAATTTCAGTCCATAGGTGATGGGGCATTTTCTTGAATATGCAAAACATTGGGGTTTACATTAGAAATTTCGGAGTTTGCATTGGGATTTATGTTTGATTTTTTGTATTTGGAAAATGAGTGTTTGGATATTTTATTGCCATTTCAAAACCATTGCAATGTAATTTTAGAAAAAAACCAATGTAAATTGATAAACTAATATATGTTAATGTAGATTAAATGCAATAAATTAATTGTGACAAACATGAATCCTACCCATAACAAGAAGAAGGTGTAGCATGATCACATTTTGGGTATTGACAACGTGAATGAGTTTTCTAAAATTTTGATAAATTTGATTGTGACTTTTAAGGCCATAAAATTTATGCACTCACTTATGCACTGTAACGTACCCAACACCCATGCCGAGTCCTGTCACTGCAAAAATGACTTAGCTTGCTAAAACGAATTTAAAAATGCCCCATACATATAATAGAAAACCAAGGGGCAATATGCCCATAAAATTTATAGAAAAACAATATGCTGATTTACGCATGCAAATACAACATTTATAAAAACATGAATACACCCAGTAAGTACACAACCAAGACACAACATTCAATGATCATTTACACATCGTAATAATCATAAATAAACAACAAAACACTTATCTATTTATAAATATAATCCAACTGGCTGCATAAGAAGGATGCGCCTCCTAACCATAGGCACTACTGCTCCAAATCTCAATAGCAGGCCACCCCCGACCTGAGGCTATGAGTCCACAAGGATATATAACCATATGGCTGTCCACTCTCCACACTCAAAAACCCCAAAACCATGTTCTACTCGTACAATAGTTCCAATCCACCAGCCCAACCCTCTCTTCCACATGACCTGCATAATCCAAGGAATGTAACCCCTTTAGTGCTCACAATCCCTCAGGCCATACCATTCATTTATCAGGGCTTCTGGTGCACTAGGTTGGCCAGGAATATCTTAGCTAGGGACTTCAAGAACTCCCAACTGTTTTAGGAGTGCTCACAATAGCCTTCACAAGGCTCTTGAGACAATTCCTCAACAAGAAATGCACTGTAGGCATATCGCTTGTTTTGCAGGAACACATACCTCATTTCCAGAATAACACATAACCAAACAATGGATACCTTCAAGCATAACATGGCTAATGCTCTTCCTAGCACTTAACTCCTCTCTTGCTATTTGAAATCTGCATGCAAAAATTGCCCTCCTTTTTCCATACACAGTTCCTTCTTCTCCCTTGCTTGCTTGACTCTCACTCTTTCCAAAGATGATTGTACTTCAACCCCATGCTCCCAATAATCCCAATAACTATGGGATGTGACTCTTCACACCCACCCACTTACATAAGTTTAATGATTGGCCTTGGGAACACTCAACGACAAAATACAAGGTTTACACAATGATAAGAATTTAGGAATGTGGGTTGGATTAATATCCATAAATAAAATCCCTGTTTGACCCCTCTCTCTTGTGGAATCATAGCCCCCCATCGTTTTCATCCCTCTCGCATCACAACCAACAATTACTACTTTTGTTAATCATTTCAATGTTCATAATATACAATTCAGACCTCGACCATATTAATCGATATGGGCTCTTTTCCCCAATCATATCAACTCATCAGCCTAATTGACATTTATACAATTACATTACAATTTGTGGGGATTAAAATTGGGGATGTTACATTCCCCTCCCCCTTATTTTTTTGCACTGTCCTTAGTGCACAACACCATACGATGTTCATACAATTACAATGGCATGCTCTTTGTCCTAATATCACACATGCATTCTAGCCTAAATATAAATACATAGAAACTCTGGCCCCCAAAAACCATAAATACATAGGTGCTCTGGCCCCCCAAAGAAAACATAAATACATAGGCTCTCTGACCCCAAAACATCGATACACAAACCACTGACATTCTCCTACAACTATCCCGATTTCCACTAGCTCTCTTCGACAAACTTTCCTAACCCAAGGAATGTACCCCCTTCACTGCTCTCAGTCCATCGGTTTGTACCATTATTTTATCTGGGATGACCCAAGGAATGTGCCCCCTTCACTGCTCTTAATCCATCGGGCT
Organism: Picea engelmannii; assembly: GCA_009831015.1. NCBI lineage: Eukaryota > Viridiplantae > Streptophyta > Pinopsida > Pinales > Pinaceae > Picea > Picea engelmannii. Next base: position 169,014 of record ML789322.1, read on the forward strand.
GTACCATTCATTTATCAAGGTCTTTCAGACACATGTGACTAGGAATCTCACTACTGGGAACTCAAGGGAACTTTTTTCTAGGAAAATATACGAAGAATAATCAATACCAACCTTGTTTTGTAGTACAACTCAGACAAGAGTCCACTTTTCAGACTTGACAACCTGGTTCTTTGACAATGCAACTCACACTAGAGTTCACTCTTCAGGCCTGACAACCTAGTTATTCTATAAGTATGAAAACTTGCTTCTTCTACAAGACCGACAACTCGCTTATTCATGCTATACTCACCCTCTAGGCTCATGTATCCCTTTCACTGTTATACGGTACCTCAGGAAATCCATAATTTTCCAAGGTGTTTTTGTGCAGACAAATGTCATTTTTCTGCTAGAATTCCACTAGCAATATGTAACCTGTGGCAATCATCTCATTTGCATCATATGCATTATGCATAGAGTCAATATGAGACATCAATTTGCAATTTTCAATTATAATTTTCAAATATGTTTTATAGAGGAAAACATGAATTCCAAAACATGAGTTTTTTTTTTTCCTCATTACGTTTGGCCCTTGCAGTTGTAGATGTCAGTCTTCCTTATGGGATTACATCCATGCCATATCCAAGACCATTCTCCTTGCAATTTTCTCAATTTCTATGCAACCAAACAAGTTGTTAGCATATCATAACAATTTGCAATTATTTATTTCTCAAATATGTTTTACACAAAAAAAATATAATTTCCATGCACAAGTTTTCTACTCATTAAGTTTGGCTCGTGAAAAAACATGCATTGGTATTCTTTATGGGATTACATCCCTTCCATATCGAAGACCATTCTCCCTACATTTTCTCAAATTTAATGCAGCCAAATAGATTGTTAGCAATTTTTAAATTATAAATTTTCAAAACTATTTTATATAGGAAAATAGAATTTCCCAAGCATGAGATTTCTACTCATTATGTTTGGTTCTCTGTAGCTACATGCATTGGTTTTCTTCAAGGGATTACACCATTTCCACATACAATACCATTCTCTCTGCATTTTCTCAACTTTAATGCAACCAAACAATATTGTTAGCGTTCATGCACATTTACAAGAGTTCATGAAATGACCTTAGAATTGTATCTTACCATCAATTCAATCATTCCCAACAATTATTCATATTAAAAAAAAAATGAAACCATCATTCATATACATGCATTATCAACACACCAAGCCTTTCATAATGCAATCAAACTTTATTAATAAATAAAACCAATGTGCCAATAATCATGGTCACATCTACACATTGCATCATTGCATTGACTCCGTAATACCATATGTTCATGTCATGCGTTCCACCATGGTGAGTTGGAAGGTCTGGCCAACACCTTAACACATTATCCAAACTCTTCTCCACTTACTTTCCTGATCATTTGGATACCTTTCTCTTCAACCCATACACACCACTAAGAATATAATTCTCTTAGTTTTCTCCCATGTCGTAAAAGAGGTTGCAATGCAAACATCGTTTATATAGGGGAAACCATTATGCACTTGGATGGAAATATAGACTTTCCATTTCAAAGTACATCATGGTCTCACATATGACCATCTCTAATGACATTCATTTCTACAACAAGAGTAATGTCTCCCGACCTAACTTGGTTATGATCTCATAACCAACATAACACCATATGCAATTAAATTTATTATAAATGCATTCAAGCATTACATAGCATGTGTGTGTGCTCAAGGCCTTTTGTCTTTACATCAATTTCAAACATTAAAATTTGACTAAGGGAATTCTTAACTCAACTCCTTCATCGTTTATGCATCATAACGACTCCAAATGCATACCTGCATGACTTTTATCAACTTACTTGATGCTACCTAACCAATTGATATTGTCGTGACATCTTGCAGGATCCCTCTATTGACCTCTTACCATCCTCATTTATTTTTACATGGAAGACTATCATATGCAACAACATCATCAACATCTTCAACCATGCTATAAACAATTCCCTGGATACACAATCCATCGTTAGTCTTATTCAAAGTTCACAACATCATTAATTCATGCATATATATATATATATATATATATATATATATATATATATATATATATCAACAAACTACTCTTAGTCTACAAGCATACCACAAGCATGTTCAAGCATGTCCATATGCACAAACACACATTGATATGAATTAAGCATTAAATCTTATCATGCCCACTTCATGCAAATGTGTTCTATGTTAATCATATGCATCATGCATCACTTCTATCATGCACTCCAATGCATATTTATTTCAGATTATTTATTTATTTTGTTGTTCTTGTAGACGGTTGTCCTTGAATTCCTGTATATCTCTGCAACCTTATGCATTTTCCTTTTGCTCATCTGCACACCACTAATAATAGAGGCAACTTCCTTTCCTTTACCTTCTACCCAATATTTCTACCATTAATTTTTTTTTTAGCATATGCAACCTTCCACACATGCATGTTTTTAAAATGTAATCTAGGATTCTTGGCATAAAAATAAAGCTTTTGGATTCCACTGTCTAGATTTAAACAACCATCAAATCATGGCTCTAACCTTTCAATAGGGTCTTTATATAGTCCCTCCTCATGGGATTATCTCATGATGTAACTCCTTGCTGCACCTCAATCTTTTCATCTATTCGCCTCCATAAGCTATACATGCATGCATATTAAAGCATTCTTAACATCAGTCTTCCTTATAGTGGTCCACTATTATTAGCATTAAACTTCAAGGCATAAAGAAAACATGTTTTCCTCTTCCAGTACACACACCAATGCATATCTTTTTCAATTTTATTTATGTTGTCGAAATGTTATATCTCCCTACTAACCTGCTCTTCTTGTTGATCACCGCTGACCAATCTCAACTTGGCTGCCTTGCATTTCCATCCAACCTGTCCACTAGTGCTCCCATCTCACAACTGCTTCCTTTATACAAAGAATCATGTTCTGCAACCTTGCACTTTTGATAACAAAAATCAAGGTACTACTCAAAATTTGCACAACTGATCCTTGGAGATGATGTACCTTACCTTCATATATTCATTATGGCCCTCTTTATTAGACTACTATCTTCTTGGATTCCCAAATCCTTAGGGTTGCACCTAGATTCGTCTCTTAACATTTTTCATTCCTAGCCCTTGATCATCTTCTGAATAATCCTTGACATAACAATATTTTTTCAAGTGTCTCTACTCATCCTTAATACCAAGTCCAAAATCTTTCACGTGATATATAAAACATCTTTCCAACTTTCATGTATACCCACTGCTCATGCATTATCATAAATTTTGGATGGGATTTCTTACCTAGCATCCACATTTGTCATCTGGAAATATTTTTATTTATTTATTTATTTTTCCAAATAAAACTTCATTAGAGGCCTTCCCAACTTCTCATTGCACCAATATGTCTCATCCTTACAACTTCCTAAAGAAATTAATGCACATTTTTGAAGAATTGTCCTTGTCTTTTCCTCGCCCTTGTAGATTTCTCTTGCATCTTTTGCACATATATAGACCTCCTTCTAAAACTTCTATGCTCCATAAGTAACCTTAAGCTTCTGAGAAATTTTCATACAACCACATTTGTTAGCTAAAAACTATAATTTACAATTCTGGAAACATATGCACAATTTTCCCTTTAACGTCAACAATCATCTTCTTTTTGAATTGACTGCAAAATTTGCTGCTCAAATTAATTTTCTAGGTCAACAAATGGATTCTTCTCCTCAATACCTTTCCATCGACTATTCATTTCCCAAATCTAATCTTTGAGCATAAATTTATAGTCATCTAAATATTGTTAATTTACCCCTTTTTGTACACTCTTTATTTCGGTGTAATTCATCCTAGACACCAATTTCCATCACTTGTGGAAATGAATCTATCAGGAACCAAACAAACTTTTGTATGTGATATAGATAAAAATTATGAAAGATAATTCATCACAACTCTCATATTGTCAATATGATGTTCCATTCAAAAACTACGACAATATGGAAATGGCAACTTTGTCATTTTTCACCCCTTTTTTCCAAGCCAAACTGGTTATCTCCAAAACTGTGCACTTATGGAAAAAAATCACTGAACCAAAGTTGTCTGTCTTGATAAGTGTATAAAATGTCAAGTAAATAAAATTTTCCAGTTTTTCCATCTGGGGGCTCTTTTCCTCCTCTGAAAACCCCCAAGATCCCCCCAAAATGGCCCAAAATAGTGGATTTTCCCCTATTTTGGCATCCCCACTCCAAACCCCTTAGTATTTATTCAATTCCTTAATTATTTATTTCCATGTCTTCTTTCTCGATTCCCTCCAAGAATTTCAACCTGATATGGATCTTTGCCAATGATTTGGACCGAGATCTTTAAAAACCACTATTTTTCAATTTATGACAAATCCAAGTAGAAATGCACAGTGGCCCGATTTGGCACGTTTTCATATCTCCTCTCTACGAAAAAAACCCATAAGTTTCATCTCAATCTAACTTAATTTGCTTTAGTTATGGCCAAAATAAGAAAATGGCTCCAAACTCTGTTTTTGTTTTTTTGAAATTGATGGACAATTTTTCCTACGTGGTAATCTAATAACGTGGATGATGACATGGAAGTGACATGGCGATGCCATGGAATCAGTAACCAAGGATTTCTTCTCTTCTCTTACCTTTATACGCCTCTGGTCCCAGTCCACTGATCATTGGGGACTTCTTCCCTTCTCTTGCCTTTATATGCCTCTAGTCCCGGTCCATTGGGACATCAGGGCATCGACCCATCATGCTCAACTTCCATACTCTCATGTTATCGACTCTGGTCCAGTTCGACCACCGGCCCACCATCCCACTACAGTTGATCTAGATGGATCTCGGTGGCCATCCACCTTTTCCACTGAATCACCATTTTGAGCCTGTGGTTTTGATAAACCATAACATTCACCCTTTTGATGGGGAATGGAATGTAATGTCATCTTAATTTGTTAATTACATACATCATGTAATGGTCTTATGTGCATGCCTACAACTTAGCGTTAATGCACTGGATCCCATTATACTCCATAGTTAAGCGTGCTCGGTCTAGAGTAGTACTGGGATGGGTGATCGCCTGTGAAGTCCTAGTATTTTACATGCCTATGGAATTTTATAAACTTAGTCGAATTTATCCCACATGCATCATGGGAATTGTTCTCCTCTCACTCTCATATGTATAATTGAGGTGAAGTAGGCCCTTTAACAAGGAAATGGAGTGTGATGTAAAGCTTCTTGTGAATGAAGCGTAACCAACATCTCTTTCTTTTTAGAGATAAGCTACCCCATTTTTCCTATAGTGTTTTTCTATCTCATTCAGTAATAGAAGTTGGGTTTCATTGTATTTCTGTTTTCTCTTCTATATTTTTGTGTATTTCGTTGTTATATCTTGGTTGTATTTTTGCCTTCATGTTGTTCTCAAAATAATCCGGATCAGTGGTATCAAAGAAGTTTGCTCCTTGTCATTTCTCAGAGCAGGTCCCCGACGAGGCCAAGGTATAGATATTTGGGTCTCGAGCTAGTTTTTCTTGAGGGCAACCACTCTCGCTAGCCCAAGTGACCTCCCATGGCGGAAGAAAAGAGAGATGACAGAGCAGGATATCCTTTCAAGATGTTGCTAGAGGAAGCCCTTGTGCGACAAAGGAATGAGATGATGGACAACTTCGCTTAGATCCTTCGAAGACTACTAATGGCGACAACTGAGGCATCTTCAACAAGTAGCCATTTTGAAAGTGCGACACCCTTCAAGGTACAAGTCAAATTTTATATCCCCTTATTTGAAGGCTAGATAGATGCAAATGCTCTAGAAAAATGGTTGAATCTTCTAGAAGGTTATTACTCTATCCAAAAAATTTTCGACAGTGAAAAGATCACCTTCTCACTTCTTAAATCCCTTCCCCATGTGAGAGCTTGGTAGGAAGGTTACTGGGAGAGGTACACCGAGGATGAATCTACACTATTTGGGAGAGAACCCACTTGGGCGAACTTTCTAGATGCCCTAAAGGAGGAGTTCTACCGTGCCAGAAACTATGATGATCAATACATGAGATGGAAAAATCTGTGTCAGAAAAGAGACCAAACGGTGCCAGAGTACACCAACATATTTCATACCTTGTGCTCAAAGATGGGTATCAAAGACTCCAAGTGACACCTGATTTTGAAGTACCGCAGTGGTCTACACAGGTACATCCAAACAAAGATGGATTTCTTGGACATCTCCTCACTGGGAGTTTCTTATCGATATGCAGTCAAAATTGAGAAGATATTCAAGCAACAAAATAAGTGGGAGAAGCATGGACAGAGCAAGGAAGGCCAACCTCAAGAGATCCAATCCCAGATGAAGGCAATGAAGGGTAATGGGAAGTCTAAGAAAGACACCGAAAAGTGGTGTGAGTTCCACAACAGCCCTTGGAATAACACTGATGAATGTCGCTCAATACAATCATTTTTGGCCGAGATCAAAGATAAATATCCAAACCCTGACTTGGACCCTGATTCAGAAAATGATAAAAGGAGATAGATCATTGATGCATAACCCACTGCTACTATCGAAACTACAACAATCCAACCAGAAGAGGATCTTGAGGAGGGGGAGTGACTCTTCCATTCACAGATGTGGGTGAAGGGGACCCCACTGCATTTTATTGTTGATAACGGAATCCAAAAAAACATCATCTTAGCAGAGGTTGTCAAGTAGTTTGATTTGCCAACAACACCACACCCGCATCCATACAACATTGTGTGGTTTCGCCAGGTTCAAGATCTTCGTGTCAACCAACAATGTCTCCTGTCCTACAACATCGATCCCTTCAAGGATGATGTATTATGTGATGCTTCCCCATTGGAAGTCTGTGATGTTCTATTAGGCCAACCATATATGTGGAGGCATCGTTCAATTTATGAGTCTCGACCTCGTAGCGTCATTGTTACTCTGGGGGGTCAACTATATAGGATAGAAGAGGTAGTTTCAACTATTGTCCCACCAAAACAATGCCACAAAATAATATCTCATACTACAAAGTTTATCCTCTTCACAATCCGATCAGAAGGTGAACAAAAGGTGAACAAAAGGACACTGCAACCACTGCAACCTCAACCCAATACCTTTCTATCCAATAGAAGAAGATCGACAATATTGTAGAAGAGTACCAAGATGTTCTTGTTGCAGCTACAGGGGTGCCTCCACACTGCCCAGTCAAGCAATGTTATAACATAACCCTTCACACTCTTCATGTTGCATCTTCACCGACATAGTCCTCCCACACTCAGGTATATCATGCAACTAAATTGGTTGAATGGATTCAACCCCTCCAACAATAGGTTCATGACAACCTTCAACAAGCTAAGCACAACAACTTCTTCAGCAAGGCAAGCAGTGCATCAAGCTTCAGATTTAGCAGAAGTATCTCCGTCTCCTAAGGGAAATTGACGCAATGAGGACTATTGCTTTCTAAGGGGGGAGGAATGATCCAAATGGATCTCGGTGGCCATCCACCTTTTCCACTGAATCACCATTTTGAGCCTGTGGTTTTGATACACCATAACATTCACCCTTTTGATGGGGAATGGAATGTAATGTCATCTTAATTTGTTAATTACACACATCATGTAATAGTGTTATGTACATGCCTACGACTTAGCGTTAATGCATCAGATCCCATTAGAACTCCATAGTTAAGCGCGCTCGGGATAGAGTAGTACTGGGATGGGTGACCGCCTCAGAAGTCCTAGTATTTTACATGCCTATGTCATTTTATAAACTTAGTCCAATTTATCCCACATGCATCATGGGCATTGTTATCTTCTCACTCTCTCATATATAATTGAGGTGAAGGAGGCCCTTTAAGAAGGTGATGGAGTGTGATGTACAGATTATTGTGAATGAAGCATAACCAACATCTCTTTCTTTTTAGAGATAAGCTACCCCATTTTTGCTACAATGTTTTTCTATCTTATTCAGTAATATAAGTTGGGTTTCACTGTATTTCTATGTTCTCTTCTATATTTTTGTGTATTTCATTGTTATATCTTGGTTATAATTTTTCCTTCATGTCGTTCCCAAAATAATCCGGATCAACACTCAACTTCCATACAACACTTTCCAACCGACCCCGATCCGGTCCACCAGGTGCCCCACACAAGTCTTCTATCTGGCTCATCGTCAAATTCGATTCGGTCCACCAGGTCACCGACCCACCAATGATTGACTATCCTCCTCCGATTCTATACAACTCCTGCCATTCGTCTTTGGTCTGGTCCACTGGCCCACTAGGGCACCGGGCCATCGAGGCAACAACCCACCGATCATTGGATTCAAGCTCCAATACACCCTTACTAAATAGTTCTAGTATGGTCCAATAGGGCACCAACCCACCCCATGCAAGCCTTCCATCCAACCAAAGACTCTGATCCAGTGAACGACGTTTCTCATGGGTCCCGACAACCAAAATTTACATCACGCACAAACTCTGTAGGGTTCCGTGGCTCTCTGTGCTCCATGAAAAGTGAAAAAGGGTTCCCTTTTGTTTATAAACCATTCACTTGATCTCTTCCCCTTTCATGTGGGATAAAATAAATGAGTAGATCACAGATCTACGATGGAGATTCCACCCAGAGGTTAAATAAAAAACCGTGCATTGAAATTTTGAGTCATAACTTCCGCTCTTGATGCCCAAATCAAGCAAGTGACTACTTGTTGGAAGCCAGGGCCATGGAGAATCACTTGAGCATGATTTCCAAGGCTGAAGAGAAGTGTTTAAACCATTAAAAATCCACCTCCGATGCTGTCCAATTTAATTAATTAATTTAAAAGAAAACTTCAAGAACTTCTTCCCTATCATGTAGTAGGACCTTGAAGGCCCGATGCTTTAAACCAACAACTATGATACCATTTTTTAACGTACCCAATACCCATGCTGATTATCGTCACTTCAAAAATGATTTAGCACGCTAAAACGGATTTAAAAACTCCCCATACATATAACATAAACCAAGGGGAAACAAACCCATAAAATTTACAACAAATCAATATTTTGATTCACCAATGCATATACAACATTTATAAAAACATGAATGCACCCAGTAAGCACACAACCAACACACATCATTCAATAATCATTTACACAATGAAATTATCATAAATAAATAACATAACACTTACGTATTTATAAATATAATCCAACTGGCTACATACAAAGGATGAATCTATCGACCATAGGCACTGTTGCTCTAAATCTCAATAGTAGGCCACCCCTGAGCAGAGGCTATGAGTCTACAAGGAGATCTAGCCCTCTGACTTTCCACTCTTCACACTCAACAACCCCAAACCCAGGTTTTACTTCTACAACAGTTCCAATCCACTAGCCCTCTCTTCCCCACAACCTGCACAACCCAATGAATGTACCCCCTTCACTACTCACAATCCCTCAAGTCGTACCATTAATTTACCATGGCTTCCAGTGCACTAGGTTAGCCAAGAATCTTTTAGCTAGGACTTTAGGAACTCTCAGTTGTTTTAAGAGTGCTCACAACAACCTTCACAAGTCTCTTGATCCAATTCCTCACCAAGAAACACACTACAGGACTACCACCTGTTTTATAGGCACACATGCATCATTTCCAACATAACACATAACCAAGCAATGTCTGCCTTCAAGCATAGCATGGATGGCTCTCTTCCTAACACTCAACTCCTCTCTGGCTACCTAAAATCTGCATGCAAAAAATGCCCTCCTTTTTCCATACACATTTCCTTCTTCTCCCTTGCTTGCTTGACTCTCACTCTTCCCAAAGATGATTGTACTTCATACCAATGCTCCCAATAAATATGAGATGTGACTCCTCACACCCACCTTATTACATAAGTTTAATGTTTGGCCTTGGGAACACTCAACAACAAAATAGAAGGTTTACACAATGATAATAATTCAAGAATGTGGGTTGGATTAATACTCATAAATACAATCCCCCTTGGACCCCTCTTTCTTGTGGAATCATAGTCCCCCATTGTTTTCATCCCTCTCGTATCGCAACCAACGATTACTACTTTTATTAATCATTTCAATGTTCATAATATATAATTCGTCCCTCAACCATATTAATCGATATGGGTTCTTTTCCCCAATCATATCGGCTCACTAGCCTAATTCACATTTATACAATTACATTACAATTTGTGGGGTTACAACCAAGGATGTTACATGCAATCATCTTGGTTCAATCATTAAATTTGATATGCATAGTTTTCTACCTTATTGCAAATGTATACACAATCATTGCAAAATCCAAAGTCACAAATAGCATAAAAATAAATATAAATTATACTATTAAAATTATATTTTTCCCAAGGAAAATCTTGCAGGAGCATCCTTTTTCTTTCCTGGAATATCTAGGTGAAGGATGGTTCAATTGCCAACCAAAATAAAAATTGATAACCTAGTAGGACTCATCTGAACTAGAGCCAAATAATTCATAATAAACTCTTCCTTGAAACAATCCATTTGAATCGATTAAGCTAACCTACTAACCTATATACTATTAAAATTATATATAACCAAGGATACCAAAACTACACATATACAACTATAAAATGTATTGATTTCAACAATGATTTGCTATAAAATAATTCCAATTGTAGAACACAGAGGTTGGAGAACCTAATAACATTAACCCATCTTAAAGATAAAATCAATAAAGCACTAAGAAGAACAACATTTATTTAAGCATCAATCTCAATGTTTCATTTTCTAATTTTTAATTTAAATCAATTCTTCAAAATAAGATACATTAAAATTGATATAGATAAAAATGATTTCTCTCCAATCTATTGATTCCATCTTTAAAATGAATCAATGCTAACATAAAAAATATTAATATTAAATAAAAACCAATTAAATTTCTCACTCATACAAGTTCGATAACATTGTTGTACTTATCAATTGGGTGTAGTTTGGATGGTTGTGAGGAATGATTGTTATCCTCCCCACCCAGGTTCAAATCTCATAATGACATGAATAAAGCTCACAATGAGCATGTTGTAATGACTTCGAGCCTATATGTATTGGAAAATTTCCTTTGATTCAAATTTGAATAGCAAGGCAATTGCTATTTCCGGGGAAAAAGAAAAAAAAGATAACATTGTTATACTTATATTATATACCTCAATGAAAATATCAATGTATTATTAATTATTTAAATATTTCAAAGTTGTACAAATAAACAAGAATATTCAGAGCAATTTTAGATGATATACAATGAAAACATCAACGTAGTATTAATTATTGAAATATTTCAAAGTTGTACAAGTGAACAAGAATATTCAGAGCAATTTTAGATAACATTGTTTCTTACACTTTTCAAACCTTTAACCATTACTTTTGAAAAAAATAAATCAACTATCTTACTTTCTTTTGTTGGTTTTCCTTACGTGTTTTTTTTAAATTCTCAAGGAAAATGATATACATATCATATTCTACTCTCATTAAAAAAATAAAATGGTTCCCTAACTTGAAATTGAAAAAGACAAGAAAAGATGGCCTTATTGCCCCTATAAACTCTTCTGGTCAATTATGCATTCATTGAAACTCTACTTGCTTAATAGTGGAGGCCAAACGACGACTAGGGTTTTCTAGTCACATCCTTGTAACCTTGGTGATGGGTGAGCGCGAGAGCGGGTGCGGGCACGAGAGCAGGAGCGAGCATGGGCCACTTCCAGTGAGGGCTCGGTCGAGGGTGAGGGCGAAGGTGAGGGAGAGGGACTGGGAAAGTGTGGGCGACAACTTGAGCTCTACCAGAGAGAGAAGACCTAGTGGTGCGACGCGACGGTGGTGGCATGGGGTCTTTTCCTGTGAGCCTGCGGGGTGGCGGTGGTGGGCGCATGAGGGCTCTGCGGAAGATGGAGTTTCTGTGGTGGTTGACTCCCTTTCGGGGCCAACCTCTCTCTGGATATACCATAGTCGTTTACTCTGGATGCATGATGGAGTTATCTTTGGTGCTTTGGTGGAGGCTTCTGAGTTTTGTTTTTCAATGGGGTTTTTGTCCTCTCTTTGGTTTTCTTTTGGATCCTCTTGACCTTGTCCTCCTTGGCTAGGAGAGGCTTTGGACCAGAGCTTTGAGGTCCTCACGAGGGGCGTGCGTTGTATTTTTTAACACCTTGAGGTCCTTTGGAGGCGTGTAGTGTTGGATAAAACACTTTGAGGTCCTTTGGGGGTGTGCAACAGTTAGTTTCAGTTTCTTTTCTAGTGTTTGTTGGGGTTTACCCTTGTATTGCTTCCCATTATGCAACTTGTGTGATGGTTTTGGTTTCTTTAGGAGAGGTAGTTAGTTTTTGTATTTGAGCATGGTCTATGATCAAGAATCATTTGCAGATGTAAATGAGATTATACACTAATATAATTTCGAGCGAATTTTCTATTGGAAAAAGTAGTGGAGGCCAAACAGTTAATTATTATCTTATTGCTTTTAAATTTGATTTGAGTATTTGGTTATATATAAAAAGTGATTATTCTTTTGTACTTTGAATCAGATTTTTGAAATATACATTATTTAGGTGAGTGATTTTACATAATAGAAGGGAGTTGAACAAAAATGTAGGAAGGAATTTAACAAGAATGTATATTCATCACACAACATATCAACATGTAGTCATGTTTATTGACATAAGACCATGATATATTAAGACTTATATGTTGTCATGGAGCAAACCATACTTCACAAACAATGTATAATAAAATATAAGAAAAATATATTTAAAGTTCTAGAAACTATCTAAAAATAATAAATTATTATCCTAGTTAAAAAAATAAATTAAAAACTATTTTTTCGAGAGAATATGACCATGGATGTTAATACTTTTCCCAACTTTATTCAAATTAAAAAACATATCTAAATACTAAACTATAAGATAAATGGTAAATAATTCAAACACTATTATATATATATATATGTGGTAACTTAAAAAACAAATCTAAATACTAAACTATAAGATAAATGTAAATAATTCAGACACTATTATATATATATGGTAACTAGAAATTGATTATTACTTGTTATACAAATCGTATGATAATTTAATATTATAAACATATTTTATTTATTTATTTAAATATTAATGTCCATTGTTAATCAAACTAAGTTCATTGTTAGTCAAACTAAGTTCTAATGACATTGAGAAATATGTAAAATATTAAAAGAGGCAAACATCATATTAGAGAACTTTATAAGATATAAAGTAAATGAAGCAAGTAAAAGTTATGACAAAAAATAATTGTAAAAAGTTGCCAATGGCAAAAAAAAAAAAGAAGAAGAAAAAAGGGTTAAGATCTCCCAATTTTATTTCCTAACATATGAGTCTTTGTAATAGGTGTTAGATTGTGCCTTGTGTTGGTGTGGTTTGGTGCATGATGGAGCTAGAGTGCTTGGTAGAATTGTGGTCTTGATTATGTTTTTATCTCCCAAGTAGTAGGTGTTAGATTGTGCCTTATCTTGTGTTGGTGTGGTTTGGTGCATGATGGAGTTAGAGTGTTGAGTAGAATTGTGGTCTTGCTTATGCCTTTATCTCCCAAGGGTTGGTTTAAAGAATGCATTTATGAGGTGGATGTGTGGTCCATGCATGAAGAATTGTTCAAGGATATATCTTTTATGTTGAATAATTTATTTGATGAAAAGAGCCGTACATTTATGATCTTCATATTGAATGAGAGAAAATAATGAGCCAGGGATTTGAAGATGAAGTACTCTTGTAATCATGGCTCATTTTTTTTTATAGTGTACATATACTCAATTATCTAGGAATATGGTGGCCAAAGTCCATGTGAAGCTAATGAGAGCATGTATGTGAAGGTGGCCTAAGGGAGACTTTAATCCAAAAAAGTATGATATATGTGCCCATCATTGATTTGGATATAGTTTTGGTAATAATAATTCTTATTCAACGGAAATAGTTTAGTTGGTTTATTTCAAGTTGTATTTATGTATGATTATATATTTTATCTTGGATCCTCCTTTGGATATCCCCTTTAACATAAGTAGAGCATTAATATAGAAGGAAATGGGAGGAATTCAATCATTGTTCAATCCTACACTTTGTATGAAGGATGCACATTGTGTATATCAAGTACCTTGGTTCCTTGTTCAAACATCTTCATGGATGATTATAAATCCTTGTAGGAGTATCTATTTTTCCTGCTTGTCATATCGTCTATACATTTTAGTCTATGGAGCAACATTGCTATGTGGAATATAGTTGAAATGTGTAGGGAAAGAACTCCAAAATTGGCTATAATAATCATTTGGTGCACATAATTTTGAACAAAGTTCGAGTGCACGGGAAACCATTACACCTTTTTACAAATGTATAGACTCTGAAAAACTTCTTAAACTATGGAATTCATATAAGAATATTAAGGTAACAAACATATGGGCCACACCATTTCAATTTCTTAGAACCTCAAAAAACCAAGGAGCATGGATTGAAAGTTGATGGTATGAATGGAAAATTTTTAATGGAAAATTTTCACAAATTGGAAAATTGAGAGACTGCACAAGAGACCTAGCATGAAGATGATGGGTGGATGTGGCAACATGTATATTAATAACACAATCAAATAGGCATGTGAACATATCATAAAATTAGCATGTGTGTGTTCCTTTTACATTAGCCTTAATCCTGTCCAAATTGCCACACAAAGTTTCCAACTAGGACGCCAAGTCATATTTAAAGGAGCACATGCACGCTTTAGGAATGTGCACACCTTAACAACGTGTGCATATTCCTCTGTCTATGAATAAAAAAAATTGGTGCGGCTTGTTATTATTTCTAAATCATGACTCATGTTTTTGAAGAGGAGGAGGCATGTTCTAGAGCAATGGAACAATGCATATAAGTTTGATGAGGATGAGGGAGGTTGTTGTCACCACCATTTTTTTCTTTTGACAGTGATAGAGTGTGTTTCTCCATCATTTCTTCGAATTTGAGGTAGGTTTACCTGTCCAATCGTTATGTTTACATTGCTTAAATTCTACAAATTAAGAAATGAAATTAAAAATGTTTAATCCTTGTTCAATTGTGCCCTATAAATTAATTTTTCATGGATCTTGCACATGAATAGAACCCCAACCCACCATCACCCAATGAATAAATTCCTAACCCCAACCCATAACCACTAGGTGGAGATGTAAACATTGACATAGATAATGACATTAAAACATTAAAAAACCTAATTAGCTATTTTAGAAGCACTAGAGAGCCATCATGGATTTCCCTCGCCACATGCCTTGAGACCATTGTATCTTCCCTTTCCCATGCCCAAGGGAAATTATCTGATATTTATAAATACATGGCCATAAATTATAAATACTATAGGGCGAGGTTATATATAAGCAAGGTGATAGAATTACAAATTTTGAAACAAGAAATCATGACCTCGTTTATTGACCCTAGAAATGGCCAAAACCCTCTTCTGACAAAGAAGTGTATTTGCATGGTCTAGTGCATATACAAACCATTTATAGAAAACATGATGAATATGTGGTTTATGGTTTTTGTCAAACCCCCCTACAATAATAGGGAGGTGCCATTGTATTTTATCATGGGTTGATTTTGTTTTAGGTATCCATGTCAATTACTTTGAAATTGGTGAATTCCAAGGGGTAGGTAATGGGTCTGCATAAAATTGACAGAATGCTAGGAATGACCCATTGAGAGGGATTCATCCTCCTATGTGGATGCCCAATCTCGTTGCTAATATCCTAGTATTTGAGATAAGATTCATGACATCCAACATGTAGTTTACTTCAACATACCACATTCATTGCGTTATCTTGCCAAGAGAGATCTTTAGAGAATGTGAAGCTCGACGATGGAGGGGTAGGGGTTGGACATTTAGGTCACACAAACGAGTCGATTCTTGTAAGGTCACATGGATAGAATAGGTGTTTTGATTGTAGTTCACGTGATCCTTGATGGATGCTTAAATTGGCATACTTTCAGCACCTATCTAATACAATTTTGCTTACCAATTTCCATTGATAATTTCTTTTTTGATACTTTCCTTATCCAGTTTTGCCTCACTTTTAATTAAGGTATGAATATTTCCCCATATTCCATTTATAGGACATTCTTGCATATTTCTTGAAGCAACTTACTACTTTCATGTACTAATACTGCTACACATGAGTAATATAGTAGCTGCTGAAGATTTTCCAAGTCCTATCAAGCTGCCAATTGGGTCTGTCTTTGACCACAAATTGGTTCTAAGTTTCAACTGTCTTGTAAAAGTTTTTATGTTGTTTTAGGACAACCAACAGTTCAGGAACTTCTTGCTGATTTGTTACGGTTTTATTTGCAATTTTTAGGTGCTCTAGCATGTAGTTTTAGTAACCAAGAGTTAGCACATGCATACCAAAATAAGTACAACACACCTATAGATATTTACATATGAAAATAAGCAGATCTAAAAGACTAACACACATCATTTTGTACACAGGTAGTTTTGGTCAACATGACCCTGGATAAACCCCCCCGAGGGGAAAACCAGTTTGGGATATATGTCTATATATGAGGATAATAGATGGTGTAATACAACAAGTACAAAACATAGATGAACTTGATACAATAGAAACTTGTTCCAAGATGAAACACAAGTCCAAATGCAGTAGGTGCACCCCTCATAAATGCTCCCAAATCCACTGAATCTGATACATATGCAAACTGTGAGCTATAAATGGAAAACCCCTCCACAGTAATCAAGCACTAGTGTGTGGCCTCCCTCTGAAACTGATCCCACTGCAATCTAACAAGTATAAGACCTCCCCACTACTGATGTGCCCTCCTCAACAAGTGCACCCTCCACAACACTGGAATCTCCTCAGTAAATAAAACAGGCTCCAAGCTAGATGCTTCTCTCCATGAAAGTATGTGCCCAAGATAGCCTCACCTCATGCAACAAACCTCATGCCAAATCTCCCTCTCAAACTCTCCAAGTGAGCAAATGAAGTTATGAGCTCTCCTTTGCCCTTTGCGCCCCTCTTGAACCTCCATAAGGATACCTAAGATATGGATGGCTAAGATCATCCCATCTCCCAATTAATCAAAGGTTGAGATCTCTCCAAAATAATCTCACTCAATAACCCACTTTGGGTTAAGTTCCCTATGTTCACTTTATGTCTCTAATTCACCCACAAAGTGAATTAATAGTCATTTTAGGCACAAATGAAAAAAAATCACTTTTGACTTAAAACTCCTAAGTCAAAGTGAAATTAGACATAAAGTACAAGGCACAAAGTGCATAGTACTTCCCACATGTGTTTAGGAGAGTAGAAACATATGGGGAACACCTCCCAAGGTACATAATCTCAACAGCTGCAACTTCTCACAGTGGATGCAATCCCTCTCTATTGCTATGATTTTGAGCACAATCCAACTGCTGCAACTCCAAGTAGACTGTCTGTTGTTGTGATTTTGGGCACAAGTCAACTGCTGCAACTCTAAGTGAACTCTTTGTTGTTGTGACTCCGAACAATTTTTGCAACTCCAAGTACACTCTCTATTGTCATGACTCCGATGCTGTGATTTCAAGTACATAGTCTACCATCACAAGAGTCAACACTACAATCGACAATTAGGAAACGATCCTCACACATGAAAGAGACAAGAGGAAAGTGTACAACCAAAAGAGAAATCAATTTTCCTACCAACTGTCGCTCAAATGATCTGATTCAACACATGCCCGATTCTTACTAAAATTTGGTAATGTAAACAGATGAACAACTGATTCTCATGGTTGTCCATCCGTCCATTTGTGCTACTTTAGACATCATTTATACTATATAAACACCCTAGCTCCCTTGAATCGGGGAGGAATAATTATTCTAGCGATATCATTTGACTGTTATTGTAACTTTCAGACTTCTGCAATATAATTCCATTTCTTCTTCATGTATAGGTAATGGTGTGCTGAACATTTGTGCTATTTTGACTTTGTAGATTAGTGCCTTGTCTAAGGGGGTAGGGCCACCTCCTTAGTCAGGTATTGCCTGCATATTACAAAGTAGGATCTAGTATTTCAATTCTGTTCGTTTGATTCTGTAGTTTTTTTATTTCTTAGTCTGGTGCAATTCCATATTTCATAGAACAATACTTGCAATTCATGTTTGGTTAATATTTAATTTCCTAGTGTTGAGAATTCCACAATTTTAAACCATAATTCACCATTGATTCATTTTTTATGAGTTTATAATTGCAGACACTACTTCATCTCTTGTTTCTACAACTTGTGTCCCTATTATTTTTTCGCATTGAATCCTCACTACTGCAACTTGTGTTGCTTCAAATCACATTGCTGCAACTCATGTTGTTGTGATTTCTTTTGTGATGCAACTCTGCTTGTATATGCACTTTGTTTTATTTTCTTTCTAACTTGTGTTAAATTTATTCTTCAAGAATTTGGGATTGATATTATATTGAATTGTTGATTGAATGTGTGAACACGTAATTGTTACAACAAAACAAAGTCATTATTATACTTGAGCAAGTCACCAGTAGATCATAGCATAATTTTACTTTCTGCAAGAGTGATTTCCTTTCTTTCAATGTGATTTAATTTCTACAAGTGTGATTTAATTTCTGCAAGTGTGATTTACTTTCTGCAAGTGTGATTTAAATTCCGTAAGTGTGATTTACTTTCCGTAAGCTTGATTTAATTTCAACAAGTGTGATTTACTTTCTGCAAGTGTGATTAAAATTCCACAAGTGTGACTTTTCTTTCCTGCAAGTGTGATATTTACTTTTCTGCAACTGAGGAAATAATATAGTTTGGTGACTTAATTAAGTATCTTGAATCCTTTATTTGTGACATTAAAATTACCACAACTTTTAAAAAAACAACACTACTCTTGCATATACTGTGCATGACAATTCGTAAGTAATATACGACCTCAGATTGATAATTCAATGTGCAACTGTTTAGTTTATCACTAAGTTAATTAGGAAGTAATTGAAAATTCTATGATTTTGACACCATTGCCGAGAAATTGTCAAAATAAGTTGTTGTTGTTTAGTTGTGTGGATTTTCATTTTAGTAAATTGAGTGCTATGATTTATTTTCAACAATTTGTAGAATGTTTTTCTAATATTTTCTATGAGAAGAGTTAAAGATAACAAGGTAGATTTATTAGTTCTTCCAAAAAATCTCGAAAATCTAACAATGCAGGTCAATCACAAGAGGGAAAGGATCTCTATCAACCAAATTACTTATCACCTAGAACAAGTTTTCTTTCCAAGAAGAAACCCAAATCATCTCCTTAGGAATCAAAGACTTTACAAGGGTCTCTGCACACAGAGGTTCCGCTTTCAAAAAATCATATCAACTAACAATATCACTGCGTAGAATTCTTTTTTCTTGAGGTACCTTTATAAACAAAGGAAAACCCTCAGAAAGAAATGACACATGAGGTTGTCAAGGATGAAACCTCCACTTTCATATTTCCAATCAAAGAAACAAATGAGGAGACCAAGATGAATAACATGCCTCATTCAACCTTGCCAAAATTTCATGGGTTATGTAAAGAATATCTTAATACCTTCCTCTTAGAGTTCGATGTACTTTGCAGAAGCTACGACTATGCGATAGACACCCATAAACTAAAACATTTTCCCGCCATGCTCAAGACTGCTGCACTACGATGGTTCATGGGTCTTGGAAAAGATAACATCTGCTCATGGGACCAAATGAAGAAGAAATATCTAGGCAAATACCAGTACTACTGCAAAGATAAATAAGAGAGGAAGTCTTCAAGATGATGCAACATGAAGATGAGAGCCTTGAGATTACGTTGAACATTTCACCTATAACCTACTGAGGGAAAAACAAGGATATTTGGCTCCTGAGACACGACATGTATTATTTCTAAGAGGAATATGAGATGATTGTATAGAACTCCTCAACTTGATGGGCGGGGGAGATGTTTCTTAGTTAGAGTATGACATTATCTTGGAACTTTTTCATAATTATTACATATGCACATAAAAAACATGCAAAAGACCAATAAATATACTGGAAAGAATGGGAAAAATTGTTGGAGGTGAATTCATGAGAGAATAAATCAAGAACATGTTAGAAGACTTCAAGACCTACACACTTAGTTACCTAAGCTCCCATCTGGATACACTGTAGATGGAGAAGAAGGAGGAGGAAACATAACGAGCTTTGGCCATATTTTTCCCGAAATGAAGAACGAAGCACCCATGGAAAGAATTTTTGTTGGATCAGATTAGGGTTTGTGGAATATGCAGTGAGGACCATGCTACTCATAAATTTCCATCCTTACGAGGACTAAAATCTATCTACCAAAAATCTGAAGAACCAGAAAAATTATGTTATGTCTCTTAGAAGCGACCCTGGTAGCCCAAACCTCAAGGTATGATCCATGATAGATCCCAATATATCAATTCATATTGGAATAACCCTTCCATGAAATACATTTCTCAATCATGGGGTATGCCAACACAACAATGGGTGGCTCCTCCTCCCCCAAACTAGTTATGGAAATAGGGATGGAGAACCCTACAGTAGAAGGACCTCAATGACCTATGACAAAACCACCTATGAAAATTCTTCCTCCTCCCTAGATACATGCATCCACATATGCCCATCCTAGACCACAAATACCTGCACAACCCAACTCTAACCTGAATAACGAAAGGAAAATCCAACCAACGTAAGTTGTTGGACTTGCAACCTACCCGACTTATTCCATCTCTTCCCTAGAATGCAGTGGTATTCACCGTCAATATGGGAAGACAAGAGCCAAGGACCAACCTTGTATTAGCATCGAAGATTTGAATGAGGATTTTCAAAATGAATAATTGGAACCAAAATAATCTCAAGAACCTTCAAAAGCTGAGAATTCCTACCCACCATATCTATAAAGGTTACATCTAGAGAAACCTTTTACTCAGCCTAAGTTTGACTTCCTAGGAGAACTAAAAAATGTGTGCATCAAAATATCGCTATTTCAAGCCATCAAGGATGTTCCCATATATTCAAAACAGTTATGAGAACTTTTCTTGAGGAAACCTGGTAGGAAACAAAAGGATCCCAAAAATTTCCATGTCATGGGAAAACTGTTTGACTTAATGATGGGGGGAGTTATCACTGCTAAATACTTTGACCTTGGTAGTCTAGTCATTAATGTGAAGATAGACAATACACTTATTAGTAACACATTAATCGACTTAGGGGATGCCATCAATGTTTTGACACACGATACCATGCAAACCTTAGGTCTTACAGGCCTTAGGGAAACCCCAATCGTACTTCAACTTGTTGATAGATCAACCATTAAACTAGAGGGAATGTTATAAGATGTAGTGATCTCTATAGATTCGTAGGAATATCATGCTAAATTCATGGTCCTACAACCCAAAACCTCTCTGGGTAGGTATGCTCTGATCCTGGGATGAACTTAGCTGGCCACTGTCGATGCCTACATAAGTTGTAGGTCAAGAAACATGACCATTTCCCATGGGACATCCACAAAAAAATTAACCCTTTATCCTCCTGCTAAACCCAACATAGATATAGAAACACCACTTTGGGTTGACAAAGAAGATAGTGAGGAAGAATGGGAATCCCATCAAGTCCTCTCCATATTTCAATACTTAGCCATAAGAGATAAAACAAAGGATGATGAAATCAACGATTTTATAGCCTCTTCCTCTTCCTTAGTAAACACACATATTCTTGAGCATGTTATGCAACCAAAAACGCATGCTTATCTAGCCTCAACAAGAATCTCACCCATCTAACACGAATCCCCACCAAAAAAATATCAAGGGTCCCTTATAGAAACCATAAAAATAATCCTAGGGAAATCCTTGAAAATCAACTAAGGAATGACCGAACAACAAAAAGAGCGATTGGTTAAAGTGATACAAAAAGACAATGATTCCTTTGCCTAGGATTACTTTTACATGAAGGGGATACATCCCGAATTATTCACACAACACATATATATTAAGGAAGGATACATATCCATTCACCAACCCAAACGCCAGATAAATGAAACACTGAAATACATAGTCAAAGAAGAGCTACATAAATTTCTTACAACTAACTTCATCTATCCAATTTCTAATAGCCAGTGGGTATCCCCTCTTGTCATGGTACCAAAGAAAAATGGTAAATGGATAATTTGCGTCGACTATAGAGAAATCAATAAAGAAACACATAAAGGCCACTTCCCATTGCCATTTATCGACCAGGACTTGGACACGTCAACGAGGAAGAAATACTTTTCTTTCCTCGACGGATTCAGTGAATACAACCAGATCCAAATCACATTTGAATATCAAGAGAAAACAATGTTTACCTATCCTTGGGGGACATTTTCCTACTGTGTTCTACCATTCGGGTTATGCAATGCCCCCACCACCTTTCAACGAGTTTTTATTTGTATATTTCCTGATTTAACTCATGATTGCATGGAAATATATATGAATGATTTCACAACATATGGGGATGAATTCAAAGAGGCATTAGAAAATCTAGAGAAAACATTGATAAGGTGCAAAGAGTCAAATGCCACCCTCAATAATGAAAAATGTTTGATGATGTTAACTGATGGAAACATACTAGGACATCACATCTCAACCAAAGGTATTCAAGTTGATCTAGAAAAATTAAAGGTAATATTAAATTTTCCAACTACAACTTCACAAAAGAAGGTACAAAGTTTCTTGGGTTACGTTGGTTATTACCGTAGATTCATTGAAAAATTATCACGTATTGCTCATCCTTTATTTGCTTTACTTAACAAAGATAATGATTTTGTATGGACAAAGACATGCCAACATGCACTTGATGACTTGAAAATCAAAGTTTTTGAAGCTCTTGTTTTATGAAGACCCAATTGGTTCCTCCCATTCCACATATCCACAGACGCATCGAACACTTCCATTGGAGCCGTTCTAAGACAGTTGGAAGGAAAAGAACCATATGCAATTTACTACGTGAGCAAGAATCTCTCTCTTGCAGAATTGAACTATATGGTAACTTAGAAAGTGTTTCTTGTTGTTATTCATGCAATAAGAAACTTCAGGCACTACATTACCATATATTCCATGATCTTGCATATTGATCACGTTGCTATTAAATAATTAATTAAAAAAAAATCACCAATGGCAGGGTCACTAGATGGTTTCTTTTATTACAAGAATTTGATACTACCATCCTAGATATACCAGGAAAAGATAATGTAGTTGTTGACTTTATTTCTAGAATAATATCTAATGAGAATGAACCTCCAATAGAATATTTCTTTCCAGATGAGCATCTCTTTTCAATATCTACTAAATCACCTTGGTTTGTATATATTTCTAACTTTTTGGCTACATGCAAGATTCTGCATCATCTGACTCCCAAAGAATGACAAAGAGTAGTTAGGAAAAACGAGATATTTTCATGGATTGATGGTTTCCTCTTCTACATTGGGCTTGATTTGATTATCAGAATATGTGTACGAGAGGAAAAAGTCCATGAGATACTAAAATCCTGTCATGATGGGCCATGTGGGGGCCACTTTGCTGATAAAAGGAATGAGTACAAGGAATTCCACCAGGGGAATTATTGGCCCACACTTTTCAAAGATGTCAAAGAGTATGTGAAGAGGTGAAAAAACTGTCAATGCATGGGTAGACCTGTACAAGTAGATGGAATTGCACTACAATAAGAGATGGTGTTAGAACCTTTTGACAAACAAGCCATTAATTTTGTGGGACCAATAAATCCCCCTTCCTGTTAACACTCCTACATCCTTATCTGTACGGATTATGTCACAAAATGGATGGAGGAAAAATCACTTCTGGTAGCAACCGAGCAAGAAATAATGGAGTTTATCCATGAATAGATCTTTGTAAGGTTCGGGATACCATGAGAGATAGTGACCGATGGAGAAATTCAGTCCACGTCATGATTTGTCAGAGATCTGATGGACAATATAAAATCAAGAACATAGTAACAAAACCATATCACCCATAGGAAAATGGACAAGTATAGGGGACTAATAAGATCCTAGAGGCCATTACCACTAAAACTGTTAGACTACACCTCAAGGACTGGGATGATAGACTCCCTGAAGATTTATGGGCCTATAAAACAACCTGGAGAACTATTACATGATGAACACCTTACAAGTTAGTATATGGGAAAAGAGTAGTACTACCCATTGAGATATAAATACAAACACTTAGGACAACATTACAACTTGGGTTGGACCTATTAAATATTCATAAACAAAGTCTGCTTCAAATTGACGAGTCAAACAAGTTACACCATGATTCCCTACATTGAGCCACAATGATACAATACCAAAGGGCCATATGGCACGATAAGTTTATCAAGAAAAAAAGGTTCAAAGTTGGAGACTGAGCATTACTATTTGATTCCATGTTCAAGGACTTCAGAGAAAAAATTTGCACCATATGGCTCGGTACATACAATATTGATACAATATATGATAGTGGGCCCATCAAACTACGTACCATAGATGAAGACATAATTCTTGTAATGGCTAATGGACATAGAATTCTACTATATCATCGACCCTTATCAAATGAAGCCATTTTGAGGAAGATTGCAAATGGATGGACCGACAATGATCTGGAACTCATTTAGGAAGAAAAAACACTGTCTGGATAATTTGCATTTCTTCTTAAAAAAAAGGTGTGAAAGCAAGCCTAGCTGATGCATAAAAAAAATCAGAAACAAATAAGAAGGGCACTTCATGTTTTTGTGATGGTTATGTCAAGATCCTTCTCAACAAATTAAAAAAAAAATCCTTGTTTTTTTTCTAATAATCCTTTTTTCTTTCATGATATGCAGGGGAGAACAATGTTGTTGCAACTCCTATTGCTGCAATCCCTATTGCTGCAAATCCTATTGTTGCAACTCCCTTTGCCACAAATATTCCCATTTCCGCAACTCTTGTTGCTACAATTACTGTTGCTGCAACTCCTTTTGCTGCAATTCCCTTTGTTTCAACTATTCCCATTGTTGCAACTCCCTTTGCCACACCTATCTCTGTTGTTGCAACTTCTGTTGTTACAACTTCCTTTTCGGTAACTCCCCTCTCATTTCCATTGTTGCAACTCCACTTGCAACTCTGCTTCATTTTCCAAACCTCTCCCCTCTCATTTCCATTGCTACAACTTCGTTGTTGCAACTCTGCTTGCATATTTACTTTATTTTTGCACTTCTCATCCACACATTTCATCCACTTCAATGATGCTGCAATTCCCATCTACACCACTGAGGCTACACCATTAGTTGTTGCAATTCTCAGTGTTGCAGCTCAATCACCACAAATCCCCTTTCTGCAACTCCACTTGTAGATTTCACTTTGTCAGCATCACCAATACTACACTTCTGGTCGATAAAACCAACAATGTTGATGCTGCAATTCTGGTTAAGACCGTTGATGTGACTATGTATTTTGTTGCCACAACTCCATCAACATCGTTCTCATACCACCAAATGAGGTAAGAAGAGATAGGTACAAGTTCCAATAAGAATGTGTAATGAGTAGTTTTAAATGAAATAATTTCTATTATCATACCACTAACCGCCACCTTACACCATCATTACCAAATTTGCGACCTTACACCCTCATTACCATATCCACCACCGTTATTTCCGCAATTTGAAATTCCCCACTCGATTAACACCCATCTCTCGTGAAAACACAATAAATTAAAGTTAGAAGGAAGAAGGAACCATGGGGGGTGTTAGGGTCCTATAAATGATAGGAAGTCTGATTATTCAATTTCTATCTGTTGTTTCTCTCATGAAAGTTCCTGGCTTTCCTGGTTTCCTTGGATGACTTTTTCCCTCCATCCATTTTTTCCCAATCCTTCTTTCACTGCTGCGCCACTCACTCCCCTGTCCATTCATCTTATTGGCCACATCTCATCCACCATCCAGTTCATCATTCCCCCCCACTAATTTCATCCCTGTATAAAATGATGTTAGGCAACTTGGGTTAAACTAACAAATATAACTAGTTTAATAAGTCATTAGATAATCTAGGATAATTAATAATAAATATTAATTCGTTAGGTTAATATTGTTAAAAATTAATAATTAATAATTAATAAATTAGGTTAGTAATTAGGTTAGGGTAATAAGTAATAGTTTTAATAATGAATTAAAACAATTAATAAATAATTATTTTTAATAAATAAATAATTAACTTTGAATAAGTAATTAATAGCCTAAACAAACATTATTAAAACAAATAAAATGAAAACAATAAAAACAAAATTATATATATATATATATATATATATATATATATATATATATATATATATATATATATATATATATATATATATATATATATATATATATATATATAT
>ML789322.1:201296-234571 GCA_009831015.1 Picea engelmannii
CCAAGAATATATGAGAGATAATAAAACTTTACATTAAATCATCACCATCAACCAATCATCACATAGAACCTGATAATGCTTCCTGAGACTTCTTCAATTTTTGCAATTCTTCAATTATTGGAGTAATATGATCCTGTAGATAACATTACTCAATGCATTCTCTGAAACTCCTCCAAGTTTCACTCCTTGAATCCTCCTCAAAAAGAAGTTATAGAAAGAATGGTAGACTTTATTCAATTTTGGTATATTCAGGAGAGTGAACTTGCACATAATTCCCCGCGCTCAATATTTAACATCCGATTTTGAAAATCACACACAAGAAAATAAAGTCCATACTCTTTCCAATGAAATTTGTCCCATGTCATTTCGATTCTCGATGAAGAAGTTACAACTGTTTTACCCAGATCACCTGTTTATTGACTAGCTTCAGGACTGGTCACAAACCCTATCTTCTACAGAGTGTATCTCCATAATTATAGCGAATCAAGAGCTAAATTTTTTACCAAAGGTACCTTGATATGTCTTCTCAATACCATATCAATTTCACCATCTGAATCATTCTATAAAAAAAGTTATAGAAAAAATGGTAAGATGACCTGAAAATAACATACCTTAGAACACATCACCAAAAGACTTCATCCTCCCTTGAAATCCGACCTTCTTTACTTCTGATTTCCTATGAAATTAAACTTGTATCAAATGAATGTATAATTATGTGTATTTATACCATTTATGTCACTTCCTTTTAAAATTAGGGCCGAGTTGACACTTTCTTATTTTGTAATTCTTTTATTTAATTATCTTCAGGGCTTACATGTACTTCCTTCTTTAATTCACTTTGTCATCTTAAAAAATTCATTTCTCCTCAACCATGAGGATCCACGTGACGTGCCACATACCACCAAAAATAACATGATGTATACTATTCATCCATGGGTGTTGTATATGCATGTGCATTGTCCTTCATGTCCAAATACCTTCATCAATCTTGCGGTCCAAAACCCATGACTAGGGTTGACATCAATGACAACAACCAATCTTCCAACATGATATTTCACTTGTGAAGGTCACCGTGGAGTTTTCTACATACAACATATCTGACTGCTTGATAATCTTCGACAAAACCGACCAATTAATATGCCACACTTTTTGTTCAAAACCCTGCAGATGATGACAACACTTTTCTAAAGGGAAAATAACCCCATGGACGCTGTCTCACACCATGGCCTTATAAATCTCTCGGTGGAACATGCACTGCATAAGGAAGGTCGCACTTAGAACAATATCGTTCGACAACCTGTTATAGGATGAAGTGGATGCACTTTAGGAAATTGATGCACTTCCGATACCAAAAGAGGTTGTGGCTACAACTCCGCCGGTAGGTAACAGTGCCACGGATATGGTAAGCCCGACACTACAACTATTCCATCAAATGAATCCCAAAGGACAACTAGGAAAAGGGGCATGTTGTCCCCATTTTGTGGATAACTAAGGAGATGATGTCTCGAGGCCCTCAGGTTGCATATATGGAGTGACAAGAGACTACATGACCAACAATACCCTTTGCACAGATGGAAAACCCACTCACCACCATAGATGGTCACATGTTTATAGATGGAATCCACCACACCAATTGTCTTCCAGAAGGTAGTGGGACTTTCTCCATGAGGTACAAGTCAATATTATGGTAAGCATCATTTCAATACCTAAGCCATTTGATTATGTTGTATCTTATATTCCTCTAGATTTCATGATATGTGCTTGGACATTATGCCTTTTTCCTTGCTTCACCTTGGTGGTTGACATTGTGCCCTATCAAGTGGTCTTCTTTGGGAATGGGTTTTCTGTTGGGAAATCCCTTAATGAGCCATCATACCATTCCCGACTATACTTACCATTTTCCATCTTTTTTTCCCCTTCGTTTCCTTATCTCTTGGGATTTTAGGGTGTATTAACCTAAGAAGGGGTTGTCCCTCATTATATGGGAAGAAGGGGCTAAAGGCCTAGAGGGGTTGGTGTTGGGTAAAATATAAAAGCCATATCTGAACCTTCCAGATGCTTCTTCCAGGGATCACCCAAGAAAGAAATAAAACGATTATCTTTGAATAAAAGGGGACCCATAATATAACAAATAAATTCCTAAAAGGTAGATTGAAGGATAGGAGGTCTCATCACGCGCCGACCTATCATGTCCATGGATATCTAGTGGTATGAAATTGACATTATCTGGTCACCAAACCAGGGCAATGACTCTTAGTTGCATGGCTGAGAGAAAGGGGGTCTCATCATGAGCCATCCTTCTCATTTCCATTAGGAATTTGTGGGTGACATTTCCACCATATGGTCACCACGCTAGGGTAGTGACCTTCAACCTCTCCTTTTGCTAAAGAAAATATAAATAAATAAAGATAAAATGCAAATGATGGGCTTGGAAAAAGTGCATTCTGGACAAAGATACCACACACCCTCTACAAAGGCACCCATGAATGAGACACAACGACCCCTAGTATGTCATGAGCTCTATTCCAATTGAGTCTTGAGCCCATCCACCTCATACAGTTTAAATGGATTAGAGAGGGACATCTTGGAGGCTCTCCTTGACCTAGGGAAATATCTACCCAATAGGACACCTCGTCAACCCTCCCATACTTAAGCTTGACAAGTCGCATAGTGTATTTGAAATGTTAATTGTTTGATATAGTAATCTTTGATGCACATGCTTAGATGGATTATTTATTGATTGGATCCACTTATCATGATTTTATGACTTGATATCCTTGGAGGGTGTGTTCACTTGTCTTTGCAGGACCTAGCTGGTGGGCAGTTTTGGGAGAACAAGCCTAGCTTGGGCTTCCATGGGGCTACAAGCCCACAGGTTGGATGTCAGGGGCCCGCATGCCAGATGAGAGAGAGTTGACTTGGACTACCTTGATGATGACTTGGATGACATAGCCCACCCATTGCTTTCCAAACAATTTTCCTAGGAGGGGAAAAACATCCCACTTTTGAGCATGACGTCATGATATTGGGGGCTAGGGCTTGGTGGTGAGGTGCCACTCATTTTCACTTGGACGTTTTGAGGAGAAGAGGGTTTTCACCATGATTATTTCACTTATATTCTTGACACATGGCCTTGGGAGTCCCTTCCATGCTTCTCCAACACCAATGACCTCCTTAAAGTGGAAAAACGTCCCCTAAAGGGGTGACATCATCCTAGATTAGGGTTTAATTTTTGAAAAAGATGAAATTTTAAGTGAATTGTTTAATATTATTGTGTTAAGGGGGAAATATTAGAGTTTTTGACCCCTAATCTTGTGTTTAACTCCTTATTTTGTGGACAAGACATGTTGGATAATTTTTGTATAAATAGAGATCACAAGATATCATTTTGAATCATAACTCTCCCTTGTGGAGAAGGACTTGGTATGAAATTTTCGGCCTCCTTAGCTCTTTTAGCTCTTGTGCACTTGTATTATGGCTAATTTTATGAATGATTGATGGAGGAAGGCCTAGCGTTAGCTTTGGATGATGCTTTCTAGCTCTTGTGGTGAATTGTCTTAGCATTTCTCTTGATATTGGTATGGTTTTTACTCTCTTGCTATCATATATTTCAAGTCAAGTTGTGTTATTCTAGGAGCTAGGTGGGAAGTATAAGGGTATACACCCCCACCATATTCTTCACCATTTTTTCTTGCTTCATCTCATTGATTAAGGGTTTTCTAAGAGAAGTATAAGGGCATACACCCTCTTAGCTTAAACCCTAGCTTAGAGAAACTTGCCTTGGGAAGTAAAAGGGATTACACCCCCAAGGATGTAGATTCTCTAAGCTCCTTGTGACTCCATTAAACCAATAGTAAAGGCACTAGTCATTCATTTGTTGCATTGGAGATATAAAATTATTGCATTGGGAAACGTGGATTTTGGTCATTTTTGCTTCTTGTTAAGTGGATTGTTTTCCTTGTGCCTTGGGAACCTCACAACCACTAGGGAGTCCCCATATAGGGGATAATTATTGCTTCTATTACCACAAAACCGCCTACAAAGAGAGTCAGAGGGTTTAAAAAGAGGAAAAACCCCATTCTAATGAAACGAATAACAAGCCACATGGCTGCAACTCAATGTAAGAAATGAAAGGAGAAACACATGAGGGAAATAACCTGGAAGTGGATGAAACACTAGAGATAAAACCCTTCGATGACTCACAAGAACCATTGGAGGGCAGCAACCTGGCAGCTGATGAGGCCTTGGATGACACACAAGAACCAGAACAAGGTTCTCTTGGAGAAGGGACTATCACTCTCCTTGCAACATATTCAGATGAAGAGGAATCAAAAGCTAAAGCTCCTGCTAATCCACAAGAACTAGTGAGTATCCCTTCTAAAGAAAAGGTTGGATAAGAATAAAAGGATACATAACACAAGGAATAATCAAAATAAGAGGCTACTACTATTCCTCAAGAACTAGTAGAGAGAACCACTGAAAAATACTCTGTCAAGCCTAAAAAATATCAAGAACTAGAGCACTTTGTAGATCGACAGGATCCTCCATAGGAACCAAAGCCTCTTGCTGAACTAGAAAGAGTTACTCTTGATGAAACAATTGACAATCCAAAAGAGAAGAAAGCATTAGAACCAGAGGCACTTACTGTTACACAAGAACCAATAAGAGGCACTCTTTGGGAACGACCTGCCCACTCACATGATTTAGACAAGGAATAATGAGAATCAAAAGAGTTTGATGATACAACAAGAAACACTTGTGGATATGACTCAAATAATGCACAAGAACGAGGCCAACATGAACCAAAAAATGAGACTGTTGAGCCTCAAAGAGTCTTACTGCCACATCCTGGGTAAGAATCCTACACTCCTTATTTGTGTATTCATATTTGGTCAAACAAAATAGAATGTTGAGAATGAATAACTAGAAGCTATATCTCAATTTAAAAATGTTGAAGGATGAGATTGATGAACAAATGGCACCTGATAAATCAAGTTACCCTCCAACAAGTCCTCTTGCTATAGGGAAACCCTTCACTAGATTACAAGAAACAACTCCAATTAAGGAAACAAGGGAAGTAGTTGTCCAGGACACACACTTTATGTTATTTGATGAGGCTGCTCAAAGTGAAACAAAGCAAGAACTAGCAGAAAACATAGGAGTCATAATGGAGCATGACACTAATGGAAAGAAGGAGGAAGCAAGAGAGGTAGTCTGCGGTGTCAGTTGTTAAAATAATTGACGTGCTCATTTTTTACCATAGAAAATATCTCTATTTTCACCCATCCATAGAATCAAAGTCACCCCCAAGCAACTTAACCTTTGAAAAAATTATTCTATAAATCCATACTAGAACCAACATATAAACCCTAGCTTCTAACTGCAGCAACAACTCAAGAAAAGTAGAGCTCTGCTTCTCCAAGGGTAGCGAACAAGAGAGAGAGAGTCTCCATATCCACATAACAAGTACCATACACAACTGCAATAGCTGCAACTGCACTACTCTCTCAAAATTATGCCATACTTATCAAGAATATTACCAAGAGTATCACCAAGAATATCACTAAGAGAATCACCAAGAATATCACTTGATAGCACTAGAGAGAGACCAATACCAAGAGATGATCATATGCCCTTATTACTCCTTGCAACTGCAAATGCAACTCTCCATAAGACTTGTGCTTTGTGTGGGTGTACAAATGAGCTAAAACATCCTCTATTTATATTAATATGTTTAGTGAATTTTCTAGCTGGGTCGACTTGAATTTATGGTAATTATATTTTAATATTATTTATTCTGCTAGGATGACTTGTCTTCTAGGGTTTTCACATATCTATTTAGGGTTTCTCTTGCTTCCAGAATATTTTATTCTAGTCAAAGGTTACACATGGAGGTTAATACCTCCCATAGCTACCGTAATATCAACACTCCCTCCTAGCTAGGGAGGTATTTAATGGTAACAGTCTTGAGCACACATAGACCATTCTGCCGATAGCATCATCATAGCCACACTTGCTCTCTCATGATCACACAAATCAAGACACAAGCAACATCACCACTATCAATATCATCTGATAACATCAAATGCATAATATATTGAAGCCATACTCCATTTGAGTAATCTGGCATGATGATGAATAAGTCACTCACTCAACAGAGTGGTACAAGGACCATTCTTCTAATCCATACATACGTCCTAGAAGAATGACTGTCCCAACAGATGTTGAATTTCCTCAATGGCTCCAAGAACCATCCTCTCCACTGCATCATCTCTAACCTGCATGATCATATCTAA
The DNA here is from genome assembly GCA_009831015.1 of Picea engelmannii. Taxonomy (NCBI): domain Eukaryota; kingdom Viridiplantae; phylum Streptophyta; class Pinopsida; order Pinales; family Pinaceae; genus Picea; species Picea engelmannii. Next base: position 207,593 of record ML789322.1, read on the forward strand.
GTTGTACTAGCATGATGATCTGCATCATATCTAAGCTGTAATAGCATGATCATGTCTAGCATGATGTGGAGTACCATCTACATCATCTCTAAGTCGTATTATCATGGTGTCAATGCACCATCTCTAAGCTATACTCACATGATGTAGATCAATGCATCTGCATCATATCACTATCCATCTAGATGGAAATCGCCTCCAACACTACTGGTTGGCACACCAACCTAGGAAACACCTTCAACACTATTGGTAATCTCCATGGAAATCCAATATTAGTACATAGTTACTACAATACCATCCAATAGATCACAACAATGTCGATCCTGTTAGAAAAACAGGACCACGAAGCAATAAAATAAAACAAATGTGGAAATAAAACACAAAATGTACACAATACAATAGAGACATAGATATACGTGGTTCACCTAGTGTGGGATACGTCCACCAGAGAAATTGCCAGGTCCTTCCTTTATTATTATCCTACAAATGAAGGGATACAACCTACAACACACCCGCCGTAACTTCCTCTTCTTTCTCTCACAGTCTCCTCTCTCAGAATACAATATTTGCAATGATACCTAGCCTCAATAAATTTCCCTCATAAAAGAGGGTCGCCTTCTAGGGAAAAAAACCCTAACATAACTTCTACCATCAGATCTGCGACCTTATAATGAACGGTCCAGATTTACTATGAAATTACAATATACATTTACAAGACAATTTTACCTTCGGGGGCTTCATCTCCGAACACTCGCTCCGGACCCCCCATCCAGGGGGATGCCCCCCCCCAAACTTCACAGGAGGGGAAAGCCCTCCCTGCACTCCCTCGCGTGGAGGAGTGTACATTCTTTCAAAGTGTAACTTCTTCATGGGGTATATACACGACTGAAAACAAACACCTTTGAATCAAGAAGATAATCAATCTCCACAACCAACAATATCCCACTTGGAGACTGATCTCAACAACTTGACCATTACTGTATTTGTTGGACTATGATACTTCTTAGACCTAGAAAATTTCTTATCTTCACCTTCATGCTTGAAGAAAAACTCAAACTGAGCATGAACTCTGTTTCTCCCTGGTTACTCCCTTTTTTAACATGTCTACAGGATTCTGTCTAGTGTGTATCTTTTCCAACTTCAAATGTCCATCTTCCAAGATAGATCATATGAAATGGTACCTGAGCTGTATATGCTTAGTCTTCGAATGGAAGGATTATTTCTTTGCAAGATGAATGGTACTCTCACTGTCATAGTACAACCCGCTATTCTCATGCTTCTTTCTCAATTCCTACATAAACCTATGTAACCAAATCATTTCTTTACTAACCTCTGTAGAAACAACATACTCTTCTTCTGTTGTTGAAAGTGCAACAACCTTTTGCAGTTTTGAAATCCGACTTATTGTTGTTCCAACTATAGTAAAAACATACCCTGTGGTGCTCCTCCTGCTATCTTATCACCTGCCATATATGAATCAACATATCACCTGCCTCCCAATGTTCTTTACTTGGATTGTTCATATACCTTCTCACAACTCCTGCTGCATGTGCAATATATGGTCTTGTGTAGACCATCACATACATCAAGTTGCCAAATGCTGATGAATAAGGGACCCTGGACATGTATTATATCTCCTCCTGTGTACTAGGACACATTTCCTTAGTTAATTTGAAATGGATGGCCAAAGGTGTATTAACTGGTTTTTCATTTTGAATTCTAAACCTCTCCAACACCTTTTCTATGTACTCACCCCGAGACAATGTCAATTTTTGATTTTCCTATCTCTTATTATTCTCATACCAAGGATTTTCTTTATGGCACCCAAATCCTTCATCACAATTGAATTAGATAATTTCTTCTTGAGCACATTTATATTCTGCATATTAGACCCTGCAACAAACATGTCATCTACATACAATAGCAAGATAATATAGCTTCCATTTTCTAGCCTTTTAAAATAAACATAGTGATCATAATGACATATACTATAACCTTGTTCTTCCATAAACCTGTCAAACTTCAAATACCACTGCCTTGGGGCTTTCTTTAGGTCATACAAGCTCTTCTTCAACCTGCATACAAAATTTTACTTCCCTTTGAACTGATACCCCTGTGGCTTCTGCATATAAATATCTTCCTCCAAATCCCCATGGATAAAAGTTGTTTTTATGTCTAATTGTTTAATATGTAAATATTCTACTGCCACAAGACTTATAATAGTCCTATTTGAAGTCATTTTAATAACATGAGAAAATATTTCATCAAAATAGATACCTTTATTTTGTTCAAACCCCTTTACAATAAGTCTATCCTTGTACCACTTTTGCCTCCATCTTCATCCTTCAACTTGTAAACCCATTTATTCTGTAATGCTCTTTTTCCTGCAGGAAACTGAACCAAATCCCAAGTCTGGCTATTTACCAGGTAATCCATTTTCTCTTTCATTCCTTTCTCCCACTTATTTTTAGTGTCTACTTGCATTGCTATTATCAGACAAATCAGTAAGTGCGAACACACACTAATATCCCTAACTTCCACAAGAATCTATAACAAAACAAAACAGAATATAAAACTTCCCCTAAGTTTCAATCATCAAGCATACTAACTAACAAGATATAAATGACATACCTTTTAAATGTCATTTGTCCTCGCTAGTGTTACTCTTGCTCTGTTTCAAGGCTTATGGGATGCTGAACCTATAAAAAGATGCAAGCCAATGAAGTGAAAGCAACAACGTATACTCAACAATGTTAGAATATAGAAGATGGTGTGATTGTTTTACCATTGACGATACCTTCATCACCCAACCATAGGCCGAAGCCTCCCTCCGAGCACCTTAACCTTGAATGAGAATTCCTTCGGAAGCAAACCCTAGGCTAGATAGCCAAACAAAGGGTAATGCACCTCTCTCCAAGAATAATGCAACACAAAAGACTGATCAGATAGTCCCAAACCCTAGCCAAGATATATTCAAGACAGAACTGAGAACTTATTGTTGTTGCAACTGCACCAACTCTTCCTCCAAACCTACGCACCAGACTGCAACTGTAGTGCGCACCAAACTGCAGAATTGCAATTCTAAGATGTGACAAATGAGAACTAGCGCCCTATATTTATAGTAGTTCTGCCAGTTTTGCTGGGGTCGACTTCTCCTTCTGGATAAGTGTTTGTTTAGTATATTATTATAATTTCTAGCCGACTTCTTTTCTTGGAGGCTAATAACCTAATATATATTACCTTCTTGAGCTGACAAGGCTTCTAGGATTATTAGCCAACTCATTAGGGTTTCTCTTGCTTCTCAGAGTCTTCTATTCTCGTCAGGTTCACATGTGGAGGTAAATACCTTCCAAAACTACTATAATATTAACACTCCCTCCTATCTAGAGAGGTATTTACAGGTAATGGACTTGAGCACAAAACATACCATTTACTCGGTAGCATAAATATAGTCATCTATACTATTTCATGACTAGATCATGAGCATCACCATCACCATCAGCTGCATCATCTCTCGAAACCATACTTCATCTGAGTAGTTAGATATGATGCTGGATAAGTCACTCTCACCATAGAGTGATACAAGAGGAGTAAAAGATCTGAACTATTTTCCGTCTGGAGAATCTCTGTTCATCATTCATCTGAATGATCATTGTCTCCAATAAACTGCTGATAGTCTTGAAGGCAATTAGAACAAGGATAGAACACACCTGTGTCTATTCATAGTAGTACATAACTACAATCCAGTGGTTAAATACCACCTCAAGTAACACACAAGTACTTGATCAACAACATATGGTTGCGAACGGTGAAACATATTCACCACAATAATCCTCATCTATTGTCATATAGTCTTCATAACAAACATCTGATAGCATCCTACATAGAAACAATGTTATGATAGAATAAAAAATGAATCATCTGGGCCAATATTTCACTCACGTCTGTGAGATCTGAAAGAATATCTGCCTCATGAATAGTGGAACATATCCACCATAGTAGTATATCTCTACTGTCTGGAGATAGGTAGTCTCCATAACAATCATCTGATGCCATCCTGCATAGAAAAATATTGTTAAAGATAAACTGAATCCTCTGGGTAGATATTTCACTCACGTTTGTGAGATCTGAAAGAATATCTACCCTCATCAGCAATGGGCTATCTGCCCCATTCTTCTCAACCAAGGAAGAAGGATTATTTCCGATTTCCGAGCCTAGACCATTTCTCACCCTAGGCCATTCCTTCGACACTAAACACAGTGTAACCCGGAGAGAATGAGTCTACCCTTGAGAAATGTTTGGACCATTCCTTACCCTGGGCCATTCCTCCGACACTAAACAAAGTGTAACCTGGAGGGAATGAGTCTGCCCTAAGGAATGATTGTCCCTGATTGCTGAGCCTGGACTATTCCCCACCCTGGGCCGTTCCTCTGACACTAAACAAAGTGTAACCTAGAGAGAATGAGTTTTCCCTTGAGGAATAACTGTCTAGACCATTCCCCACCCTGGGCCATTCCTCCGACACTAATCAAAGTGTAAACTAGAGAGAATGTATAACCCTCGAGGAATGTTTGTCTTGCATAACCTCCAAAATGGACCATTCTTCGAAACTGCTCACAACTGTGAACTTCGAAAGAATGACTGCCTGACGAGGCTGACCATTCTTCTTGACCACTACTCAGAGTGACTGCTAAGAAGAATGACTGTCCTAGACCACTCCCCATGTTAACCACAATGGGAAGTCACTGTCTATGATACATCAACAATCAGTCTGCCTCCCATGTTAACTACAACGGGAAGTCACTATCCATCATAAATCTCAATCCACTTTCCAAACAGGAAAGCATCTGTCCAATCTGGACTATTTTTCAATTACAAAGATAGATGATATTTTTAGTGCTCCCTCCTAACTGGAGAGTTAATTCAATCACAAAAATAAATGTTTGCGTACCTTCTTCTATTTTGGAGAGTCTTCCCTTCCATCTAAGAGAGTTATTTCCACGAGCTCTAGCTTGAGTATGCAAGTTCTTTCATCTTGAATAGAGGCTTTACCAAAATGTATGCTTATCTGCTCATCTGTGGAGATATGTATTGGAGAGATCATTTTCTTCTTTCTGGACTTCATCATGGGTAGTGTAATGCTTGTACTGTAGTCTGGAACATTGTGAATGATTCATGTAGATTTGAATAATAGAGTATATCATAGTTGGAGAACTGGAACATATCCATGTGGTTCTTCTTCTGTCATCATGAGATCTGATCTTCTGAGTAGTCATCTTGATGTTATAGTAAATCTTCACCATGCTTTTGCTGTGCACTAGAGGTTCTCCACCAAGTTGTCTTCTTCTTATCTGCATACAAGAGTCTCTTTCTGGTATGTCTCAAAGTCTTGAGATTTCTCTTTATGCTTTCTTTATTCGATTTCTCTGGAGAACGTTCTTTGCATTCGTCAGATGTAGAATTTCGAATCATGGATGTTGCGGATGATATAATGACCTATATAGAGATAAGTCTGGTGTACTGGAACAATCAATCATCATAGTCTTCTCCCTCCATATGGGAGAACCTTTGGTTCTATATCTTGCAATGCTTTTATTCATAAGTCTTCCGTACACTGTTCTTCATCATGATTTTCAGTTCTTCTGCTTGATTTCTTTCATATCAGGCTTGGTAATCTTGTGAGTAATGACTGGTTGTTATGAATTTTCTTTCTTTCTTGGAATCTTCATGTTCTTCTTCATGTTTTTCATTATTTCTTGGATTCATGGAGATTCCATGTTCTAGAGATTCCACTTCTTCTTTTCATCATAGGATCATGGATCTGGATGGACAACCATGAATACTTTTAAGGCTTTTCTTCGAAAAGGTCTTCTTCTACGGTTGAGCTGAACACGTACTGTATTTCATGGCTGCTACCATAGATATATACATTTCATCATCTTCAATGGATCATAGGATTAGATCCCTCCTAATCCTCGCTTTATATAACAGAGTCCATGCTTCCATCTGCATCCTTATTGTCTTCTACAATATATAATTGGATATTCTGTCTGACAGAGTCCACACTTCCGTCTTAGTTGTCGTCATAAGTCTTTCTCCAATTTGTCTTCATGTCTGACTTCTAAGTCTCTTCATGATTGATTCTGATTTTGACTTATCTTGTAATAGCTTTCACATGATATATTTCATCCCTTCATGTGTATTATCTAATGATATTCATTCTTATCTTGTTGTTCTTCCATAGGTATAGTTCTTCTTGGAACACATTATCTTCCAAGAGATAGATATACAAGATATGTACAAAGACGATGCAAGAAAGATATGTATAGAAAATAAGAATAGTGTTGTTTACCTTTTAGTAGAAGAAGTCTCTTCCATCCTGCTTAGTCTTCTTTGTAGGTTCCTTTTCTTTGGCAGTTGATGCTTCGTGTTTCTCCTTCCTTTTATTTAGCTTGGGACACTGATTTATGTAGTGACCATACTTCTGACAGTTGAAGCATTGTATTTCTGAAATGTCTTTCTCTTGATTTGGCTTCCTCCTTGAACCAAACTTCCTTTTGTTCCTAAAGTTCTTGAATCATTCTGTGAAGGCTTGATCATCACACTTCTTTTGAGGTTTCTCTTTTTCATTGATCCTTGATTCTTCTTGAGCACAACAAGTCCAAAGTTCTTCAAATGTTGAGTACTCCTTCCTTGTATTCATGCTTGCGGCAAATGCATCCCATGTCTTGGGAAGACCATTGAGTACTATGTTCACCAATTCCTTTTCTGAAGTGATCTCTTCAATAGCTTGTAGTTGATCTCTTAGATGGGAGATCCTTACAAAGTATGATGTTATGCTATCGTCATCATTCATCTTCATGTCACAGAGCTCATTCTTCAGACTCATAACTTGTCCAATGTTTTTGACTGAGAAGAGATGTGTTAGGGCATCATACATCTTCTTCGATGAGTCAAGATGGGAGATGTAGGGTATCAAGTGGTATTTTATGGAATCCACTATGATACTCATGACATTGATGTCAACATATTTGAACTTCTCCATAGCTGCAACGTTCTGCGGTTCCTTCTCTTCTCCTTCTGTAAACTCTGGCTTCATGATCTTTCCTTTCACAATATCCAACACTTTATTCTTAGCAAGGATGAGGTCAATACTTGTCTTCCATGCTCTGAAGTTAGAGGCTCCATCTAGCTTGTTCCTAGACTTCATAGAGTTCATCATGGCTTGCTTGACTTGGTCAAACCCTAGATTTGACCGAAAATCCAAACTTCACTTCTTGGCCTTTTGAGTGTACCAGGAGATGCGCTGGGCTAGGGCGCACTGATCTATCCAGAGATTAGGTCAATCTTGTCACTTAAGGTGCTTCGACAAGAGGTTTAGGGTTTCTGCAACTACTTCTGCTGGTAACCCTAGCTATAGTGCTTTTGGAAGCTGCTCCTACTAGTAACCCTATCAGCAGTTCCTCAATGAGCTCAATATCTAGCGGCTATGTTTCCTTCCAACGTTTTAGGCTGAATGAAGGGGTGTGGGCCCATAACCTGTTAGAATATAGAATATGGTGTGCTCATTTTACCAATGACGATACCTTCGTCACCCAACCATAGGCCGAAGCCTCCCTCCGAGCACCTTAACCTTGACTGAGAATTCCTCCGGAAGAAAACCCTAGGCTAGATAGCCAAACAAAGGGTAGCACACCTCTCTCCAAGAATAACGCAACACAAAAGACTGATCAGATAGTCCCTAACCCTAGCCAAGAGATATTCAAGCCAAAACTGAGAACTTGTTGTTGCTGCAGCTGCACCAACTCTTACTCCAAACCTGCGCACCAGACTGCAACTACAGTGTGCACCAAACTACAAAACTGAAATTCTGAGATGTGACAAATGAGAACTCACGCCCTATATTTATAGTAGTTCTGCCAGTTTTGCTGGGGCTGACTTCTTCTTCTGGATAAGTGTCTGTTCAGTATATTATTATAATTTCTAGCCGACTTCTTTTCTTGGAGGCTAATAACCTAATATAAATTATCTTCTTGAGCCGACAAGGCTTCTAGGGTTATTAGCCAACTCATTAGGGTTTCTCTTGGTTCCCAGAGTCTTCTATTCTCGTCAGGTTCACACGTGGAGGTAAATACGTTCCACAACTACCATAATATTAACAAACAAAACCTATGTATGTGATCAAGGAGTCATACAATAAAATAAGACTAATTTTATGGGAAAGAAATATATCATTGTATTAAAGATATGAAAAGGAGAATACAAGAAATTCCTTGATGTTGTAAGGTCCCTTCTAATAGTTCCTTGCTTCTCACACACTTCTTGCTCCATGAATTCTAAGATCAACAATCTGTCTTGACAAAGCAAATCTCAAAGCCAACATACAAGCTCTAAAAACTCCAAGCTACAAAACTCAAGAACATTCCAACTAACTTTTTCCATGAGAACTCTTCTCCTTTTATAAACTAAAAAGGATAGGGTGACTAGGTTAGGATGATCCCATGTGATCGTGGATGTGACTCAGATCCAAACCGATCAGAGGCCATCTCACCCTCTAAGCTTCTATTCTAGAACTTTCGAGAAATTCCTCTTTTTCCTTCGAGCGAAAATTGTCGCACCCTTAACACTGAGAAAACTGTGATGATGTCACAGGCCATTGTGGTGAAAACTATGACGATCCTAGATTTTCGCAGCCTTAACACTAAGAAATGTGTGACGATCCCTTTTTCTAAGGTTTTTGACAAAGGAAAAGTATAATTTCATCTCTCTGGAAAAAGTATCTTCATTCTTGTTCAAGGATTAAGGCCATTGATCCTTCTAACAAAAAAGGATGGGTTTACATCATTAATGGTCATAGGGGTGACCAAAATAATGTGTAACAGTAAGCCCCCCAAAGTATGAAGTTAGAACAGAGTGATAGCTGAAATACTTTTTCGAGTGTGTGTAGGGAACAAGGAACATGTCGGTCGAAAATCTGCCAACAAACAAGGAAATACAATACAATAATATGTCATCACTGAGGTAAGCATTCCCATACTCAGAATAAAAATGAATCAAAGCATAAATGATGACATGAAAAGATCCACGCCAAGTAAGACAGGTCATGGCCACCAAACATACATTGTGGATCCATGCCATTATGACTCAAATATGAACATAGCCACAAAAAATACACTGTGGATCTATGTGTTAAAGACTCAAATTTGAACATATCCACGAGATTGTGGATTTATGCAATAGTACAATATGAATATACTCCAATACAACTAAGATCTGTCAGAAAATATTCATATCCACCACTCTATAGTACAAATCTAACCATGAAAATACATGTGCTAAAGTCAAACATGGTAGAAACCACTTGATTACGAACCATTAATGAATACCGTTAACAACTGTGAAGGAAATCACCATTATTGTCAATGACTCCCAAGGTACTCTAGTACAATCCAACGAATGTGAATAAATGAGATGAAGTCAAACACTCGGCATAATCTCCCGATCAGGGGTCAATGATGACAACCCACTGTCAAAAGCGAGGAAACCTGCCATTGAGGCATGCAAGTTCCAATGTACCAATTAGTTTCTAAGTCTTGTTCCTGGATAATGAGTTGAAGTCAATAGGAAAAGACTCGTAACATGAGGGCCTTAATTTATCCCCCATCAATGACACGAAGCAGGTAAAAATAATTGAGGTAGATCTGAGTAATAAGTGATTTAGGACTGACTCAGGGATGGCCGACATAATATAAAGCTTAAGGATTGCAGAAATGGACGACACAATAGAATGATTTCTAGGTTGAACTTCTCTTTGAACATATTGACGACACAACAACTATCTTGGAAACACTGACTCAACAACAGGGATCACATACCAATTTGTAATCTTACAAAGGAGTATGATCAAGAGACAAGTGGATTTTCCAACCTAGACAGAAAGCGAATGAAAGGGTGTCATGTTCAAAAGTGACTCTTCCATAGAATACAAGTTTAGATACATTTCTTTCCCAATTTCCCCCCACCATTTCTGGTGAGTACCTCTTTATTTTTACACAAGCTTGAGGAGGATAACATATGCTTGTAATGTAAGCTCATCTTTCGAAAAAGTCCCTTGGAGTATGTTTAATGAACCCTAGGAAGGAGTGGTTCGGTCCCATATGGGCGTTGGGCACTTTAATTGTCTAAATAAATAGATAATTAAGGTGTTCAATATAAATTGTCAAACCCAGGGAAGTTTTGTTATTGCAAGATAATTGTGCACAGTCTATGCTATATTGATGAAAGAAAACATTAATCAAGTTGAAATATTAAAAGAAAATAGAGTTTTGGAAAACTGAACACTAGCACAAGTTGCTAACATAGTTGGAGTTTTAATCTACTGTTGCAGGATTGGAATCATTCTTGCTTAATTGAAATCTAGATTGATGAGTGTATAAGAATCCTGGATTATCTATTTTATTCTTGCAGAAAGGAATTCTGTGCTAATTGCAGAAAAAAAATCTACTTTATTTGCAGGAAGTAAATTCACACTTCTAATTACCTTTCGTTGAAAGCAAAGTTTCATCTAGTGTAGAAAGACAATTCTCTAATAGTATACAACACTTGACTTCTAATTCTCATGAGACAGACTGATGCGCATTTGACAGGAAAGGACTGAACTGTAACAATAATTATTTCTAAGAATGCTAAACAGGTTATTCACACAAATCAAAGTATCTATTCTAAAACTCGAAACAGAGGGGACTCTATGAGGAAGATGGGCCCTTTCCTTCTCACCGAATCCACTCAAAGAGATTACAGTAGGTTGGAGAAACGGAAGTCGCCTTCTTTATTAAAATCGCCAAAAATGTTCAATTACAAGTTGCTTAACTTTTCTTCACAATTCCACAACTAATATATGTTGTTAATGATTACAAAAGCTCTGCTATTTAAAGACAGAGTCATTTAGTTCAAAATGGACTCAGAACAACCTTGATTCTCAAGTTGTTTGTAAGATACAAGATATCTGTCATATTCATCAAATCTGGAGAAAGAATCAACATGAGCCAAAACATGTAACAACAGAGGATCATTCTTCAGGATCGATGGCCATCTATTTCAGTGAGTGTAACAACTTTTAGGATTAGTGTGCATCTGTTGCAGTCAGTGTAACAACTTCCAGGATTAGTGGGCATCTGTTGCAGCGAGTGTGACAACTTCCAGGAAAGGTGCACAGTTGTTGTAGTTCGTGTAACAACATGCAAGACTAGCGCACAACTGGAACAATTGGTGTAACAACAACGATCTTTCTTTAATTCTTGGCTGTTCTACATATTTTGATCATTAGTTGCACATTTATGGGTAAAATATGAGAAATAATACCAATCAAACGTGTTAAGTAAATAAGAATATCAAAGCAAGATTAATGACTCATACCTTGGGAAAAAGGGTCTTGGCAGTATAAAAATAGGCATTTAGCATAGAAATGATAAGGTTGAAAGGGTAAAAGATATAGTGAAAAAGGGACATTTCTGGGTCCTAACATGCCCCCCAATTGAAGACATTGCATGTCCTCATGCAAAACACTTTCAAACATTTCACTGAATCTGAGTTAGGGAGATGAATCCTCCCATGTAAACTACTAAGATAATTCGCTAAGTACCGGTATGGAAAACTGTGTGTACCCCCCAATATCTATTTGCTCAAATTTTTTTCCTTCTTGCCTTGTCTTCAAGAACAAAATGATTTTAAGTGTGTAATAGAGGTTCTTATGTTTGAGCTGATGGTGAAACAACAACTACTCTATTACGTAGACATATCCTCTTCCTTACTATTTCTTGTGGAGCAGTAAGGTCAAATTCTGTCTTAACTGAGAGGTTGATTGGTTCTTCAGGCTGACTAGTGACTGGTACTTTTACTACTTTGTAGCCTGCCTGAAAATAGATATTACCACATTTAGAGCATATGAGCTCTCTGTTTTGGTCCATAACATATTTTTTGAGTGATAATATGTCTAAGGCTATCCCCTTTGGATTGTTTTGTCGAGCAACCTGTAATTCATCCTTAAGGAAGCCATTTCTTCTTTGAGGCTGTCATTTTCCTTTAATAGTTCAGTAATCCTGGAATTTGATGTGTCTTGGATCTTCTTCTCTATTTGAGCAAAAAGTTGAGTAAGTGGCACATCCTTGCAACTTTGTGTAACTGGTTCTTGTGTGGCAGATACACCCAAGACTTGTTCCGGTGCAACAATTGATTCTGGCCTAAGTAATTCTTGTGGTATAGTCTTTGCCTGGATAGTTGGTTCTTGTGTAACAACTAAGTTAGGGATGGTGGTATCTTGTTGAACAGTCTCTTCCTGGGAAACTGGTTATTTTGTAACAACCATGTCATCTGAGGGGACTGGTTCTTGTGTGGCAGTCTCTCTAGTAATGGAGGGTAATGGATGAAGAATAGGTATTCCCTATTCAATATCCTTCCATCCCACTGCTGTTGTAGTAGACCTCACTGACTGAGTTCTCCTCCTAGGTAAAGTAGAGACAAAAACATGGTCTCTCTTTTTCATGGGCTTCGGAGAGGAAGGGTGTTCTTCAACAATATCACAAGGAGAAGCAGGGCATTCTTCAACAACTATATAGGGAGGAAATTCTGGAATGCTAGGGTCTGGTATAATCTGTACTTCATCAATCATCAAGCGGAGCCGATGATTTTGCTGCAACTCGTGTACGTTCCTCCTGTAATGATAAAATGGTAGCCTGAAATTCCTTGCACAAGGTGAAGCCTGGAATACGTACCTTCATAAATTCTGGTAGGGTCTGAGTATGAGAAGACTCAAGACACTCTGTGGCAACATCTGGTACAACCCTGTTGATGCCCCTCTTAGATTTTCTTGTAGGCTAAGGTTTTATTTTACGAGAAGATTTAGTAGCAGTGACAATAGGAGTCTGAACTGCTATTGCAACACTAGGAGGGTTTCTTCTGTCGATTCTCCTCTGAGATTCTCATCTAGATTGATGTTTGGCATTCTGAATTGATTCATTGGAAGATACAGTAGATACTGGTACTGCTGTTACAACAATAGGTGGGTTCGGAGTTGTTGCCGGTGCCACAGAAGGAGGAGTCGAGGTACTGACAGTTACAGTGGATGCTGGAGCTACTGTTATAGTGGATCTCTCGGACCTAGTTCTTGTCCTAGGTAGTGTAGAGACAAAAGGAAGGAATTTCCTTTTCTTAGCTTTAGGGGTCAGAGGGAGTTCCTGAAAAACTGTTGTTGTAGCAGAGGGTTGAGGCTGATGACTTGGTCCAGGGTTTGTGTTGTCAACTGCTGGATCAACCACAACTGAGGGAAGAGGGTTTAACTATTTTGGTTCAGTACCGTCGAGGTGTTTCTAAGCGATGTGAGAGGTGCTTCTGATTTTGCATTGGGTATTCGGAGTTGACTTGCAGGCATTTACAGCCGGGGTTTTAACTGTTGGTGCAATCGAGGGTACAAAATTTGACTGTTTTGGGTTGGCTATAACAACAGGGACAAGAATTTTCTATTCGAGGTTGGCTATTATAGCAGGCACAGGATTTGGCATAGGTACCTCAAGTAATGGGTCATTAGGAATTCCCATTCCGTTATGAATCAACAATCCTATTAGTTTATGATTGGAAAGAGAATTCATGGGGTGCTGGGGTTTCTTAACAAATTGAGCCATATTATGCAAGGAATGAAGAAGGTAGTAGGGGATGTTGATTAGCTTCTTATGTCTTAAATGTGACAGTAGAACAAAATCATAAAAATAAAAAACTTGATATCTCCCTTCGCATGTAATGTACCTTTTTACGAATTCTGATACCTTCCCCCATGGCCCTGGTAAGGAACTGGCATCCGCACCTCAGCCTTTGCTCTGTACTCATTCATTACCCATGTGAAAACCCTTCTGTGCATAGAGAAGATGTGCTTTCCTGTTAAACCATTTGGCTCCTGTGGTCGACAACCCTCTCATAGCTGATATGCTCTCTTTTGTCACTGGAATCCGCACTTAGTGTACCACTGAATAGCCATCTATGAGATTATGACTGAACTCCAAGACTTCTGCTTCATTAAACCCCTACAACTTCTTAAAATAAGAAATCCAGCCAGCCTACACATATATTTGATAAACATCCAGGTGCAGCAGCAATGCATTGAGATTTTCTGGTTCATATCTTACGGGCGTTCCTCCCATGACGTTGCGTTTGTATTAGACAATAAATTAGGAGGAGAAATCAGAACCTAAACTAGAGACAGAGCAATTCGATCGTGGATTCACATGAAGAACACAATGTCGCAGCAAAAAAAAGCGGGGTTAGAAGGTGGCAGAGGTGAAATATAAAAAGGAATTTTTCTGTTAGGTCGACGTGGACTTTGGTTCCCCCCCACAACTAATATGATTGGCTCGCGGTTTAACATATTAGGACAACCAATTAGATAGTCATCAAATCTTTCTTTCATATCCATATCACTTAGACATATAATATTAGCAACATACCTCATAACTTACCGCCCGAACTTAGCTGTCGGAGTAACTGCACTATCCAACCTCCATTTGATCCACGTGGAATGGATGTAATAATGAGATATGGTCTCGAACATGAGAAATGATGACATGACAAGTGGAGCATAAGTGGAGTCCTTTTTGTGGTTGAATAATTAGAAAGATGCGGATGTGGAGTTAAGCAATGATGAAGCGGCCCTTGTGGGACAGAGAGAGCATAAAGTAATTTTTGAAAAAAATGGCATAAATCTTTGACAAAACAACAATGTTGCCATATGTAGAAATGGTAGAAATGCTAAGAAAATATCCAAAAGGAATAATAATAGTAGGTGTATCAACAAATATTTTGGCCAGAATTGTGGAATTAGGTGTAGCAGTATGTAAATTGGCCAATTTGTCGTAAAAGAGTGTAACAAGCAATGCAAAAGAGTCAGGAAAAGGTGTAACAACATGGAAATCGATCATGTGGTCAGCATATGGTCATGTGGTTGGAAAATGGTGTAATGACACATGATGTAATCAACATGGAATGTGGTCGGTAAACAATGTAACAACACATGGTGTAACAACATATGGTGTAGTAGCATGTAACCTCTCCGAACATAGAATCACTTAGTTTTTAGGAAGTTTTTCAACTTCTAGAAAATAATCCTTTGGCTTCTTCCGCTGTAATCTACCTTGTTGTTCTTTAGTTTATCTGCACACAAGCAACTACTTGATACCTTTCTAGGATGAATTTATTAGAAAAAGAGAAATAGAAAAATGAAATGCGTGAAGCAAAATCAGAAAATTTCAATTTTGCATAACTTATTTATATACAAGATTTTATTGAAAGCAAAAAGTCCTAAAGTTCAGGAGGGGAAGGAGCAGGCTCCGTTCCCTTTAAAAATTGGTAATCTGTATCAACGGTACATATCGATTTAAATTCTTCTTTGGAAAGTGGACGTTGATACAGGCGCAAGCGATGATCATTTGCATATAATTGTGTATTGGATCCATCAATAGTAATTAACCTGACTATCCCATTGAGAAAAATAGTGTCTACCTCGTAAGGTCCCAACCATATTGTATGCAATTTACCTTGGAATTATTTGAAGTGCAAATCGTATAACAAATCCCAATCTCCTTTTTGGAACAATTTCTTCTTGATGACTCAGTCATGCCATTTTGTTCACTGCTGTTGAATCACTGTAGTTTGATTAATAGCGTCCAAATGCTTCTCATCTATCTCATTGAGCTGCTGCAGTCTGGCCTTTTGTGCCATAGTCAAGTCGAGATTGACTGTCGATGCAGTTCTGAGCGTTTTGATTTTGAATTCAATGGAAAAAATAGGGCTCTTTCCATATACTAGCTCATAAGGAGAAAAACCAGTTGTGTTCCTCCAAGTAGTTCGATAATCCCATAGAGCTTCATGCAATCTGTCATACCAATCCCTACGATGTTCCCTCAATGTCTCAGTAAGAATAGCTTCTATGACTTTGTTGGTACTTTCTACTTGACCATTACCTTGTGGATGGTGTGGAGAAGCTATTCTATGTAAAACATGATATTGACTGAGTAGGGCTTCAAACTTATGTGATGTGAAAGGGGGTCCCCCATCAGTTACTAATTCTCTGGGAACTCCAAACCTAACAAATATATCTTCAAACAAGAATGCTAAGATAACTTCCTCTGAGGCCTTGATGAGTGCTTTTGCCTCTACCCACTTGGTCATGTAATCTATACAGACCAATATATAGACTTTATGATTTGAAGGTGGGTTAATGGGCCCTATAAAATCCATGGCTCATCTCTCAAAAGGCTCTAACACTACTTGAGACTGAAGAGGCATCTCATCCCTATGATGTGGCTGACCCATGCGTTGGCAACTATCACAGGCTTGGACATATTTCTTCGCATCTTGAAATATTGTGGGCCAGAAATAGCCCATCCTCAAAATTTTATTCCTAGTCCTTTTATCAGCAAAATGACCTCCACAAGGGCCATCATGGAAAGATTTAAGCAGATCATAAACTTCATCATCCCTTACACATCTCTTGATTTCATGATCCAGGCCTATGTAGAAAAGGTATCCCCCTATCCAACTATACCGAGTACTCTTCTGAATGATCTTCCTTCTTTCTCTTGGAGATAGATGTGGAGGTACCTTCCCTGCAACCAAATAATTAGAAATGTCTACATACCAAGGTGAGTGAGAAGATACTGCAAACAAATGTTCATCTGGAAAGGAATCATCTACTGGTGAATTATCATCATTTACATGCAGTCTTGAGAGAAAATTAACAACCACATTTTCCTTCCCTGGTCTATCTACTATAGTAATGTCAAATTCTTGAAGTAATAACAACCATCTTGTTACTCTGACATTAGTAATAGGTTTATTCATCAGATATTTAATTTCTTTATGATCAATATGAATAAAAATAGGATAACCAGTGATATAATGCCTGAATTTATTGATCACATAAACTACTGCCAAGAATTCTCTTTCAGTAACTATATAATTTAACTTTGTAGGAGCCATGTTTTTGATGATGTAGTAGATAACATAGGGGTCCTTATCCTCCTGTTTCCCAAGTACTACACCAATTGCAATGTCTGAGGCATCTGAAGAAATGTGAAAAGGAAGAGCCCAATTGGGCCCTCTCAAAATGGGATTTGTTGACAATTTCTGTTTCAGATCTGCAAAAGACAGTTCACAATTGCTAGTCCAATGAAAGCCAACATCTTTTGTTAATATGAAAAATAAGGGAGATGGAAGTTTGGGATTTTTTTTAATGAATCTCTTGTAATATCCAACATGCACTAAAAAACTTCTTACCTCTTTCCGAGTTGATGGGGATGGAATGTCCAAAATTGCCTGGATTTTGGTTGGGTCTACCTGAATTCATACATAAGATATGAAGTGTCTGAGCACCACACCTTCGCTCATCATAATATGACATTTTTCTGTACTTAGAGAAAGATGAGACTATATACATATTTTGAGCACTTTTTCCAGATTAGTCAAAGCTTCATCAAAATCAATACCATAAGGTGTAAAATCATCCATGAATATTTCCATACAGTCATTCACCATATCAGCGAAAATACTAATCACAACTCTTTGGAAGGTGGCTGGTGCATTACACAAGCCAAATGGGAGAACCTTGTAGGAAAATGTACCCCAAGGTCTAGTAAAGGTGGTCTTATCTTGGTCCCAGGGAGAAATGTTTATCTGGTTATAGCCACTAAATCCATCTAGGAAAGAGAAAAACTTTTCCCCAGCTAGGTTGTCTAGAACCTGATCAATAAATGGCAGAGGGAAATGATCCTTCTGCGTGACCTTATTCATGTCTCTATAGTCCACGCAAACTCTCCATTTACCATTATTTTTAGGTACAATAACCAATGGTGAAACCCACTCACTGTCTGATATAGGGTATATGAATCCAACATTGAGAAGTTTTTGGAGTTCCTCCTTAACAATTTCCTTAAGATTAGGGTTCATCCTCCTTTGGGATTGGAAAATGGGTTGGTATTATTCCTTGATGTATATATGGTGGGTTCATAGTTCAGAGTAAATTCCTTTCATATCCATGTAATACCAGACAAATTCTTCCTTATGTTCAATCAATAACTTCATCAATCTGCTAGTTTCCACAGAAGATAAATCGGGATTGATGTTCAGGGTTTTTCCAGGTTCAATTTCTACAATGATGCTTTTAGAATTGAATTTAGGAAATAATTCAGCTATTGTTATTTCAACATTTGTTGTTACAACGTTTGCTGTTACAACTGAATTAACTTGATTTACAACATATTCATGGATAATTTCTGATCTTCTTTCTTCCTAGGCAATAGGGTCGAATATTCCATTCAATATATGGTGCATGTTCTGTGTAACAATGGAGGGGTCACAGATAAAGAAGTTGATTAACTCATCCTCTGTCTCATCTTTGAAACTCAGGGATTTTCCTATGGTTAACACAGGCAGAGCACTTTCATCTTCAATGTCCATCCATAAAGAATTTTCGAGTTCCATATTGGGTGTAGCATGAGGATACAGGGTAAGTTTTTTTGTGTCATAACCATCAGAGATGGTCATGGAACTATATCTACAACCAATGAAAGAATTAGTTGTAGCTAACCATGGTATTCCTAGAATTAGAGGGTGCCCCCCGAGACAGGTTTTGGGTTGCAAAACGACAAAATCAGCAGGATACTCCCATGAATCAACTGAGATAACTAGATCATCGATTACTCCTTCTGGTTTGATGGTAGAGCAATCAGCTAATTCTAAAACAGTAGGAGTAGATCGGACTTGCGTCCCGAGTTGAAAAAATTGCGTAGTTTCTATTGGCATAATGTTAATTTCCGTCCCTAAGTCAACTAACACATGGGAATAACTGTTTGTCCAATTTTGACAACGACTGCAGGTTTTTCTGGGTCACCATATTTAATAGGTGGGGTTTTGCCTAACATTAGTTCAGACAAATCTCCCACTATATGAACTATGAGGGGGTCCCTAGGTTTTCTTCCAGGTCTTTTGATACAAAGATCTCTCACAGTCTTGGCGTAAATAGGGACATCTCTAATCGCTTGCAATAGTGGAATGTTAACATGCAGATTTTGCAATTCTCCTAAGAGATTGAAGGATGGTAATTTCCAGTCTTTCGGGGAATGGGGGGTCTGCTAATTCTCTAATAGGTTCGTTGATTTCTTCTGTAACAACATATGGTTTTTCCTCCGATTCGTTGTCTGATTCTGAAGATGGAGCATCTTCAATTATTGGCTCGACTATTCTCCCTGATCTTAACTTTATTCGTCACAAGGCATAGGGGTAATAGATAGGGCTGACACATTGTGTATATCAATGTTTTGAATGACCTTATTATTTGGGTTTGGTTTAGGTTGCATAGGCATCTGAGGTCATAATGGATGATTGTTCTGTGGGGTATTGAGAGGTAACTACAACTGTTGCTGCTGATACTGGGGTTGGAACTGTTGTTAATAGAGGTTCGTTTGATGGTTTTGATAGCTAAGCTATTGTTGAGGGCCTCTCCAATATGGGATCCATTTCCCATGTTAATTATGTTGTTGGGGCATAGGTAACCATGTTTTGGGATCCGGATAAAAAGGGGGAATTAGATTTGGAGGGGGAGCATTCATCTGGCCATATGGAAGCTGATTGTTCCAATAATTAAGTGCTGCAGGAGAGAATTGAGAGTTCATACCTTGACCTCGTGGTTTCCATTGTCTTCACTGTGTTATTAGATAGGAAGCCTCTGATTCTTCATTATTTTCCTTCATTGATGCTTTTACACCTTGTAAGGAAGGACATTTTTCAGTGGCATGATCTAATTCACAAATAAGACATACCTGGACACTGTTCAATGGGCACTCCCTTTTTGGATGTTTGTCTCTGCATTTCAGATAAAATATGGACAATGCCCTATCATCTTATGCTTGTTTCTGTTTGATATGCAGAGTATCAATTTGTGAAGCAAAAGCGTTAATCATTTCTGTTTTGAAACCTTCTAACAGATTTCCTATCTCTGCTCTTGTTTCCCCTCCATTAGCTGATTTATGTACCCTTGAAAAAGTGGTATCCCTGGTAGCTTATTTATTCTTTGTAGATCCTCGAGAGCATCTCTTCCAAATATCTACAATGTCTTCATAGGATTCCTTCGATATATCTCCCTTGCCAAGCATATTTAGCATATCTAAACAATCATATCTAACTCCTTTTAGCAAAATAGTTTTCAGAATGTCCTTACTCACGTCCGGATGTCCTGACCTTTGTATATTATATTGGAGTCACTCCGCAAAATATTCAAGGGTCTCGTCCTCCTTTGAACAAATCTTGAATAGTTCGTCTCTTTGTTCCCTCGTTCGACAGTATTCTTGGTACTTGTTCAGGAAAAGCTGCCTCATTTGTACCCATGTTGAAATATTCTCTCCTCCAAGGCTCATGAACCATCTTAACACATTACCCTTCAATGTAGCTGGAAACAATTTAAGCTTCTGCACAGTGGTAGTGTAGTCATAGATTCTACACAAAATATCAAATTCAAACATAAACTCATCTGGATCCTCTATAGATAATCCATGAAAATTTGACAGAGCTGAGAGAGGTATATTTTTCATAGGAGCCATCCCTCGTGTGGGAATATCAGAAATAGGAAAGACTAGGGTAGAGATTGTATTTTCATCGTTTGCCTGATCTTCGTTGTTTGGTGGAATCTCATGGTGGAAATCTTCTTCATTGGCCCCTTGATTTTCCATATGTGCTCTTTCTCTCCACTCAATATGGACATCGTCCCACTCTTCTTTAGTGACTATTTGTCTATTGATATGACAAGCTGCTTCTTCTGGATTTTCCCTATTCCGAACTACACTTCCTTGATCTTCAATATTCTCCAGTGTTTCTTGCTGATTTGTTGGTGACAAATCTTCAGCTTCAACACCTGATGAAAACAATGTCTCAAAATGGGGTAATTCTGATGACTGAGGAATATGCCTTCTTGGAGGATTTGAAGGGCGAAAGATAGATCCTGAAGAAGAATATGCTATGGCTATAATCTCATCAATAAATGTTGGCCTTCCCAGTGCAGGTTTCCTTCCTCCATGTCCTCTGGTACCTGTAGGGTTAGTATTTTTGGGGATATGTCCTCTTGTTCCCCGATTCATGCAGACTATTCATTCCTAAGAAAAGAAAACTTAATGTGCTTACAAGAATCTAAAATTATCTTCCCTGGCAACGACGCCAAAATGTTGGGAACTTTAATTGTCTAAATAAATAGATAATTAAGGTGTTCAATATAAATTGTCAAACCCAGGGAAGTTTTTTTATGGCAAGATAATTGTGCACGGTCTATGCTAGATTGATGAAAACAAACATTAATCAAGTTGAAGTATTAAAAGAAAACATAGTTTTGGAAAAATGAACACTAGCACAAGTTGCTGACATAGCTGGAGTTTTAATCTACTATTGCAGGATTAGAATCACGCTTGCTTATGTGAAATCTAGATTGATGAGTGTATAAGAATCATGGATTATCTATTTTATTTTAATTTTCTATTTTATTCTTGCAGAAAGGAATTCTGTGCTAATTGCAAAAAACAAATCTACTTTATTTGCAGAAGGTAAATTCACACTTCTAATTACTTTTTGTTGAAATAAAAGTTTCATCTAGTGAAAAAAGACAATTCTCTAGTAGTATACAACACTTGACTTCTAATTCTCATGAGAAACACTGATGCACATTTGACATGAAAGGTCTGAACTGTAACAACACTTATTTCTAGGAATGCTAAACATGTTATTCACACAAATCAATGTATCTATTCTAAAACTTGAAACAGAGGGGAGTCTATGAGGAAGGTGGGTCTTTTCCTTCTCACTGAATCCACTCAAAGAGATTACAGTAGGTTGGAGAAACTCAAGTCACCTTCTTTATTGAAATTGCCAAAAATGTTCAATTACATGTTGCTTCACATTTCTTCACAATTCCACAGCTAATCTTCGTTGTTAATGATTACAAAAGATCTGCTATTTAAAGACAGAGTCATTTAGTTCAAAATGGACTCAAAATAGCCTTGCGAATACCAGATTCTCAAGCTGTTTGTAAAATACAAGAGATCTATCATATTCATCAAACCTGGAGAAAGAATCAGTGTGAGCCAAAACGTGTAACAACAGAGGATCATTCTTTAGGATTCAAATTTCAGGATTGGTGGCCATCTGTTGCAGTGAGTGTAACAACTTTTAGGATTGGTGTTGTAGTCAATGTAACAACTTCCAGGATTAGTGGGCATCTGTTGCAGCGAGTGTGACAGCTTCCAGGAAAGGTGCGCAGTTGCTATAGTTCATGTAACAACATGCAAGACTAGCGCACAACTGGAACAATTGGAGTAACAACAACGATCTTTCTTTAAGTCTTGGCTATTCTACATATTTTGATCATTAGTTGCACATTTATGGGTAAAATATGAGAAATACTACCAATCAAATGTGTTAAGTAAATAAGAATATCAAAGAAAGATTAATGACTCATACCTTGGGAAAAAGGGTCTTGGCAGTATAAAAATAGGCATTTAACATAGAAATGATAAGGTTGAAAGGGTAAAAGATATAGTGTAAAAGGGACATTTCTGGGTCCTAACAATGGGCCTTTCGATGTTTGTTTTATGAGTCCAAAGAAAGTAAACTCAGTGGTTTTTCATATTTAGAGAGTCTGAAAAACACTTAAAGGAAACTCAAAAATGTCCTTTTTTGTAAAATAGTTTGGTGAGACCGAAAAAGAGATAATCTACCGCTCAACAAACGTTTTCTTCAAATACTTTAACAAGCATGAAAAGAACAAGATCATTTGACAATATTTTCATGTTTAGAGAGTCTGAAAATAGCTTAAAGGGAACTCCAGGGGGTTCCTTTTTCGTATAACCTTTACGAATCTGAAAAAGTGATAAAAGTTTACTCGGTTACATTCTCAGGTATTTATGAGCAAGAGAAAGAACAAAGACTGAGCTCGAGATTGTTTTCATTTTTACGCAAGGTTAAAACAAAACAAAACTATTCTTGGGATAGATTTTATTTTTACACAAGCTTAAAACTAAACAAAACTGTGCTTGGACCTGGTTTCATTTTTACACAAGCTTGAACTAGAGGAAACTATGATTGAGGTAGGTGGTTTAATTTTTACACAAGATTGAACCAGAGAAAACTATGCTTGTGACTTCCCAACGAAGAATCCAGGGATGGTTGGTACTTAGTCCCCAACTTAAATTCAACATGAATTCCAGAGGATGTAAGCATTGCCCCCTAAGATTCATTTCATCCAATAGCACAGGTGGAGGAAAGGAAGTTTCAAATACTATATGTAACAAAGTATTTGGCTCAATCGAAGAGGGGGGAAATCTGTTTCATTTTTTAACGAGCTTGACACAAGAACAAGATTCATGCTCGCAAATCCAGGTTCAATCCCTAGACCTCTTTTTCATTTTTTAATGATCTTGATAAAGGAACAAGAACTATGCTCGTAATATATGTTTCATTTTTTAACGAGGTTGCTACAGAGACACAAAAACTATCCTCACAGCTGGTTTTATTTTTTAATGAGCTTGGAATCAGAAAACCATGCTCAAAGCTGGTTTCATTTTTTAATGAGCTTGAAATCAGAAGCCATTCTCAAAACTCTCTTCTTGATCATGTATTCCAAGAGGAAAATGCTCTGGAAGGAAACCATGTCATAGGACAAAACTCGGTCATGACTTCCAAGAGATCTTCACTCGATGGAAGAAACACACTCTAGAAGTAAAACATGTTAACAACCTCGATAAGGGTAGGGAGATCAGGCTCTACAAACCCTATCGAAGAGATCACCATGTCAACTACCAGATCTAAGTCATAAGAGACTGAGCTCACAATGAGAGGCTCATCTTCATTGGAATATGAAGTCATGGGAGATAAAACCACATAATTGACCTGTGGTGGGGGCGGTACTATTTGCATATAAGAACCGTTTAGGGAGGTCATTGGGTTGGTAATCAAGTCAGGACCAATGAATGAAATTTGATCAATAGCTACAATTCTCTAATCGTGAGGGAAATATATCACATGAAAAAGAGTGGACACAATAGATTTCATGGCATAAACATAATCTCTCCCAAGGAGTAAATCGAAATCCAAGGGGTCCTGGACTACCATAACATCAATAAAGATAGTTTTCCCTCCCAAAATTATGGGAAATTAAGGAAGGGTCCCTAAAGGTTGACTAGTTCTTCTGTTAAAAGATAACTGATTCTGCATAACTGGCACAAGCTGAGGACAACCCAAAGCTTGCCAAGCAATAGAGGAAAAAATACTAACAGACGGACCTTCATCTATTAGCATCTGAGGAATGTCCCAACCACAAACTTGTATGGTAATATTGAAAGGAATGTGAGAGGGAAGACAAGGTCAAGTTAGCGCACCCCAATAAAAAAGGATGAAATCATTACTTGGAGGGGGTTCCATGGGAGAAGTAGGAATTCCCCCTAGCGCGGTAGATTCTATATCAACGAGAAAAAAATGGATAGTATTGGGTTTATTCTTTAGTAGGAGAGTAGGATCGACCGATGACAAGATCAGATCGACCACTTGAGTTTCATTCTCCAAGGGGAAAATGTGGTCAACGACTGGAAACAGATCGACCGCTTAGGTTTCACTCTCTAACGGGAGAGTGGGATTGACTGAGGATGGGACCGGATTGACCACTTTGTCACCTAGTGCAACTAAGGACATGACTAGATTGACTACACGATCAACTAGACTGACCGACGAAGGGACCATTCCATCAACTACAAGTGGGTTGAGAGTAAGCTTTCGGTAAGCAGCCAGAAGTTGAGGTTGGGAAACAACCATGTCTTATAGTAATTTCGAGGCTTCATCCATACAAGGGAAAATGTGAGTTTTATGACTCCCTTCGCATAACATACATGGGAAATTGACTCTACTTTTCTTCTTCCCAACAATATCTTGACTAGTTGACGGGAGGTCATCAACATGTTGTTCAGAGGTTGACGACATGGGTTGGTGAGGGTGTGTAAACCATGATTATATAACCTTGTATAAACCAGGGAAATCCTTAAGAAGATGGCTACCCTTACAAATACTACAAGGGTACTTGGGCTTACGGGTTGTTTGGGTGATCTTGGCATCATCAACAGTCCTAACACAATTAACAATAACTGGTTGTTTTCCAACATGTATGGCAGTGGTTGGAACTTTTGACCCTTGTTTATTTTTCTTCTTCTTATTATCCACCGAGTTACTAGCTTCAGAGATTTCACTCAGCGAAGAAGATGAAAAGAAAGAATACCTTACAAGTGAAGAAGGCGAAGAATATCTTATCGGTGAAGAAGGGGAAGGATCACATTGAGGTTGATGTTCTTGGGGGGAAGTTCTTACAACTGAAGAACTTTCTTCATTCGGGATTACCAGAGTGGAAAACAACTATACCGACAATCCAATTATGAGATTTGGAATGCTCAAAGTAGCGATGTAAGGAGGACCAACATTTTCGTAAGAAGGAAAAACAAAAGGTTCCCCTGGCAAAGGGGTTCCTTCATTGGTCGTTTTGGGAACTAACATCATTAAACACAGATATAACCTAGAGTCTTTTAGGGAAAAAAACAACACACATTAAAAATCTAGTAAGCAAGCAAACAAACAAAACCTTCTCACAATGAACGCACTAGTTGGTGATGAAATCCAACGTCGTGAGAACAATGTAAGAAGGGGTTGAGATAGAGTGGGTCGAACAATTACGATAATGACCTTCTTAACGGACTTACACCCTGGTGCAAGCTCCCACACATAATAGTGGGTATACCCTCCAAGGAGCCCGAGTAAGTTTGGCCAACGTCGATTCCAGGTACTATGGAGACTTGCCCCTCCACAATCACCTCGTGTAAAGATTCTAAATAGATAGGCCACTAAGGTTACCAATTATGAAAATGATGCTTGGGGAGGCAGTAGAAAGTCCGATCCACATGCAAGGGCAGGGTATCTAAGCCCGAAATCAATTCGAGAAGGTCCCCACAATATTTTCTTCTCAAGTGACCCCCAATAATACGCACAATCTCTACACCAAGACCAACAAAGCATGGTGAGTAACTCCATCGGCCCTAATGAGACCTCGTGATTGACCCTTGTGTGAGAAGGGCTTCCCAGGATAAAATGCAATAAGTGGATTTCATTTCTCCCTAACTCAATATTCTATGTTTGTTTACAGCTTTGGAAATTTATCTTTCACACCTATTCTAAAGCCACAACTAATCTAATGTAGGTTTTCTACCAGAAAATATAAAAATTGTCTAATCAATTTTTATAAGCACTTTATTTTAAGGTTGTTGTTACTCAAGAGGAAAATGGCATGGATTAAATGATGTTTTGACCGACTCTAAACAATGCAAAGAAATGAGAATGCAAATATTTCACTTCGATGAAAGTTATATTATGAGAAGGATAAAACGTTTATCATTCCCAGATGCAAAATGTCCCAAGATTTTATTAAACTCATCAATATCAAGAACTTTAAGAAATGAGCTAAAGAGATTGTACACCAATACATGATTCTTGCCCCCCCCCAAGTTTTTTAAGAATTCAAGACAAAAAATGCCAAAAATCATGCAATGCCGTGCGCTTTCCTAGGGGGGTCCCAGGGGGGGGGGCAGGTATTCCCCCTACTGGTTACGCACAACGTTCGGCACCGGGCGATAGCTCGGGGCCGAGGGGTTCGGGGCAACGCCCCAAAAGTTTTTTTTGGGCGGTTTTTTTGCTATTTTTAGTTGATTTGTAAATTAATCCCGGATTGAGGGATTAGGGTTTTGGTATCTACGGAATACCTAAAAACATTGTATATATTGTATGGCGAATGGTGAAATTTGATATAATGAAAATAAGAAAGGTTTTCCTGGTTGAGGGTTTCCGGTAAAAATCTCTGTGTATTCTGTGTAT
>ML789322.1:239753-264995 GCA_009831015.1 Picea engelmannii
CCCCGGAAGTTAAAACCTGCTAAAAATAGTAAATTGCCAAAATGGCCAGAAAACTGTTTTGAGCCATTTGGAAAAGGTGGGTGGCCACCGATATCCACCTGGATCAATACCTGAGCCAGTCCCCATACATCTGTATGCACAATATCTAACCTTTCACTCTTCTTTTCTTTTCCAACTTTGAGAAATCTAACTCTCTTCTATTTTCCATATACACAATGCTCACAGAAATCCAAATCATTTTGTTTAATATTTGGCAAAAAATTTCTTTTGTGAAGTATCTTCATCCGCTTCTCACTCATGTGTCCAAGCCTATGATTCCACAATGTTTTATCCACTCATGTGGAAGCTAAAGATATAGAAGAGTCAACATTACCAGTACATAAATACAATGTACCTACCTTCTCTCCTTTTTCTATCACCAATGATCCTTTGGTGACCTTCCACACCTTATCTGTAAATATGGATATAGAACCTTCACTTGCCAACTGCCCTGTTGAAATCATATTTTTCTTTAGATCTAGAACATGTCTTACCTCTTTCAAAAACCATTGGTTTCCATTCCTTTGCTTTATTTTTACCTTTTCCATTCCAAAAATTTTGCATGGTGCATCATGACCCAAATGAACCTGTCGAAAATCACCTTGAACATAATATAAAAAATGTTTCCTATGGGGTGTGGCATGAAATGAAGCCCTTGAATCTACTATCCAAGACTTAGAAATATTATCTACATAAAGAATCAAAGCATCTTGTAACACATCACCTGTTACATTTTCTTCCTGATTTTTCTCCTGTTGTCCATCTCTTTGTTTCTTTGGAGCTCTACAGTCTTTCTTCATATGTCCTTTCTTCCCACAATTCCAACAATCTATCTTTCCTAGTCTGGATTTGGATCTTGCCTTCCTAGAATTCCCGCGGTTCCCTGAGCCCTTTCCTCTATCCTTTTGTCTTCCCCTGTTCTTCATGTTTAACACATTAACCGATGTCTCACCTGTGCTTTTTTGTCACATTTCCTTGCTAAGGCTAACACCAACAACATCATCAAATTTTAAAGTGTTTGAACTAGAGACAGAGTTACTTACAGCCATGACAAAGCCATTCCAACTTTCTGACAATGAGCGTAATATTATAAGAGCCTTGACCTCATCATCAAAGTCCACTTTTACAAAACTTAGCTTATTAGTAACCGTATGAAATTCATTTAAATGATCTGCAACATACCCACCTTTTGACATCTTCATATTAAATAATATATTCATTAGAAATACCTTAACAATAAGATTTCTATGGGAGGGATTGTTTGGAGGATTCAGAGGAACCATAGTATTGATTATCGGAGGTCGACGTTTTGAGTCCATATCAGGACCCATCATCAGGACATCTAAGTTTGGGTAAAGAAGAATCCGAAGAGAAGAGATAAATAGTGAACTTACAAAAGGTGGAGAATTCTTTCGAGGGTTTTTCATACAATTTATCCAATGCATCAATCATCTCCTTCATTGTATTTTCTTTTGAAATATTGAAATCCACCGACGCTGCAAGGCTCAACCGTATTGTTCATAGTGCCTTTTTGTCAAGAACCTCCCATTCTTCATCCTTCATGGCCATCATCATTTTTTCTATTCCACCCAATGGTAGGAATATATCCTTTTGATATAAATAATCATCCATATGCATATTCCATAATTGGTAGTTTTGGCCATTAAATTTCTCAACCCTAAAATTTCCATCTTCCGCCATTGCTCCCACTCAAACTAGGAACCCTTCTTTCTTGCGAGTTACCTTTTTCTCTGATACCAGTTGTTAGAAAAATAGGACCGTGGAGAAATAAAATAAAAAAAATGAGGAAAAAAAACACAAAATATACACAATACAATAGAGACATAGATATACGTAATTCACCTAGTGTGGGCTACGTCCACTAGAGAAATTTCCAGGTCCTTCCTTTATTATTATCCAACAAATGAAAGGATACAACCTACAACACACCCACTGTAACATCCTCTTCTTTATCTCACAGTCTCCTCTCTCATAATACAATATTTGCAATGATACCTAGCCGCAATACATTTCCCTCATAAAATAGGGTTTCCTTCTAGGGAAAAAAAACCTAAAATAGCTTCTACTGTCAGATCCGTGACCTTATAATGAATGGTCCAAATTTACTATGAAATTACAATATATGTTTACAAGGAAATTTTACCTTTAGGGTCTTTTCCCCCAAACCCCCATCGGGGAGCGTTGTCCCCCAAACCCATGCCGAGGGTCCACTTTCCCTCGGACCCCGTAGGAGGGGCAAGCCCCTCCTGCACTCCTCCACGTGGAGGAGTGTACATTCTTCTAGGGTGTAAAGTCTTCATGGGGTATAAACATGGCTGAAAAATGAGACCTTTGAATCAGAAAGAAAGTTAGGCTCCACAACCAACAGATCCATAGTAGTACACAACTACTATCCAGTGGTACACAACCACTCGTAGTAGCACACTGCTACTAACTAATGAAACATAGTCACTACCACATTAGTATATATATATTCCAGATACATACAGTCTCTACAACAATAATATCATATAATATCAACCTGTATAAATAATATCATGATGTAAACTGAGTCATCTGGGACATTCTTCCACTCACATCTATGTGATCTGGAAGAGAATATGCCCTCATAAAGTTAAACATCATCCATGGCTATCTGGAATATTCTTCCCAAGCATAGAATAATAAATGTCCCTGATTTATGAACCTGGACCATTCTTTCGGCACGATTCACAGTGCAACCTGGAGAGAATGAGTCTTCCCTAGGGAATGAATGTCCCTGGTTGCTAAACCTGGACCATTCAACCTAATTGGGCCATTCTTCTAGAATGATTCATAGTGAAACCTGTAGAGAATGATTCTACCTTAGGGAATGACTGTCCGAACCATTTCCTATGGAAATGTCTATCCTACACAAAGCTCCTACATCGGACCATTCTTCGAAACTGTTCACAACTGTGAACTTTGAAATAATGGCTTCCCGGAGAGGCAGAACATTCTGCTTGACTACTTATCAGAGTGACTTCCAAGAAGAATTACTATCCTAGACCATTTCCCCACACTATATACAAGGGGAATCACTATTTATGGTACATCAACAATCTGTCGGACCATGACTGTCCGTTCTAGACCATTTTCCAAACTGAAAAATGACTGCCCATAAAAAATCTTGGACCACTTTTCGAACTGGAATGTGACTTCCCAACCTAGACAATTTTCCAAACTAGAAAATGACTGTCCATCAAGAATATTGGACCACTTTCCGAACTGGAAAGTGAATGCCCAACCTGGTCCATTTTCCAAACTAGAAAATGATTGTCCATCAAGAATCTTGGACCACTTTCCGTACTGGAAAGTGACTTCCCAACTTGGACCATTTTCCAAATAGAAAATGATTGTCCATATTTCAATAACATATCAGTGCTCCCTACCAAACTAGGGATTAATCACTTCCCTTTCAAATAAGAAAGTCATCTCCACGAGTCCAACTTGTCCCTTAAGTATGCAAAATTTTCATCTTGGACAGAGGCTTTACCAAAATATCTGCTATCTACTCATTGGTGGAGATATACTGGAGAACCAATTCTCCCCTCTGGACTTTATCATAGAGAAAATAATACTTGATCTCAATGTGCTTCGACCTGTCATGGAACACTAGGTTCTCTGAGAGCTTCACACAACTCTGGTTATCACAATATATCACGGTCGAATCCAACACTTGATCAAATAGTACAGAAACCAACTTACAGAGCCACACTGCTTCCGTACAATCATCACAAGCTAAAATATACTCTACTTCTACAGTGATGAGTGCAACAAAATTCTATTTCCTACTAGCCCATGATATCATGAAAAATATCAAATGGAAACATATCCAAGAAACACTTCTTATGTTATCCTCACTCCCTTCCCAATACAAATCGATAAATCCATGCAGTTATATAACTCAAATGTCCCACGAAGACATTTCAAGGCATGCTTTGCAATTATTCAATTCTCATGGCTAGGTTCCACCTAGAATTATTTTCACAACAAAGAAAATATATGGCTGAGTATTCTCCAAATACATCAACGTGCCATTCGATTGTCGATACAGGGATGGGTCTATTGGATCAAAGTCTCTCAACTTCTTCATATCTATCATCATGGGAGTTTTCCATGGATTTGCAATCCATTATCTCAGACTTCTGAAGGACTATTTCAATACACTTCCTCTGTCACAGGAATTTTTCACCAAGCTTCTATTGTACATGAGAGGCTCTGCACCAAGTTTCTTGAATCCATACAAGGTCTTCTTCCATATGCAATCATGGGTCTCTTTCTGGTCTACCTCAAAACCTTGAGGTTTCTCTACATATGCTTATTCTTCAATTACTCTATTGAGAAGAACAATTTTTACATCCATCAGATGTAAACTCCAACCCATGGATGCTGCAAGAGATATAATGGCTTAGGGAGAGGTATATCTGGTTACTGGAACAAGTTGTCATCATAGTCTTCTCCCTCCTTCTGGGAGAAAAATCTAGCCCTGAATATTTCCTTATATCTATCAAAGCTTCCATTTAAAAGTCTTCACAGGTTCTTCAATGCACCATATCATTAGGGATTAGTTCCCTCCTAATCCAAGCTTCATGCCTGAATGAGAAATATCTATTACTTCTTTGTTTTTAATCTGAGACTGCATGCTTATGGAATTCTACAATCAATTCCCTCTATCTGAGAGAGTCCATGCTTTTGTCTGTTGCACCTCTCATTTATTTGTGCAAAGTGTTACAAGCTTGTTCTGGTTTCTGCCCAACTGGAATTTGTTGCAAGCATTGTTTCATCCTTATAAAATTCTTCTATGACATATTTTGCAAATATTGTTCATCAAAGGTTTGTCAACATATTTCACAAGGGTACGTTCTCAGAACAAGAAAATAAACAAAACAAAAATCCAAGACAATATGTTTATGATAGTAAGTCGAAATATGAATAAGAACAAGGATAGAGGAAATTGCTACAAGCCTGGAAAGATATTTTCATGATCGCCTTCATGAGATAACCTACCCGAGATAACAAGAACAACAATGTTTCTGATACAACATTTTTCATATGTAGGATAGTTTGTTGGTAGCGTTACTAAGATGATCTACTCTGAGAACAAGAACAAGAACAAGAACAAGAAATATCTCCTAGAGGAGGTGTTAGTTAATTTTTGCAAATAAGTACACTAAGTAATATAAGCCACTAAGTACTTATCAATACTCACTTAAGTGACAATAATAAAGATTCAAACTTGATATGCAAACCTGGAGTCTTGTTATTGTTCCACTTGGATTTATTTTCTTCTGAGACAAGTATCCTTTTTGA
The DNA here is from genome assembly GCA_009831015.1 of Picea engelmannii. NCBI lineage: Eukaryota > Viridiplantae > Streptophyta > Pinopsida > Pinales > Pinaceae > Picea > Picea engelmannii. The sequence continues at coordinate 245,145 of ML789322.1, forward strand.
ACTGTTCCTTAAACTTAAAAACAATATGTTGGAGAGTGTGTTGATCTTCTGAATGCACTGAATCCAAGATCATTTCTTTGGACAATATCCTTTGTACATTCCCCGCAAACACACTCATGCTAATGATACAAATTAAAAGAACATGTATAGGTACATACCTTTGTTACCTAACTGTGACACTAAAACTTAGAATGACTTTGTTGGACCAGAGGTTTAGTTGCTAGAGGATTGGTAAAACTCATAATGTTCCTTTCAGTAGATCTCTCTTGGGAACAACATACGTTTTCTTCATGCTAGGTCTTCTGTCTTCATGACTGCCACGTTCTGAGGTTTCTTCTCTTTTCCTGCTTCAAACTATGGTTCCATGATCTTTCCTTTCACGATATAAAACACTTTATTCTTATCAAGGATGAGGTAAATCCTTGTCTTCCATGCTCTGAAGTTAGAGACCTCTTCTAAATTATTTTTTGACTTCATAGAGTAAGTCATGACTGCTTTGACTTGGTAAACCTTTGAATTTGACTTGGTCAAAATTTTGTTGGAGTTACTTCACACACACCTATGATTTATTTTTCCTTGTTTATTAATCGTAATTATTCATTATCCAGTATCCTATATTTTAGGGGAGAATATTCCACCTGGAGAATATTCTCTTTCAGTTGACACTTTAGTTTGACTAGTTGAGTTGAGTTTAGATGCTGCATTGGTTTTGTCACCATGCAACATTGGGATCATCATCATGCTAATTCGACTTTGACTTGGTATCATCACCAGACTAGCGCATTAGCCTTGATTCCTTGAGTTAACTCCTCACTACTCTTTGTTCAGTCAGTTAACTAAAGACTAGTTGACTAGTTAACTCAACTAAGTGGAAGTTCACTCCCGTAACTGCCCGAGAGACTAGACTAGGTGGAAGTTCACTCCCATAACTGCTGGTGTGTGTCCAGATCACTCTAGACCACCACTATGGTGCATTGGTTTTCCTCCAATGCACACTGATTGAGCTATACAGAGTATATCATGTGTAAATTATTCATTATTCATAATGGTTAATGAGAATTCTTTCATTCTTTCTCTCCTTCTTCTTCTTTCTCCAATTCTCTCTATAGATGTGTGTATTATTGTTTAGATATATATATTTTGTGTAGGTTCAACACATTTACATGGTATCAGAGCCGAAGGAATGCTAAGCAAAAGCTACACCAAATTTTTTTGCAGGTGCAAAAGATTGAAGACAACGTAAAGATGGATTTCCAAACATAATTCATTCTTACACCTTACAACTATTTTTCATGGAAGGAGAAAATAGCCATACATCTCCGAACCATAGGGTTGTGCATGTTAAACTTGAATACAGATACAAAACCGACATCAGCCATAGAAAAATCCAAGTACTTAAGTCGCATGGATGAGACACTTAGAACAATTTGCAGTCTTATTTCTCTCGATCTCCTTTTTCACATATGTTCCTGTAAGACTCCAATGAAGTCTGGAAAACCTTGGAAGGGATATTTGGAAAATATTATGAGATGAGGGGACACATGTTGGAGGTGGAGATGCTCACATTGGATCCAAAAATCTTCGACAATATCCAATATTTCTTTACAAAATTTAAGGATTTACTGTCGCAACTCAAATCTTGCGGGGTTGATAAATCAACGGAGGAGAAAAAAATGGTTCTCACCATTATCTCCAAGATTGGTCCTAAATTATTTGTATTTGTATCCACATTTAATACTGTCAGATTCACCTCTGGAGCCACCTCGAAGATGCCTTCTCTTGAGGACTTTATCGAATCCCTGACACAAGAGAAAACCAAGCTCATCAACATGGACACAATCAAAGGCTCAAGGGTGCATGCATTCACTATGCATGATGGCAGCCACAAATATCAGAAATCTAAATATAAATATAAATGGAAAGCTGATGCACATCCGAAGAAGGAAGGGTACACAAAACCTTTCACCGATGCCTTCATATCCAAAGGAGAAAAGGGAAGAAAAGGGGATAAATGCACGCACTGTCACAAAGGATTCCATTCGGAATCCACATGCATGCAAAAAAAAATAGATCTGATGTCTCAAATACTTCAACAAAACAACCTTAGAGATCACATCCCTGAGAGTTCCAAGAAGAAGAAGGCAGAAGATCTGAATTCCAAGAAAGACAATTCTAGCCATGCCTTGATTGCCATCAACTCCTCTCTTGATGCTTTGATCGTTGATTCAGGAGCATCACATCATATGGATGCATCAAAAGCAACATATTCTTCATTGGATGCATGAAAAGGTCATGCTATTCTTATTGGGGACAAATATTCTCTCGAAGTCACTGACAAAGGAAGGATTGAACTCACCAACAGAAGCTTCGAGAACATGTTGCATGTTCCCAATCTTTCTTTCAACCTTCTCTTTGTGTATCAGATGACAAATTCCAGCATCAGAAAGAAAGTCATATTCACACCAAATTTCATGGACATCTATGAAATGCAAACCAACTCCAGGGTTTCTACCGGTGAGGTAAATCAACAGTCTAGATTGTATACATTTTCTGAATTCATTGAACCTGATTATGCTTTATTGCTTACTCATGATGATGAAAGTAGTAGGATATGGCACAAAAGGTTTAGACATTTAAATTTCAGATACACGCAACAACTTAGCAATAAAATATTGGTTGATGGTCTACCAGACATCCATTTCTCCAAGGGAGTGTGTGAGGGATGTGTTCTCGGAAAACACCCTCAAGAGAAATTCGACAAAGGAAAGTCTTAGTGAGCTTCCACACCTTTGGATTTGATCCATAGTGACCTTATGGGTCCTTTTCTGCATCCATCCATCAACAAAGCAAGTTTTGTTCTCATTTTTGTTGATGACTTCTCATGTTTTACTTGGATCTACTTTCTTAGGCAAAAATCCGAGTTCTTTCAACACCTTAAAGATTTCATAGCCTTGATTGAGACATAATATGGAAAGAAGATCAAAGTTCTCCAAACTGATAACATGGGAGAGTATGGAAAATATGAGATCCATAATATTTTCCATGAGGCGGGGATTCAGTTGCAACACACAATTCCCTATACTCTGCAGCAAAAAATGGTTGTTGAGTGGAAAAATAGATCTCTAAAGGAGATGGCATCTTGCATGCTGCATACAAAGTCACTACCACAGAGACTATGGGTCGAAGAAATTAATTGTGAAACATACATCAAAAACATATCTCCCCATAGATATGTCAAGGATAAGACCCCCCTACGAGGCTTGGAGAAACCTCAAACTGGAAGTGATCCACTTTCGCATTTTCGATTCATGTGCATGGGCCAAGATTCCCTCTGAAAAGAGGAAGTCACTTGATCCACAGAGCACTGAGTGAATTTTTGTTGGATACCCTGATGGTGTGAAGGGATACCGACTTATTGATATTTCCTCAAACTGACTCATCATTGAGCGTAGTGTCCAATTCGAGGAAAGTGTCTTGCATGTACCTCAACAGCCGCATGCAAACACCTTCACTCTTCCACCTGTCTGAGATGATGAGCATGCATATGTCAACTCTTCTTCAGATGAGAGTTATGATTCAAAGGACTTAGATGATTCAGATTCAGAGTCAATAAAATCAGATGTAGATTCAAAGCATCTAGATGTAGTTGCAGAGCCAGAGTAGAGGCCCAAGTGGGCACAAAATACTCTTCAGGATGCAGAGGATATCGTTGGTGATCCAGCTGATACTAGGAGGACTCAATATAATTTCGAGGAGCCTCCTGTTGCACTCAATGCCACTAAACCATTTCCCTCTAGGCACCTTTTCTTGGTTGAGTCTTCAGATCCACAGTCTTATGGCGAGGCTGCTGGAAATCGCTTTTGGGAATCCGCCATGCAGGAGGATTACAACTCCCTCCTCAATAACCAGACTTGAAATCTAGTTCCCCTTACTTCTGGGAGGAAACTTGTTAGATGCATATGGGTCTACAAGATGAAGAGAAAAACATATGGAAAAATTAGCAGATACAAAGACATGCTTGTCACTAAAGGCTTTCAGTAGGTTCATGGTATTGACTATGATGAGACCTTCGCTCCAATAGTGAAGATGGATTCCATACGATTGGCACTTTCCATTGCGAAAACTAAGGGATGGGAAGTTCATCAGATGGACGTGAAGAATGAATTTATTCATGGTGATCTCTTTGAGGATATCTATATGGAGTAACCCCAAGGATTTATGCAGGACTCATCTTTGGTCTGTCAACTGAATAAGTCCCTTCATGGCCTCAAGCAGGCTTCGAGGGCATGGTATGCCAAGATGGACTCCTACTTGTTGTCTTAGAACTTTGTACATTGTAAATCAGACCTGAATGTCTACATGCTCAAGACGACTGATTCAATTCTACTTTTAGTTATGTATGTCGATGATTTGTTGATGATCGGGTGCTTGACTTCAAAAATTTCTACAGTCAAGAGGATTCTACATGATAGTTTTTTGATGACAGACAAGGGTCCACTACACTTCTTCCTTGGACTCAAGATCAGTCAAGATGCATCAGGCATCAAACTGTCTCAAGCCAAGTCTGCACAAGATCTCCTTGAGATATTTCACATGACAAACTGCAAGTCTACTCCGACTCCTTTCCTATTAGGAGTCAAAATTGAGGATGGCGAGGACACTCCACTGGTTGACAACACACTGTATAGAAAACTAGTGGGGAGCTTGTTGTATCTCATACACTCCATACTAGACCTCTCATATGCAATTGGCGTAGTTTCCAGGTTCATGCAAGAGCCGCATGAGCTACATTGGAAGGCTGCAAAGTGTATCCTTCGATACGTACAAGGAACCATCACCTTTGGGATTCATTATGAAACAAACTCTACATTAGATCTCATCGGGTTTACTGATTCTGACTGGGATGGATATAGCACTGATCGTAAGTCCACATCTGGTTACTCACTCAGTCTTGGTTCTGGGCCTATCTGTTGGTCGAGCAAGAAGAAAGCTGCCATTTCTCTATCTTCAGCCGAGGTAGAATACAGAGGGGTAGTTAACATAACCATTCAGGCTATGTGGCTACAACATTTTATCACTGAATTGGGCATTCAGTTTCATCAGTCGATCATCATCTGGTGTGATAACTAGAGCACTCTGAAGTTCTGTAGAGATCCAGTTCATAGGAAGTGGATGAAGCACATCGAGATCCACATTCACTACATCCAGGACTTAGTACATGAGTGGATCATCGACTTGCATTTATGTCCTTCAACAGAACAAACAACATACATCTTCACCAAGACCTTCACTGAGCATAAGTTCCATTCTCTGCGAAGTCGTCTTGGAGTGAAGGACACAATTGCCTAGAAATTGTAGTTCTTCTTTTTACATACATTGTACCTTGAGGGGGGGGGGGTTTCCCATGAGGTTTTCCCTCTTTCCTCACTTTATCTTCGGTGTATCTTTTGTATTTGGGTACCTAACATGGCCTCGTTGTCGGGACCCATTCTTTATTTTCACCATAGTGATGTTTAGGGGGGGTGTTGGAGTTACTTCACACACACCTAGGATTTATTTTTCCTAAGGTTTTTCCTTGTTTATTAAACATAATTAGTCATTATCTAGTCTCCTATATTTTAGGGGAGAATATTCCACCTGGAGAATATTCTCTTTCAATTGACACTCCAGTTTGATTAGTTGAGTTGAGTTTAGATGTTGCATTCGTTTTGTCACCATGAAACATTGGGATCATCACCATGCTAATTATACCTTGCCTTGGTATCATCAACATAATGGCGCATTGGCCTTGATTCCCTGAATTAACTCCTCACTACTCTCTGTTCATTTAGTTAACTGAAGACTAGTTGACTAGTTAACTCAACTAGGTGGCAGTTCACTCTCGTAATTGTCTGAGAGACTAGACTAGGTGGTAGTTCACTCCCGTAACTGATGGTGTGTGTCCAGATCACTTTAGACCACCACTATGGCGCATTTTTTCTCCTCCGGTGCACACTCATTGAGCTATACGAAGTATATCATGTGTAAATTATTCATTATTCATAATGGTTAATGATAATTCTTTCATTCTTTCTCTCCTTCTTATTCTTTCTCCAATTCTCTTTGCAAATGTGTGTTTTATTTTTTAGCTAGATCTATTATGTGCAATTTCAACACATTTACACCTTTGACTTTGACTTGGTAAACCTTTGACTTTGACCAATAACTCAAACTTGATGTCTTGACTTATTGAGAGTACTAGGAGGTGCGCTAGGCTAGGGCTCACTAGGTTATCAAGGAATTAGGTTAAGTGCTTCACTTAAGGTGGCTCAACACGATGGTTAGGGTTTCATTGCTGTAGAAAAAACTTTGACTGTAACTGCAATTGTGCAAATACTCCCAATCTACCTTCCAGTGGTTATATTGTCCAAAGATAGTCTCGACCCATAACCTGTTAAAATAATTTATGTTCTAGTGTTTTTACCATAGACAATATATCTATTCTCACCCATCCATACGAACAAAGCCACCCTCGAGCACCTTAACCTTTGACATAATTATTCCAGAAAGCCATATTAGAACCAACATATAAACCCTAGCTGCTAACTAGAGAAACACCTCAAGAAAAGTAGAGCGCTCATTTTCCAAGGGTAGCGCACAAGAGAGAGAGAGAGTCTCCATATCCACAAAATAGGTACCATACACAATTGCAACTCGCAAACTTGCGCCATACTTAGAAATAATATTACAAAGAGTATCACCAAGAATATCACCAAGAGAATCACCAAGAATATCACCAAGAGAATCACCAAGAATATCACCAAGAGAATCACCAAGAATATCACTTGATAACACTAGAGAGAGACCAAGACAAACACCAAGAGATGATCATACACCCTTATTCCTCCTTGAATATGCAGTTGCAGCTGCAACTGTAGCTCTCCACAAGACCTATGCTCTGACTGGGTGTACAAATGAGCTAAAACATCCACTATTTTTATTAATCTGTCCAGTGACTTTTCTAGATGGGTCGACCTAACTTTCCAGTAATTATATTTTAATATTATTTATTCTGCTAGGTCGACTTGTCTTCTAGGGTTTTCACATATTTGTTTAGGGTTTCTCTTTCTTCCGAAAGATTCTATTCTAGTAAAAGGTTACACATGGAGGTTAATACCTCCCGTAGCTACCATAATATCAACATCAGTGACCTCCATGGTCACCTTGATTCTTCTAACTCTGAGTGATTGTTGGTTGCATATGGACATGCAACAATTTTGGGCTGGGGGAGATGATGGGTGCCTAAATTGGCATACTTTTAGCACCCGTATAATACCTTTTTTCTTACCATTTTCCATTGATAGTTTCCTTTTTAATTCTTTCCCTATCCAGTTCTTCCTCACTTTTGATTAAGGTATGAATATTTCCCCATATGCCATTTATACGCTATTCTTGAATATTTCTTAAAGGAACTTGCTACTTTCATGTACTAATATTGATACATAGGAGTAATATAGTATCTTCAACTCCTGACAGTGGCTACAATATCTCTCTGTTGTTGCAATTCCGAGCATAATCCAACTACTGCAACTCCAAGTGCACTCTCTGTTGTTGCAATTCCAGGAAGAAGCCAACTGCTGTAATTCTAAGTGCACTCTCTGTTGTTGCGACTCTGGACAACTGCTGCAACTCCAAGTACACTCTATGTTTCCGCGATTTCGAGTATACCAATGTTGAAATTTCGAGTACATATTCCACCAACACAACAATCAACATTACAACCGACAATTAGGAAATGATCCTCACATGGGAAAACCAAAAGAGAAATCAGTTTTCCTACCAACGGTCTCTTAATTGATTTGAGTCGGCACATGCCCAATTCTTACTAAAATCTGGAAATGTATACAGATGAATAACCCATTCTCATGGATTTCCATCCATCCCTTTGTTCTAATTTAGACATCAGTTGTATTATATAAACACCCTATCTCCCTTGAGTTGGGGAGGAAGAATTATTCTAGTGATAGCATTTGGCTATTATTGTGACTTTCAAACTTCTAAAATATAATTTCATTTCTTCGTCATGTATGTGTAATGGTGTGCTAAACTTTTGTGCTATTTTGAATTCATAGATTAGTGCCTTATCTAAGGGGATAGCCCCCCCTCCTTAATTTGGTACTATTTGTATATTACAAAGTATGATCTAGCATTTAAATTCTGTCTCTTTTATTCTGTAGTTGTTTTATTTCTCAGTTTGCTACAATTCCATATTTCGTAGAACAATACTTGCAATTCATGTGTGGTTAGTATTTAATTTCATGGTGTTGAGAATTCCACAAGTTTAAATTGCAATTCAATGTTGATTCAATTTCTATGAGTTTATAATCTCAAATGTTACTGCAACTCTTGTTGTTGCAACTCACGTTGTTTTAATTTCCTTTACAATGAAGCCTTGTTGCTGCAACTCGTGTTGCTATAATTTCTTTCGTGCAACAAATCATGTTGCTGCAACTCACGTTGTTGCAACTCTGCTTGCAACGACACTTTTTTTTTCTTTCTAACTTGTGATAGATTTAGTCTTCAAAAATTTGGGATTACTATTATATTGAATTGTTGATTGAATGTGTGAACACATAATTTATACAACAAAATAGGGTCATTATTATACTTGAGCAAGTCACCAATAGATCATAGCGTAACTTTACTTTCTGCAAGAGTGATTTCCTTTCTTATAGTGTGATTTGATTTCTGCAAGTGTGATTTACTCTCTACATGTGTGATTTAAATTTTGTAATTGTGATTTACTTTCCGCAAGTTTGATTTAATTTCAGCAAATGTGATTTACTTTTTGCAAGTGTGATTCAAATTCCACAAGTGTGACTTTTATTTCCTGCAAGTGTGATATTTAATTTTCCACAACTCAGGAAATAATATAGTTTGGCAACTTCATTAAGTATCTTGAATCCTTAATTTGTGACATTAAAAGTACTACAAGTCTTTAACAAAAATATCACTACTCTTGCATATATGGTGCATGACAGTTCATAATTAAGATACGACCTCGGTTTGATAATTAAATGTACATCTCTTCAATTGCACACTAAGTTAATTATGAAGTAATTGAAAAGTCCTTCAATCCTAAACTATGCTTGAGCTGTGGGTGGAATTGTTATTATCCAATGGTGGTGCTTGTGTAAAAGAGTTTCATGGATGAGGTTTGTATGAAATCATATTTATGAACTTCATTGATTATATATATATATATATATATATATATATATATATAATTACAAATGACCAGTATTCTATATAGTTGATTGTGAAATTTTTGTACATATGTAATTATTTTCCACATGCATTTACTACAATCGTATACTCCTACCTCACCTTAGGATGCATCAACCACTTCCATCACTGATGGAATATTTGCAACGACTTTCTCTACGGGGATACTTTAGGTGCAACTATTGAGGAACTATAATTTTCTTTAAGTATGGTATTTTATTCTTTTTATGTTTCATTCCATTGTTTTAACAACATTAACTTTTTCAATGACATATGTGTCAATTTTTTTTTGTTTTTTACTTTTAATGCAAATTTAGAAATTCAACCTCACATCGGAGGTATCCAGAATCTAGTCCCTATGAACTTCAACCTTGGGGATGATATGAAGTATTATATTACAACAACAAACAATGAAAAAATATATTTCATGACACTTCAACCCACCACACTAGGTATCCCAAGAGAAAATATGCCAAATATATGCCAACAAGTTTAAACCCTTAGAGAACACTTTTCTAAGAATACAATAGAACTGAAAATCATTTTACTATAGCATATTTTATAACATAAAATCTACTCTCTTATCTTCCAATTATCTAGTAAATCACATAACAATTCCAACAAATAAATATGTTGAATCAACATGAACAATAAGTGTTATAAATTACCCCATTAAGAAGACAATTGAAATTTGGAAACCAATTATGCAATTACACAAGATTTGGATAGTTGAAAACTTCATGTGTGTGCGTGTGTGTGTGTGTGTTTACATACATACATACCTACCTACCTACATACATACATACATACATACACACATGCATACATACATACATAAGAATGAAGTATATGAACATACCATAGTTTTATCAAAAAGTTAGCACAATCCTTCAAGCTCTCCAAAATTCTATCCAGAGAAACCATGAAAACCTTAGAAAAAATCCAAAGATCCACAATAGGCTAGCATCAACACCTCGAAACTTCTCCTTGGCTTCAACAATAAGCTTGTAACACACAATATCACCACATTGGAATCATTTTATACCTTAGGGTTTGCAAACCATATCCATGTTACATCACACAAGTACATGGTGAGAAAACTTTAGTGCTAGCCACCAAATTTACATTTCCATATTAGGGTTTGATTCCTCAAATCCTAGTTCTTCAACTCTAGTATCAACATAAGAACTAAGACCTCCATGGAGCATCAAGAATAAAATAATCGAGTCTTCTTCCAATAAAAACATCACACCAAGATCAAGACTCATCAAGTTCATCTCTCCATGACCTTTCCCTAGAGTTACATCCCAAAAGAACAAGGCTTCAAACCCATGCAAGGAATGAACTTAACTCTCTATGTCTACTACTAGGGTAGAAACCATAATGCACAACAATAACCACAACAACCATCATCATCTTCAACATCATGTTCTTATCTAAGGTTTACATGCATAGCACAAACCCTAACATCACATAAGATCAATATCCCCATGAACATCCAATTCATATCTCTTTCCCCTTATCTTATCTTAATGTTTCTTCATAAACCCTAATGTCTATATCCTAAGGTTTCCTCAGGAACCCTAGAATCTATCTCCTATGGTTCCCTAATGAACCCTAATGTCTCCAAGACAAGTACAACAAAGATTAAAATGATGGTAATAAGTGCAAGATATCTCTCCTCCATTATATATGCAAGTAGGTGAGGGAGGATAACATAAAATAAGGACATGTTTCCATACAAGTAACCAACAAGGAAACCCCACATGGAGTGATGTACAATACAAGGATGTACACATGCCAAACTAGATTTTATCAAACCCTCGAAGTGAAATTCCTTCCAAGCATGAACCTCCTTGGGCTCAACTCCCCTCCTCCAATATGGTGTGTACTCCAATAATATGTTATTCCAACACTTCCTCTTCCATGGAGTTCCAATATCCAAGTGTCCTCATGAAAGGTGATCCTCCTCTTAATATGTTCCCAATTCTACTCTCATGTATGCTAATGTGTTCACAAAGCTTCAATGTTCCACCTCAACATATGTGTCTGAGTCCACCACCAACCTCCATGAAGTATTATCCTCAACCCAAACATATTCAAGTAAAGTGTCCAACCTCTAAGGTATATATCACATGGTCCCAAGATCCAAATACTAAGTTCCCTCATCCAAGTTCCCAATGATCCTCCTCCTAGGTAGTTACCTCCCCTGATTGAGCAACCAACTCCCCCATTATGTGCACCCAAAGAGTCAATAAAAAAGATGATTAGGGTAACAACCTCCTAGGTAAGTTTCCATGCCAACACTCTAATCAAGGTTAGGAATCCACCCATTTATCTCTCATATATCATTTATAATACTAAATTGAGTCAACCTTTAATTAATTTTCTATAAGATGGTATCCATCATCACAATCTTAACATCCTCTTCAAAAACTTAGTCTTCCACTGTCATTATTTTACTTGAATCACTTTGGCAAATCATAATTATCAACCAATGAAACCATGTCCAAATTGCGTAGCTCTAAACTTATATTATAACCTCACCAATATAGTAACTACACAACTGTAAGTGCCACATCAACTAGCTTGATAGCTCATGCACATGAAGAGTTAGTTGGTCCTTGATCTTACCAAGTAATCTAAGGCCTCTTGCACACATCTCATAAAAATGTAGTTGAGCACCTTTAACTTCTTACATGGAATATATTATATTATTTAAATGCATTTACACTTAATATTTTTGTTAACTTTGTGGAGAGAAATGTCAAGGGTAGGAGTAATCTTGGGATACAATGAACTCAATTTCAACATTTGTATGGATGTGCACTAGAGCACAATAATCACAACAAAGAGAACTTTAACTCCATGTGTGTCACTCTCTAATTGTGACAATTTAAGTTTAGTAGGAGACAATTTGCATGACTAGGTCAACATTGATTCATCTATTTGTTCTCTTGTGGTCGTTCCATTGATGCCCTCCTTACTAAAATTCCATCAAATCTTAACTGTAGGGAAAACATCCCATTAGATTTGAATCTAATCACATAACATTCATTATTAATGGCCACTGAGATCAATTATGACACTTAATATGATTTTCCTATTATTGAATGGGGGATAGACCCAAATGAGCATGAAGATCCAAAAAACAGTAAAATGTGTCTATGCTGTTGTTCTGTAACATGTTTTCTTCTATCATAAAAATAAAAATGCATCTAAACTTAACGAGTGTAGTAAATATGGAAAATTTGGGTATCCTTATTCTTAAACTATAATCAATGTAACAAGAATAAAAAAATGGATGTCCTTGTATATGTGCAATGAGTATAATGATAATGAGATGAGTATCTATGTATTGTATGTTCTTGTAATTTTAGTTTAGTGTTGGTAATCATTCTATATAAATAACATTGTGTGTATGTGCCATACATATCTATGCCCCAAACAATACACTAGTATGTTATGTTTATTTCAATTTTGTTGTATGTTTAACTAACTATTTCCACACTTTTTCTATTGTAGTTGGTAGGAGACCATCTCCACCCATGGTCAACATATCCCATTTTTACTTTGAAACAATAACTACACCCTTAGGAATCTCAAAATTTGTTGGATCTTCTTCTAGTTAGGTATTGTTTCAAGTTAATTTGGGTTTAAAAATGTGAAATGCAAATTTTTTAAAATTCATTTTCATGTATTTTTACTATTCAAACATATCACATATGTATGTAGTCATTGATAGGGTTATTCCATGAACCACCCCAAGAAACACACAATAAACCATTTGGTGTAACATTTCATCCGAACATGCCACATTGGAATAACATACAACAATCATTTTGTTTTTACATCACATATATTTCTTTGTAATTCTCTAGTTTATTTATTCTTAGCTTTCAAATTTGCAATTATGGAAAGTTTTGTACCTAGACCCTTTATAATTACATCTCCTAATAGCATGGCACATACTCAAGTAGTACATTTAAGTAGTTTTTCATTAAGTTGAGGATGTACTTTCATTGTATTGTAACACTTTATCTAGGTCAGATCATGTTGTTTGGAGTACATGGTAGGTGTTGTTTGTGAATATCCTGCATTGTCGACTCATATATTGTAACTCCATCCATATTTTTCCATCACAATTTTTGCATGGCCCACACTCAAGAATTTTACAATCATTTTAATTAATTTAGTCACAATATTCTAAATAGATGATATGCTAATTTTTTTTGTTGTTTTAAAAATTTCCAACTAGTTTCACACCTTGTGCTTACATGTTTTTATGGGAATTATTACCCATCCACCTCATCCAATTTTTGGTATTAATTCCACTCCCATTACAAATCTCGGTCTTGGAGTTCCTATCAGAGTGACTTCACCTAGGTATTGAAGAAGTTAAATTTGTCCATTGGCATGTTTGTTTCTCTTATGATTGTGAGTTTATGTCTCTACATGGTTTAAGACTTATTGTTTGCAGTTTCATATAGGATTATATCATCACTAACCCAAACAAATATTTCAAAGGCCATTGGTTGGCCCTTCTAGTCCCACTCCACCTACATGTATTGTTTCCTCTTCTATTGTATCTCCTAGTGTTGTTACAACTATAGCCATTGTATCTACCCATGTTGCATCTATACATTTGCATCTACCATTTTGGCCTTAAAGTAGGAGGTTCAACCAATGGTTCTGCCTCCTAGCTAGGAAGGCCAAGATCACCCTAAATTTTCTCAATTAGATCAAAAGTTAAGGAACTTGTTTTTGTGAAAATATGGATCTCATTTTGGGTGTTATAATTGGTCATTAATTGATTACATGTAAATTTGTAGGAAAGCATTGTAGATAAGCTTGGTTTGAGAAGGACGACACTACTTGTAAGACTTATTGTATCCACAATGAGTTTTTGTTATATTGAATTGTGATCTTATTTTGTTAGTTTGTTGCTATTTGAAATTGTGGAAGATAACTTATAAATGTTGTTTTGTTTGTAGTCTACAGAAATGTGAAACAATAATTGACATATGAATCCTTGATGTTCCTTGGGAACGAAGAGGTGTAAGATTACTTTTGAATATTCCTCATGAAATGATGAAAGTGGTGGGGGTCAATAACTACCCCCTATTGTCATTTCCAACATGTGGATATTATACTTTGGGCACACGTTTCCATTTTGTACTTTGGGCATGAGTTTCCATTTTGTATTTTTGGTACCAAGTTGACATTATATACTTAGGCATGATGTCACATTTTGTAATGTTAAGGCAAAAGGGGAACTGCGAAGCTCTGATTGTAGATATTGGAAATATTATTTAATCCAAAGTAGGTTCCAAGGTGACAGACTTGGAAGGGAACTAAATTGATGTGCTGAGTGCCACCACTAAGAGCCCTAGTTACAGATACTTCGGGGCTGCAAAATTCCTCCTCGATGTCAAATAGATATTCGATAAGCCCCCTGAGGTGAATAAGAGGATGTCTAGGTATGAGATTTACAAATGAATTGATGCTAGTTATTATGATATAGGAATGAATAAGATGGTATCTTGGAGAAAGTTGAGCAGCCCGTGGAGGAGGAGATGCAAGCTATAGTGCCGAGGGAGTGGTAGAGGATCGAGTTCGTGCACTAAATTATGAGAGGCGCCAAGAAGTGACCTTTGTTTTTGCCTCCACAAAGCACAACCTATGCAAAAATTTAATTATGTAGGTTTTCTTACGTACATTGTCAAATAAATTGTTTGTCGGTGCATTTTTAGTAACAACCACATGGGGGCACTTTCAATTGCATTGGTGCACACGTGTATATTATGTTTTTTCATATCATGTTGATGTTGTTTCTATTTAATTTATGAAATGTATTATGAGTACGCTAATTATTTCTTTGTTTTTAAATTAAATTTGAGATTAATATCACTCATTTAAATTTAGAGTTGTGTTGATGTTTATATTGGTCAAGATCCAAACAACAACCTCACGAGGATATACATCCCCTTGCGTTTTTATAGAGGTGGTACTCCTCTTTAGCTGAAATGTTGGAAGATTCTTTGTATGGTTCTACAATGAATTAAATGGCGAATGCGAAAGAGAAAACACCAAAAGATATTCCAAGAAAGCTTATATATACAAATGTACAAGCCTTATATACATTTATACAAATATACATAAAGTCATTTAAAGAAAATATAGGATAAAGTGTGTCAACAAAGATTTGTGTTTACAAAGTTTTGGAGTCTCCCTTCAACAAACATTCTTTCTTTCTTGTAAGATAAACTAAACTTGGAATATTCTATGACTTTTGCAAGATGAATAAATTGACAGGTCTTCTATAATCTCCCTTTCCAAATGATCTCTCCAAGAGATTGATGTAATAGCCTAAGTGATTTCCGTAGGATATAGTCCGTGGAAAAATGGGGTTATTTCATTATTTAATGCCATCGGAGCATAAAAGTTAACTTTTAAAAAAAGTGACATTGAGTAATTAATAAAAAAGGTGTTTTAAGTGACTTGAGTTTATAAAGTCACTTTACTTTTTTAAAAGGGTAAAAAGGTCTGAAACGGGTCAATGAGGAAACAAAAGGAGAATGAGGGCACCCTCTCTCATTATGCATTGTGACTTTCTAAAAAAAGTAATTTTGAGAGAGCTCTTGTGGCTTTGGCTCTTGGGACGAAAAACCCTAGAGAAGGAGATTGGGATTGGGTTCGATGGTGAAACTATCCACCCTAGTCGATCGTAGAGGAGGGATCATCCAAATTTATTCATCGTGCTTCAATGTGGTCGAGTATTTTATCTTTGATGAGTGAGTTCTTCATTTGCAAAGGCCGGTTTGGTTAAAGGAGGGCGAATTTGGATTGAGGTTGCATATTTGGTGTGTGGGAAATGTTTTCTTTAGTGTGGGGGGAGATTTATTTCCTGTGGGGTTGATTATTTTATAGTTGGGTGAGTTTCCTGGTGGTTGGGGCGAAATCTCCATTTGAAGGTCGAATTATTGTTGCTACAGGGCCAATATATTTGAGCCATGAGACTGAATCTGTTGTGTGAGGTCACCATTATGCTATTGGGCCAATTATTCTGTTGGTGGGTCGACTTTCCTTCTATTAGAAGAGGTATATTTTCCTTGTTGAGGTTGATTTGTTGTGTGTGGAGGTAGTTTTCATTGTTGGAAGGTCATATTTTTGTTAGTAAGTTGCGAGTTTTGTTGTGTCTTGTGGGTGCATTTTATTTTATTAGAGGAGGTCATTTGGACCCATGGCTTTCCAACATATGCACATGTCAACATTTTAATAAATCAATCCAGACTTTTGGTGTGCATTTACTGTGGTAACTCTCTGTTTAATTCTGTCTTTCTTTTGTAATATTGCTGGTGTAAAATTATATGTAAATAAACATTCTATTTGGCTTCAAATACTAGCATGTTCATTGCAAAACAACTCTAAAAAACATAAACCAACAGTCCATAAATTCAACAACAGTAGTAAGAAGGTTTATACGGTGAAAATACAACCTACAACCTAAGTGTTTGATGAAATTTATCACCAAAAAAAACACTCACATCACTACAACAATAGGGGAAAATTTGGACAAGAATAGATAGGTTCATTACAATGGTATCAAAGCTAGTTTTCCTACTAGTCTGGGGGGGAAACTAGTAAGGAATATTCATAATATTCTTGCACAGGGGAGACAACAGTTGATGTAGGATATGGAAAGCCATAAAAAAAATGCAGGCAACAATGGAGTTAGTGGTTCAAAGGGGAAAAAAACAAGACATAAAGGACGTGATGATGAGTTTGCATATTATTTGAGGGAGCATCAGGAACTTGGTGCCACATTTCACGCAACCATATCATTCAAGGATTTTTTCACCATCAAACATCCTGAGTGGTATGAACACCAAGTATCAACGATCAAGAAGATAAAGGTGCCAAGGAAAAATATACTAGTTTCTAAAGGTTCCGATGCTTCTAAAAATGAGGAAAATGTTGACTCTGCATATATTTCTTCTCCTACAAATGAGCACATAGATGCTCATGAGGCCTTAGAACTTGGGACCACAAAGGATATTTTGGCAGCCAAGGAAGATGAACCAATTAATGGAACTGTGATTTGGGATGAAGAAGAAGAAAATGTTTATTATGGTATGGGGGACACAAGTCTCTTTGATGTTAACTTATAGACCATCTTTGATAGGCATTGTGGAGAGAAGAGTTTCCTTGATGAAGCGGTGTAGGATCATGACGCTATCCAACCTTTTGGAGATTTCATAGTATCATCTAGTGAGCTAATTGGTTTTGATGAGGATTCAATGCCTTATCCTATCTATGATACTTATGATGATGCAAACATGATTGTACCTAAATATGATGAAGTCTAGGTATTTGAAATTTTTTCGTGGGATATGGATACATATTCTCAAGAGCCATGTGTGGAGGATGACAAAGGAGTGGCTAATTTTGGAGGTGAAAGAAAATTATAAAATCTATTGTGTGACAACCAATACCACTTGGATGAAATTGAACAAAGTCCCTTAGCATTGCATGATTTGGAGGATCAATTATTGGTCACAGAGGAGAAAATTGTACAAGTATTGACAAGGGTAGATGGTTCTCATAGATTCATTGAAGCTCTTGTTTGGAAAAAAAAGATGGAGGAGAGAAAAAAAGGAGTTGCAAGTGGCTTCAATAGTGTACAATTATGCATAATCAAAGAAGCAATAGAACAAATGTAATCATATTACCTATAATTGTTTATGGATAGGGATCTTGCTCTCAAGTTCACTGAAGACAAGGAAAGATAGGTTGAGAAGATTTGTTACCCGTTGAGTTTGGCATGATCTTCATCACTTAAAAAATAAACTTAATCATCTTTGGAAACCGTGGTACATGAGGGTGTGAGTGGCACTCATGGTTTGAGGGAGGATCCTCTTGTCACAATTCTGTATGAGGAGCATTCATGGTTGTAGGTACTTCAGGAGAGTCTTGATTCAGAGAGTTTTGATTATGCTCATGTTTTTCATGGTGAAGATCATGAGCCATTTCTTTTGGAGAGCCCATTAAAGGATCAAGGCTTAGTTACAAAGGAGATAACCGAGCACATTCCTTGTGGACCAACCAACAAGTAAGTATATGCATCCTTGGATTGGGTGCATAGGTATATGACATATATGGAAACAATCTAGGATACATGTTCAATTGACATCAATAGAGTGTTGGATACAATAGAGCTTAGAATATACTAGATGGTATAGGAGAATATATTGGTATGCATCAATATACATGGGTATACATTGGCACACGATGGTATACAATGGAGTTTCAGAGCGTTTCCTCTAAGGAGACCTTCTGACAGAGACCTTGAGCATACCATTGAGTTTGGTTTACCTAGGATCGATGAGGGGATGGGAGAGCTTCAGAGAGTAGTATATCCATCGATGATTGATCTTCATCTTGGATATAATTAAATAAGGGACATGGGCCAATATACTCACATGTTTGCTTCCCGACTTTATTATGAGTTCTTGGTCATGCCCTTGGGGTTTACCAACATATTAATCACTTTCCAATATTCCAGGTAGTGGAAATGACATATATTGTTGTTATTTGATGCCCTCATGGTATACATTAGGACATGAGAGAATCATTGGAGCCAGTTGGATGAGACAGGGGGAATTTTGTCCATGACAAAGGTCTTTCATTAGACCATGTGATCAATGTGCAGAGTGCACAGGAGGAGACCTAGACTCTGTTGGATCTGTTCATAGAGATTTCAATGGGAATTGGGAGTAATGGAATTCCAATTTGGTGGTGGGATCCTGGAATTCATCGGAGTGCTAAACCACTTTAGATGATGAGGATGATCGACATGGTTGTGTTAGTGATTGGTCTACGTTATTGTGGGGATGTTGTGAGAGAAGTTGTTTATCTTTGTTCTACATGGCGAGGTATATTTTTCCTCACAATACCCAATATCAAGTCTATCCGTGGGTTGGAAGAATTTGAATTCAATGATATTCCTTGGCGGGACATGATCCAGGATAGTGAGTTCATTCCTTTTAGGGATTTCAGCTTGGAGATCCAAAAGAGGAGAGTGTAGTCTGAGGATGGTGATCATATGATTATGATCATAGGGGTGCAACATCAACATGATGGTTCCTAGAAAAAATTAGCTTGGGACCTTGGGATTACAATGTTTGACAGATAGACAACTGATACAGATGAGATGGCTAGTCTTCGCTTTCCAAAGTTTACTCATGGGGTGCATAATATTGGTTGCTTGGAGGAGCGGTCTTTTGAGGAGTAGACCAATTTACTACAACTTAGGATTGTGTGGCTTATTAGGGGTAGTTAGGTGGATTCTTTGGCTATGTCTTGCATATCAGTGCTATGAGTAGAAGGTGCTTCACATCATACATGATAGTTTGGTACCCTAGTGACTTTACCACTTATAGGCATGATCCAGATTTTATGAGCAGAACGAAATGAATACAGATTATTAATAGGTGCTTAACACAAAAATAACAGAGATACAGTAAAACTGGTTTTCTATTAAATAACGAAATAAGCTGAAACTGTAAAAATGCAGCGGAAACAAGC